>JAJAGP010001320.1:0-56870 GCA_025084515.1 Ancistrus triradiatus | reverse complement strand
GCCATTAAAAATCCCATATGGGTCGACCACTAGTGTTGGTGCCACATAAGGTGGCACATTAGCTGTTATTTTTTAATTCTCCAAACGCGAAATCACAAAAGTGCTCAGTAAGGTAACACTCATTCACATTGGAACAAATGCTTGATCTGTTCTTTTACAACCAAGACAATAATGTTTCTTAATCTAGAACAGACAAGCCAATTACACAACACAATAAGGAGTTCCACATGGATAGCAAGTGCAGTTTCGATTCAGAAAGCTTTGATTTAGTTCTGTTTCCTTGTGATCACATGCCATGCGAACTACTAGTTGAGGTGATGCCAACTCGCCCCTTTTACTATTGGTACATTGGGCAAATCTGTGCATTTAAATAATCAACTAGTTGACTAATTATTCCAAAAATGAAATACAAATCACCTAAACATAGCCATTAGGTGCAGTTACACCATAAATCACTTGAAGCTAATTGTAGATTCACTGGTCTTCCCACATTTTGTGCACATCAGAGCGATATTGAAAAAAGTGACTTGGTAAGTAGTAGCCAAGGTTAGCTATTTATAGTACACTCCCATTTGACACCACTGTTGTACTGATCTGGCTATCAGCATACTCTTTGGGGTGGCTGCTTTTCAAGGTCACCAGATATGACAAAAGTCTCTGGATACTTTTTATTATTAATGCTGTTTGCACACGGTCAGCTGTGTAATATCCAAAATAGCTCTCCACAAATGGTTGTTTGATTGTGTATTTGGTTTTACAACAGACAAGGGTACACTGATACACAAGGCTACTTCAAAACTAGTCGTACATGCTCCGATCGGGCCAATTTATCATAATCAATTACCCTAATGCATGCATTTGGACTGTCAGAGGACGTCTCAACAGCTCTGCATTGACTAGATATAGGATGTAAATAGTCTAAGTCTAGGGTGGCCTCAATGTTTTCTCAATAATTTTTATTCATTGCCACCCTATTAAACACAACCTAAAAAAGGCACAACTTTAAAATAATAATAATAAATCTACATTGCATTCAAGTTGGGTAACTTGAGGAACACATTTCAAGCCAGTTAGAGCTCAGAAATAACTCGCATTTACTGGCTTGTTGGAAGGCTTTGTGGGATTTGTAGGGGGCAAAAATAAAAATTTGGCAGGATCGCATCTCCTGAATAAGATGCATATGGTGTTCGCTTGTGCGTGAGAGACTATCATAATAATAACAACAACATGGCTGAATATTATTGTCTGATATGTTCTCAGGCAATGCTTAACTAACTTACTGACTTCAGAACATCGAGTTACATTCTTAACCACCTATAATTAACATGCGTTATTAGTTACTGGTCTTCAGTGTGTGTTACGATTTATATTAAAGGCTGACATCACATTGTGTTGGGACGTTATGCCTTTTTCATTAAACACACTATATCCATCTATCTATCCATACATACATACCCATATATACATATACACACACACACATATATATATATATATATATATATATATATATATATATATACACACACACATACACACACACGTACACACACACACACACCAATCAGTGGCATACAGTCTGGAGTAAATGCTAACAGCGGTAAAAGTAAGACGAATTCTATTTCGACAGCAAGAAGTTACAAATGTGAAGATAACTATTCCGCCGTCCTGTATATTCTAAAAGTCCAGAGATCTTACCTGAGTGGTAGTTTCAGGAAGCGTAGCAGGCACACTGGGTTTCTGCTGCACTACGTTTTCTATTGCTACTTTTGCTACTGTGCTTGGGTCAACGCCTGCAGGAACTGCCACCATAGTAGAACTGCTGCCGGAGTTGTTGGGGTCGCTTATGGTGACTATCCGCACGCCCACCTTGTTGGGAATTCCTGAAGCAGCTGGGCTCCGGTCACAGTCCTCTGCTGGTCTCTTGAGTGCTCTGCTCTCAGACACACCATTGGTGGGCAGTTCTGCTCCAGGGCGATTTTGAATGCTAGGTGTGGCTGCAGGTGGTGGGGATGAGTGGTTGTGAGGAGGATGCTGCTGCTTTAGACTTGTTGTGTCCATGTTCTGGGCTGAAGGACCATTGGAAACCTCAGCACTGTGATTGGAGCTTTTTGGCCCATTGGCCACGCGTTCCAGCTGCTCTGCTTTGGCAGTGCACTGCTGCGGTGAGAGACTGTCAGTGAGTGCCAACGTGCCATGAACTTTCTGAGGCAGCACTTCCCCATTGCCCATGTGTTTGCAAGCTTTATGATTTGGAATGTTTTTGCTTAAATGGGCACCTGTTGTAGCTTCCCCTCGGTCAAAGTCACAGACACCATTTACCAACGGCTTTCTGGATTCGGAGGGTGGACCTCCCGACGCCTGTTTCACCGTGCCATCACTGCCCTGTGTAGAGGGGCCATTCAGTGCCTGTGCGCCCTGCAGAGCATCTGGCTGGCTGATCCCTGAGTGGTAAGGAGGTAGACTTGAGCCAAACTTCCTCCCATTGAGCATCTTGGCCCCATTTCCATCAACCTCCACAGGTTGCCCGTTGCTGGCTTTGGCAGAGACTTCAGTTACCAACGAATTCTCCATCACCTCAATCTTTTTCTCGTGGATATGGAGTCCTGTAGCATCCTTGGCCTCTTCCTCCTTTTGGCAGATAATTTTGTCACCTCGAAGAGGTGGCGCAGGTGTTGTGCAGGTAGATATTTGAGGTGGTAGAGGTGGAGTCAACTGGAAACCGAGAGCAGGAGGTGATGCATTGATGGTCAAACCAGTCTGTGAGACCACTGGAGATGGTAGTCCTTGGCTGCTAGAAGCAGTGTTAGGGATGCTAGAGTTTGGCACTACCGTGAAGGTGACCTGATTGCTGGGGGTGGCCTGTAGGATGGCAGCAGGGCTGGAGGTGGAGATGATCTGACCAGGAAGGATAGAGATAGGCACGGTTTGTACAGTACCAGCACCAGAGCTTTGCACCAGTTGCACATTCAGCTGTGGTGCCTGCGAAGCTCCCTGGCCACTGTTGGTCATCTGGTAAACGACCTGTGGGCTAGGTGTCGTGGTGCTGGCGGGGCTAGGGACCTGGGGGGCCGGGAGAATGAGCTTCCCTCCAGGCGTGGCAGGTCCACGCTTTGGAAGCAGTAACTGTTTGATCAGACTGGATTCTGTGGAGGTAGTTTGGGTGGGGGACATGGGAGTGGGAGGGAGAGGGGGTGGTGGAGAAGGGCCATGAATTTGAAACTGCTGCTGCCGTGTGACAGACAGCATCTTGCTGACGGTTTGAGGAGGACCCTGGGAGGGATTTGAGGGTGGAGCCAGCCCCTGAGGACTGGGACACGAGGTGTGCTGGCCAGGTGAGTGGACCGGTTGAGGTGAGGTGGCAGGCTGCCCTGAAAGCTGAATAGCCTGGGCATTTTGCAAGCTTGAGGGGTTGGTCAGAACGATGTGGTGAATGGCTGGTGCAAAAGCAGGGTTGGGTTGCGGGTTAGGGCTGACTATGACTAAGCTCTGTTGTTGCTGCTGCTGCTGCTGCAGAGGATGCTGCAAGGGTGGCTGTGCCTGCGGGGCAGGTTTTGGGGCAATGTTCTGGAAGGTCACACGAGGCCCTTGGGCACTTTGTGCTCCAGTGACACTGAACGCATGCCCTCCTGCAACCACTGGCGTACAAGGACTGCTCGTGGTTTGAGAAGGGTTCGTCAAAAGTACAGTCTCCTGCGACGAAGCAGCTAGCTGCTCCAACGGAGGGCACGTTGCCTGTACTCTGCCCGTTAATACATGCCCCTGTTGGATTAGTGCGACCGGGGCATGGTGAACGACAGTCTGATGGGACAGAGCTGCAGAGGGGACAGTGTTGTGGTTGGAGGCAATGGCGACAGGAGATGCAGTGGACACTGTGGGGATGGAACTCTGGATCATGGCCGTCTTCAGGATGTCACTGGGCCGAGCTGCCGGGGATGAAGGTGGTGGAGCTTGTACCAAATTTGCTGAGGGACGTGGACCAGCAAGAGCTGCTGCTGGGAGGTTGGCAACTTGGAGAGGAGGGAGTGGCGCTCCATGCATGTTGAAGGCAACCGGTGGTGCTGCCTGGCTGGCAGTAAGGCTTGGTGCTGGTGCCCGGACGAACTGCCCACCCACACCGGCTGGCAAACAGAAGCAGAGGCACCGGTGAGAGTTCTTGTCTAATGAACTTTAAGAACTGAACCATATGAAAATCAGAGTCCTACCTGAGTGGGTCTGTTGTGGAGACTCTGAGGGGACTTCCTGTTTTGGCCCTGGTACAGGGCAAGCCTGTTGCTGCTGGTAATACAGTTGAATAGGAAGAGGAATTGCCCTCTTTCGCACGCCAACTACATGGATTTGAGCTTGTGGGTTTACCTTTGCATCCTCCATGCGCTTTAACGTATGATTAGGGAACACTGTCCTGTTGAGATAAGCAATAAAATCCAGCAAGTCATTAGACCAAAAACAATTTATGCAGGTCTGTTTATTTAACTTACATTTTCCCTTATTTAATTCGCATCAGCAATGGGGCAATTCAGAGCAATCAAATGATCTAATGGATCGCGAGATCCAACCACGCAGGTAAACATTACAGATATAGTAAATGAAGTAAGAGACACATCTGCACTCACCTCAAACATTTGTAAAAGCCATTGGAGTTCAGGATACCACCACGTGATGACTTGTTGCAGGATGACAGGTAGTCAGAGTACATTTCGTACCGTGACACAGAGCCCTCAGCTTGCACCTCATAATGAGCATTTAGCCTGGCAAGAGAAGAGAGTGCTGACTCCAAACCCGTAGTTACTCAACATTTTACTTCACCCGTGTATGGGTTTAGGTCTGGACTCAATTGCCGGACATGTTCAGAACCCAGATTTCCTTTAACTCTAATGCACACTGAGCGGTAGTATGCAAAACACAAAGAAAAAGTTCACATTTAGACCCGGATCCTATGTCAGAATAAACCGGGCGCAGGTAAAAGTGCTCCCTGGATGCAAAGCCAGTCCATCACAGGGCCCTGTAACCACCTGAATCAGGGTTCCACAGGCATTGCTGCTTCCAGGAGCTGCCTCTTACATCCAAACCACAGCAGCTGCACTATTCAGAATACAATTACTCAATATTTGAAGGATTCATTTTGAACATTTTATTAGGTTTCCCAATGGGAGTGAAGACACTCGTGCACTCATTCTCTTATGAGCAGATTAACCCAGGTTTTCCTAACAAGCTCAAACCACTTAAACCCCAAACTTCACTCTCTGACTCACAAATCCTGCTTTGTGGCATACTCCTCTGGAGTCCAGTTTCAGTAATCTTTTTTAATTGCACTAAAATCTTCTAATCTTCCACAACTCATCCATACAAAAACATCCCCATTAGTGTTGCTTGAAAGCTTGTGAACCTTACATAAATATGAAGTACAACAGCATCTGAAGTACATGGAGCCCAATTAAACAAAAATATTATACTTGGTCATTTACTGAGGAAAGTCCATCAATGCACAGCCAGATTGTGTAGATGGAGAACATGCAAGACCACATCCTCTGTAGTGGTGACCAAAGTTCCTCGCCGGAGCATGCTGTGTAAATTTCTGCAAGGTCACTCCTATGGAACTAAGGTCTCTCTCACATGGACTCATGTTAACATTCATGAATGAACCATCAGGAGAACACCGGGCAATAATGGTGTGCTTGGCAGGGTTGTGAGGAGAAAGCCACTGCTCTACAAGAACATCGCTGCCCACCTGCAGTTCAAGATCTAAAGGCAGGCACTGAAAAATGTTCTGCTGACCAATGGGATCAAAAGAGATTTTTTTTTTAAAATGAGAAGAAGTGATATGTCTGGAGAAAAAAAAAACAAAGAAACAAAACACACTGCATTCCAACATAAGAAGCTTATTTCATCTGTGAAACATCACAATAGTGATATCATGGTTTGGGCTTGTTTTGCTGCATCTGGGCCAGGATGATTTTCCATCATTGATTAAGCCATGAATTGTGAATTATACCAGCAAATCCTAAAGGAAATTATCAGGACAGTTGTCTGTGAAATGAACCTCAAAAGAATGCAGCAAGAAATGGTTCTACCAAAGAACAGCTAAAGGAGAATGTTTTGGAATAGTCAAGTTAAATTTCTGACCTTAATCCAGCAGAATTATTGTGGACGGAAAAACATCCTAGAGCTGATACTTTTACCATTTAGATGTGATACTGAATCATTTTCCACAAAAAATAAAGAGCAAAGTGTTTGTCTCATTTGTTTAAATGGGTTCCCCTGTTCTACTTATAACTTGTGTGAATATCTAATATTTATGCAAAAACATACATTCTAAAGGGTTTACAAACTTAAGCACCACTGTAACTAATAACCTGAAAAGCATAACAGATTCTGTCCATGTACCTCTAAGACAGTACCAAGATTTTAGACCAGAAAGATTCATTTACCACTGAGATGTAAACTTTTCACCATCGACCTCCACAATACCAGGTAGAGGGTTAGACTGGGCAGGAACTCTCGTCACTATAAAACAGAAAGCAGAACCACATTTAGCACCAGATCAACAGACAGACAGACGTTCGATCCAAGGTCGCAAACTTCATCTGGTATCTCATTTAAATGCAGTTCGTCACTGAAGAAGAGCGTTGATTGTAATTTCTCTCTCTGAACGTTAGAGGGCAGTGCTATGCTACAATTCATAAACATAACCTAATTATTGCTGCTATTTATTTCCTGTCCAAGGGAAGAGTAAGAAGCACGTGCTCTGAAACACTGAGCAGGCAGAGCATTAGCGCTACATTTTACCCTCTAAAAATTTAACACCCTCTCAGTGGAGTCCTAATGAACGGAAAAACAAAGTCATAAAATAATTTCTGTTTCAGGACCATTTAGGTTTTGCTTATTTGTTTATACAATGTTGAATCATTGGCTATTCCTGACAGAAGAAACGTTACATCGATACTAGTCAGACACATTCATACTGGGCCAATTTGGAGGATTCGAGATCTCTGGAGCAGTTAGGCGACTGCGCAAACCACTTGCGCCATTGTGCAGCGAGGAGGGCTGTTTACAAAATGTACAAAAGTAAACCGTGTAAACACAGCTCTTACCTGGTACAGGTGTGCCTTGCATAGGAGGGGGTACGTTCTCGACGAGCTGCGGCCGTACCTCTGCCACCTGGCTGCTGGCGCTTTGATGCTCTATCAGTTTAATGGCTGTAAGAGCTTCAGGACCAAATGTGTGCAAGTCCACCGACACTAACCGCACCAGCAGATCTACAGAAACAGGAACACGAAATACGGCTACTGGTTTTTAAAATGAACATTACCAGAGCAGATGAAGCCATTTTACTGTTCGATTTAATCACAACTACTACTGGCCACCACCTTCACTCTATCACTTAACCACTATTTTGACATGTAGATACTCCCCGTTTTTGAGATTTGACTCTACGATGGGAATCCGATAAACATAACTACAGTGGAGGAAAATGATCCAATATTACATATTAGTGAGTGGCAAAAGAATGTGACCCTTTGCTTTCAGTATCTGGTGTGACCCCCTGTGCAGCAATACCTGCAGCTAAACGTTTCCTGTAACTGTTGATCAGTCCTGCACACCGGCTTGGAGGAATTTTAGCCCATTCCTCTGTACAGAACAACTTCAGCTCTGGGATGTTGGTGGGTTTCCTCACATTAGCTGCTCGCTTTAGGTCCTTCCACAACATTTCCATTGGATTAAGGTCAGGACTTTGACTTGGTCATTCCAAAACATGAACTTTATTCTTCTGTAACCATTCTTTGGTGGAACGGCTTGTGTGCTTAGGGTCGTTGTCTTGCTGCATGACCCACCTTCTCTTGAGATTCAGTTCATGGACAGATGTCCTGACATTTTTTCCTTTAAGAATTCTCTATATCATTCAGAAGGTCATTGTTCCATCAATGATGGCAAGCCGTCCTGGTCCAGATGCAGCAAAACAGGCCCAAACCATGATACTACCACCACCATGTTTCACAGATGGGATAAGGTTCTTATGCTGGAATGCAGTGTTTTTCCTTTCTCCAAACATGACGCTTTTTCTTTAAACCAAAAGTTCTATTTTTTGGTCTCATCATCCATCCACAAACATTCTTTCCAATAGCCTTCTGGCTCGTCCACGTGATCTTTAGCAAACTGCAGACGAGCAGCAATGTTCTTTTTGGAGAGCAGTGGCTTTCTCCTTGCAACCCTGGCCATGCACACCATTGTTGTTCAGTGTTCTTCTGATGGTGGACTCATGAACATTAAGCATTAGCCAATGTTGTGAGAGGCCTTTCAGTTTGCTTAGAAGTTACCCTGGGGTCCTTTGTGACCTCGCCAACTATTAGTAACAATTACACGCCTTGCTCTTGGAGTGATCTTTGTTGGTCGACCACTCCTGGGGAGGGTAACAATGGTCTGAAGAGATGTTTTGTAACCTTTTCCAGTCTGATGAGCATCAACAAACTCTCTTTCTGAGCTCCTCAGAAATCTCCTTTGTTCGTACCATGATACACTTCCACAAACGTGTGTTGTGAAGAGCAGACTGATAGATCCCTGTTCTTTAAATAAAACAGGGTGCCCACTCACACCTGATTGTCATCCCATTGAGTGAACACACCTGACTGTAATTTCACCTTCAAATTAACTGCTAATCCTAGAGGTTCACATACTTTTGCCACTCACTAATATGTAATATTGGATCATTTTCCTCAATAAATAAATGACCAAGTATAATATTTTTGTTTCATTTGTTTAACTGGGTTCTCTTTATCTACTTTTAGGACTTGTGTGAAAAGCTGATGATGTTTTAGGTCATATTTATGCAGAAATATAGAAAATTCTAAAGGGTTCACAAACTTAAGCACCACTGTTCACATTCAGCAGAAACCATATTCTGAATTTTCCGAATTTTGCCCCAAACAAGCGTTACACAGCATGCTACACTCTGCTTCCGTTTCTCACTTCCAATACATTATTCATTACAATATCTCCATCATAAATCGGGGAACACCAGTAATTTGAATATCAAATGTCAGTAAGGACTCAGTTATTCTCACATTTATACATGCTATGATCTGACAGTAACATGCTATGCACTTCAGCAGGACTTTGTTTGATTACTTCACGTTATGCCAGCAGCAAGAGCCTGCGCTCCTCTGTCGGGGAGGCCACAGCACTCGACACTCAAGCTTATGCAATATCATAGAACCCTTAACAGTTGCAGTTTTGACAGGATATCAGCAATTAGGGGGTGGATGGCTGGTTTGGAGGAAGGACTTCGGAATCGGTGCACAGTCCGTTTTTTTTTGTGGGAACCGCCATGAGAAACTGACCCCCACAATAAACAGTTAGATCATAAACATCCAGAATGTATACAATTCCATATGCCTCGTGTGTTTAAATAGAACTCCTAAGGAACTGCATAAGGTAATTACGAATATTAAATATTCCTCTGTGCATTAAGCTTCTGATGAACTGAGGGCATTACAATATTTTTCCACCTTGTAAATTTAAGGTGGGCAAGTCAAGGCACTTGCAACTTCTCCATGATTAAAACTTTCACACTAGCAAGGTGGCCAAAAAGAAAAAGCTGACACAGCTCAGACTTGTTACCTCAAATGACTTCTACATGGTAACATCCATGCCTCTCATATTCCATACTGGCACTGTGCTTTATTAATACACATTTCCTAACCATCATTACTTCCATTCTGTATTGCTCAACATCACACATTTTATCTGTGAAGAGCTTTAGAACCACCCGAACTTTAAAGAGCCCATGGAAAGGTATGAGATGCATACCTATGCTCCTGTCTACAGAGGCAATTTTGGAGCAGGTGATCTCGCCGAGTTCAGTCAGCTGGTAAAGCACCTCCAGGGAAGAGATAACAAGCATGACGTCTGGCAAGGTGAGCAGCGTGATCACCTCTCTGTAGGACTCCTGGTCCACATACTCGCAGATCAGAACACCGTTATCATCTGCCTTGCTCAGATTGCCCATGATCTCCATGGCTGCAAAAGAAGAGGCAAAATCATTGTCATTTCTGCTGGATGCGTCTGAATAACACCACCAGATTAACTGGCATCACCAGTTTTGTATGAGTGAGGAAAGACTAACCTAAGACAAACTTCAGAAAGGGAACAAAAAGCATGTTTATGCAATAAGTGCAAAACCAGTCCTTAATTGCAAGCTGTCGAAACTATCCATTTTTACCAAACTTTTTGCTTCTACTTTCTACTTAAAATTGATGAATAACTATTTAAATATTGAACAGCCTATAATTTTGTATTGACAAAATACAAAAGTAGTAGAGCATGCATCACTAACCATGGAGATGCAACGTAGTAACCAGTTTCCTATTCATTCAACGTGCTAACATAAGGTATAACTGATTACACAAATGTTGTGAAATACTTTAGTGTGCACATAAGATCAATGCCCTATTTTTTATACAAGTCAGGCATCAGTGGACATTTCCAGCCAATAAAATAACACTCATACAATAACTACCGTATTTTTCGGACCATAAGGCGCACTTAAAATCCTTTAACTTTCTCAAAAATCGACAGTACGCCTTAAAATGCGGTGCGTCTAATGTATGAATTAATTCTGGTTGTGCTTTCTGACCTAGAACCGATTGTAGATGGTACACGGCGCTCATAAATCTGTCAAAATGTTTTAGCACACAGCTTTGGTAGTTTATGAAGCTTACGGCCACCGGTAGTGCGGTCAGCATCCACGGAGTAATACGGTATGGTGCTTCAGCATTCGGGTACGTGGTCCCCCATTCATTCATTCATTTTCAAACACAACGCTATCAGTCACGCAGTACAACATGGACATAGAGCAGCTGTGGAGAGAATTCAACAATAACGAATCAATGGTACGGAAGTGGAGGAAGCAAGAAGAAGCCCCTGCGCCAGGTAAAGACCAAACTGAGCTTCTGAGGGAACTTAAGAGTTTCGTTTCATTTAATGCGCCTTATAACCCGGTGCGCTTTATGTATGAAAATAGATCCGTTAGCAGCCGATCGTTGATATTGCGTCTTATAACCCGGTGAGCTTTATAGCCCGGAAAATACGGTATACAGTCTGGCTACTGATACTGCTGAATTCCTAAATGAATATACCCAACAGGTATGCAGCGTTTAACATCCATACGATCAACGTCTGTTCGCTAATAACCAAGGTCTTAAGAATTACTATCTATCTATATCTATCTATTCTATCTATCTATCTATCTAATTCAAGTCTGAATGACAGAAAAACTAGTATGAGCAAACCCTTGAGACAGCTGCAGACAGAAAAGAATCACAGTACTGAAAGGCATATAAAAAAAAACCTGGCATCATTCTACTTTGGTGTAGTGTTTAAAGTTTCTAAAATGATACAAAGATCAGAATTGCTGTATTCTTCGATACTGTACTAAATGTTTTCCTATTGTGTTTCAATTAATATTATTGTTTAAAATAAAACACTATGTGCCAAGTATCATGTACACATACTTGACCTCTGTCATTGCCAACAAAGGTTATGTTACAAAGTACTGAGTTGAACTTTTGTTATTGACCAAATACTTATTTTCCACCATGACTTACAATTAAATTCTTTAAAAATCCTACAATGTAATTTAGTGGATGTTTTTTCTCATGTTGTCTCTCATAGTTGAAGTGTAGCTGTGATGAAAATTACAGACCTCTCATCTTTCTAAGTAGGAGAACTTGCACAATCAGTGGCTGACTAAATACTTTTTTGCCCCACTGTATGTCTATGTGTATATACACACACACACACACACACACACACACACACACACCCCCCCAACTACATCCGGTCAACATCCACTTTGGTCAGCGTCCTATTCCACAGAGCATAATGCATACATTGGATGGTACATACGTGTACCTTATTTATAACAATACTGATCCTTAAGATCATTCATATGGCAAACCAATAAAATCAGAGGTAGGCAGCAGGCTGTAATACAACTTGGACTTGTGTTCAAATGTACAAAATGCTGCAACGCTGTTTCTGCGTTGGTCTCAGGCCAGGGAAAAGCGGTTTGTGAATTTAAAATGGCTACATAAATACTACATAAACAACTCATGCCCATTAATAATTAGACCCTGAGGGTTTGAGTGAACCTTCTTCACCCTTACCTCTCATTTTGAGAAAGCGGTCCCTTGACATCAGACATTTGGTAATTGTGTGGAACATTAGGTGAGTCGTTCTAAAATCCACTGGATCCAACTGAAGCTGGGAGAAGGAAATATAGAACACCATTTCATACAGCATTTTGACACTCACTATATGCCACTAGACAATGATCATACATTCATTAGCACCAAATCAGCATTCTTTAAATACAGCGATACCTCGGTTCTCGTTGTTAATTCGTTCCAGAAGGCCCAAAAATGAAGAGTATTGAGCAAATAGTTCCCATAAGGAATAAACTGAATGAATCTGCTCCAGACCCCCAAAGAATAAACACTGTATATTACATTATATGCAGTAATGGAGTTGTACTGTACAGGTGCTTTATGAAGGAGATGTGGTCAGGCAAATCCATCACAAGTTCAGTGACCCAACAAGTTTAATATATATAGTCTATACAGCATCATAGCAGAGCTGACGATGTTTAAAACACTTACATTAACCTACAGTTGGCCAATATCATTAACACAAGGCTTATTTTAGTGTTGATAAATGTAAAAATTTACTCCATTGGTGAACTCGGGGCCTTAGCATAGCTTTTTAGGACTTAGAGACTTTATTTGCACTAAGAATACAGTACTGTAGATAAAAAATAAAAAAATAAGAAAAGGTGTAGATTTGCACCGAGCGAGAGCTAATGTGAATCACACTGAATCGAGCTTAAGCAAGCGTGCCGAGTACCGAGCAAACAACAAGAACCGAGAAATTTTTCTAGTCAAAATGCCACTGAGGTCACGAGGCACCTCTGCATTTCTAAAATTTGCAAAAACTACACTACCAACACAAGACAGGAGAAACAGAAATGCAGGAGATAATGGCAGATTGACTTTTCCTATGCACCGAGCCCCACTCTCACCTCCCCTGCTACGTTGGCCAGCGTGTCGAGGCCCAGCTGCCGCAGAGAGACGAACATGCAGTGTGCACATAGGAGGAGGAAGCGCAGACATGTCCGGTTGACCGCCAGATGTTTGACGTTTGCCTCCTCAAAGGACAGGTTCCTTAGGATGATGGCCACTTGTAGGACGCGCTGGCCCTCGGGGTCGGCGATGCCCATGTCCCGTCGTGGGTGGAACAGTAGGGTTCTCAAAGCACTGTGGCTCGGGGCGGGGTCAGCTGGACAGAATCCATGAGAAAGACCTGTTCGATAAAAACCACAATTTACATAAATGCAGGTAACGATATACGTTTTCACCAAGCATCTGAAGAGCTTCACTATGCTGTCTAGACATTTCATTCATATCGATATCGGTCAGTCTTTGCCTAATCAGCCTTTTGGAAAAAGGCCCTGAATGTTTATGAATGTTTGTGGCAACTCTAGGTCTCAATAATCCGAGATGCAGGGAGAAACCCATAGTGTCACCCCATTACCCACAACAAAGCAACTAAGGAATAATTGCATTACGAGCGAGCGTGTCCCACCCACCTTGTGGTAAGCAGCTCTTGTCTGAGACCAGATCTTTCACTTCGTCTTCGTCGTCTTCAACAACATCCTTCCAAAACTAAACTTAAACGAACACACCATGCACAGCTGATCAGGTCGGTTTTTAAAATAAACACGTGTCGCAGCTGCTGTGATGTCATGTTTCCATCTGCTCTTACCTTTGCAAAGTCTCGGGATGTTTTTCTCCCTCCAGTCCATGCCAAATACAGCAGAAAAGCTACCTAATGCTTAAACACCAACACACACAGATCTTTGATGATTCTATAAAATCGAATCGGTTATAAAACGAATATGCATTCCTTTACAAGAGTAAAGTGTTCAAGTGACTAAAACTGCCGAGACAGAAGAGATGTTTAGTGTTATGTAAGAGTTGTTAGCACAGGTTAGTGTTATCTGAAGTGCCCGTTACAGTCATCGAAGACTCCTGCATGTGCCAGCAGCAGTGGGTGGCGAGTTTGGTTAGGCTCCTTCTCCACTGCATGGTGTGCTTGCTCTCACTGGACATCAGCCGTGAAGACCCCCCCCCCCCCCCCCCCCCCCAGAAGACACACCCACCCCCCCCCCCCCCCCCCCCCCCCCCCCCCCTCCTCCTTCTCCAGCGGCATGTGTGGCTTGCTCTCACTGGACTCAGCGTACAACACGTTGACGGCAAAGTCCACCTCGTTAGGAAGCCCCGACTGAAGGGACAGCAAACCAATTTTGTTGTAGTCACAAGGAGGGACAAAATCCCATCGACAGGCCATAGCTTTGGCGAAGATAATCTATCAATCAAAAACGAGAAAACAAAGCCTTTAACAAAAACCATGTCGACCAACCTCAACGTCCATGAAACTGGAGACTGCATTTTACTTATAACGACTACCAGATCACTTTCAGTCACTCATGGGTTTTCATCTATGAAATTGAAATTCCATTTACTTCTCCATAAACATTACCCTATCTTTGGGGAGGAGGTTTTTATTTGGATTTATTTAATATCACCATGAGCATCAATGGCCATTTCAGCGACACTCACAGGTTGGGCCAATTTAACCCGTGATCAATTAGCCTAACGCATGTCTTTGGACTGTGGGAGAAAAACTGGAGTACACGGAGTAAACCCAGGCAAACATGGGAAGGAATGCAGACTCCACACAGACCGCTACACTCTGGAATTGAACCCAGGACCTTCTTGCTGTGAGGCTGCAGTGCTACCCACCCACCCACCAGCCCTTTTGGGTTTAACAAAAACAATCCATTGCACTAATGAAACACTTGCATTGGTAGAGGTAATGTGGTAGCCTAGCGGTTAAGGCACTGGACTCTGAATCAGAAGGTCCAGAGTTCAAATCCCACCTCAGGGAAGCTGCCACTGTTGGGTCCTTGAGCAAGACCCTTAACCCACAATGGCTTGGACTGTAAGACTGTACCAATTGTAAGTCGCTCTGGATAAGGGTCTGCTAAATGCTGTAAATGTAAATGCTACTGAATTCACTTCCTCAGGTCCGTCTCCTACATATGCAGTGGTGCTTGAAAGTTTAAACACTTCAGAAGTCTCTATACTTAAGCACATGACCTAAACAATTTTCCACCAAGATCTAAATGTAGACGAGGACATTTAACAAACCAGACAAAAATACTAGACTCATTTCTTCAGAGAAAAAAAGATCCAACAAATGCTGCATGTGTGCCTGGTAAATGTACGTGGACCTCTAGGAGCAGCAGTTAATTTGAAGGTGAAATTAGAGTCCTGAACTTAATCCAACATAAATGATGTGGAAGTTGAAGCTGTTCAGGACAGAGAAATGGGCAAAGTTCCTCCAAACCCAAAGTGCAGAACTGATCAGCCATAGCAGAAACATTAAGCTCTAGTTATTCACGTGCAGGGGGCGGGGCACACGAGATACTTAAAGCAGAGGTTCACATCCTCTCACCACTCCCACTCACAGATATATAACATTTCTGCAGTAAATCAATGACCAAGTACAATATTTTTGTCTCAGCTCACTTAATCTACTTTTAGGATGTGTGATAATCAGACGTTTTAGGTCTAATTTAAACAGGAAAAGAAAACTTTGAAGGGATCACCAATTTAAGGACCACTACATCTTTTTAAACTAGCTCCTACACAAAGGTTTACTTACTGATTCGATACTGAGGCCAATTAAAAATCAGGGATCCTCACAGTAAATGAGTGATGACTTTGCATTGGAGATATGCAGATTATCAAAGGGGTGAGCGTGGCACTTTTTAAAATTGTGTCACACGCTGATGTGGATGCTCTGTACTCCTGCTCACAGTACAATGTCACGATGGGCCAGTTGGAAGAAATTATTTGCTCTCAAACTGATTCAACATTTTAGGCCTGCATAGTGTCAGATATATTCCCAACACTTCCAGACCTCAAAAAACAATTTCCATAACTTTTAGGACAGTAAAAACCACTAGACCTTAAATTATAATTGATACACAACTGACTTCACAGCTACTGGGCCAGTTTTTGTTTTGCTGCAACCAAGCACTTGAAGGAAAACTAACAGTTTTAGAAAGCCATGTGTTCAGAAGAACTTCATCAGAGCTGCAGGGTACAAAGGAAGGACATGTGGATAAAATATGCAGAATAAAGTTGGGAAAACCACAAGACAAACTGCCCCAACACAGACATCAGTCATGAACATAATGATGCCATTATGAAACTTAAGCAGGTGCAATACAACCTAGAACATTCCCTTTTAGCATATGACATTGATTCAGTGAAGGAAATTGCTCCGCCCTTTGTCCTGAACAGGAGAACCACAAGATTATGCACCAAGTTCCTTATTCTTCATGCACACTTGTGTGAAATCTGCTGCAGTTTATCTATGCTGCGCTGCGTCTGAAGAAACGCTTCACGCTAGAACTTTGCATCATTATCAAGTCCCTGATGGTTAAAAGTAATAGTCAATTAAACTAGAATAATGTGGTTAAATAAGAAATTAATAATACATGTTATGATAACACTGTAAGAAAGAGCTTACTCTGAGAACAGTGAACAGCAGTGGGGACCGCTGAGAGGAATTGCCTCATTTCAGCACAGCAGTACTGAGCAACTGGGGGGTGGGCGGCACTTGAGCATGTTTCTGGAGATCCGTGCGGTTCGACTAGCTAAAGGTTTAGTGTTAAGGTATTTTCAATTCAAAATCGGGCTAACTGGACTAATATTGGTACTGTAGAAGACACCAGTCGGTGGGTGTTGAAGTATTACCATATTGTTCTTGACTATCACGCATGGAGACCCTAAGCAGTGGTAACACCATCGAAATCCACCAGTAACTTGTTGGTAGTCAGCAATTATAGGTATGGCGCCATAAAAGACTTACATCTTATGCATAATGTGTGTGTCTCATTTGTTTAACTGGGTTCTCTTTATCTACTTTTAGGACTTGTGTGAAAATCTGATGATGTTTTAGGTCATATTTATGTAGAAATATAGAAAATTCTAAAGGATTCACAAACTTAAGCACCACTGTAGCCACCAGCTTTCAGATATCGTTTGCCGTTAAAAGATAGCTCGTCAACTAACAGGTCTTCATCTGCAGAAAATGAAGATCATGACGAACCTCGAGAGGTTCCAACTGGCCTTTTTAGGCAGGATAATGCTCGACCAAGTATAGCAAGGGAACGTCTCTGCCAGACTGCAACACTTCCTTGGTCTGCCAATCGAGCATTTATGGTACCAGCTGGGACATCAGCTTTAAACTATGCTTGTGGAGGATCTACAGCCCCAGCTGTGGGCAAATGTGTCACAGAGGCATGTCTAGCAGTCAACAATATCTCACCAAAAGGTATAATACCCAAAAGTAACACCTGAGCATCTAAGCACACCACTGGCAAGGCCCTTAATGATCTCTGCCCTGTTGCGCTCACCCCAGTCATCGCCAAGAGCTTTGAGAAATTGGTTCTCTCACACCTGAAGTCCTGCTTTCCTGTTACACTGGACTTGCACCAGTTCACCTATCGCTGCAACAGGTCAACAGAGGACGCCATTGCCACTACACTATTCTGCACTAAGCCACCACTCTTCCATTAGAATGCTGTTCATCGACTTTAGCTCAGCATTCTACACTGTGATACCCTCAAGGCTGATCTCCAACCGGTGTGCCAGCAATAACAACAATAACCTGGCGCTTAACACCCTGAAGACCAAGGAGATCATCGTGGACTTCAGATGGACTAAGTGCCTTTGACACAAACCCATCCGCACAAATGGAGACGTCGTAGAGAGAGTGTCAAGTCTGAAGTTCCTTGGCACCCACGTCTCTGATGATCTCACCTGGTCATTTAACTCCTCTATCCTCATGTTCTCACAACTGCATCTCTGTATGCGATGGCAACTGCTCTGCATCAGACCGGGCAGCACTCCAGCGGGTGGTGAAAACCGCCCAACAGATCATCGGTGCCCCGTTACCCACCATCGAGAACATTTATCACAAGCGCTGTGTGAGCAGGTCTAGTAGCATCATTAAGGATGTCTACTACCCTAACCACGGACCGGTCACCCTCCTCCCATCCGGCAGCCGTTACAGAAGCCCAAGTTATTGTGCCAGCAGGCTGAGGAAGAGTTTCTTCCCTGAGGCGGTAACCCTGCTAAACAGTGTTAACTTTGTTGACGAATTGTGGGTGTCAATTTTCGTCAACGACACTTTTTTCCACAAAGGATGAAATGAATTTAAACTTTTGTCAACGAATAACGAGACAAATGTTTGGCGGAGACGACATCCAATCAGATCTGAGAGGTTAAGAAAAGATCCAATCATAACTTGAGTACATTTGGAAAGGCGGGATGAGTTGGGTAGCGATCCAATCAGTAACGCGGTAAGACACAGATGTTTGATCTGACCCGGTAAGACTGAACTAGCTCAACAATGTCAACACCTGGTAGAAAGAGAGTCGACATATGGACACATTTCTCATTTGATATCAAGGAAAACAAGACTGGTAAATAAAGTAGGGATTAATATGTTTTATTCATGACGTGGATATATTTTAACTTTGTCTAAAAAGTGTTCATATTATACTTAAGGAGGATTCGGCTAACATAACTGTTTTATACTGTAATAATGAATAAATGCATATAGAGCAGCACATATATCCCATCTTCTGATCTTATGTTTAATAAAGCTCATAACATATCATTTATTCCAACTTGATTCTATTCTCCACTATCTCATGAGGGTCCACATCGAGTTTGAAGCAGATCTTTGAAGGAAATTATGAGCTCTGGTGTCCAATTTACTGTGTACAGTTATGATAATGCATACATATAGTCCTGAGCTTATATCTTAATTAGACCTTATAATATATACTTCATCCCAACTTGATTCTATTCTAGAACATCTGCTGAATGTCCACACTGAGTGTGAAGCAGATCTATGGAGGAAATTTAGAGTTATAACCCCTTTAATGTATACATCTAATCTCATCTAAAAAGTTCATTGTTATTGCTTCTCTGCTTTAGTTACAGCCTCCCATTTAAGGCAGAAAATCATAAAGAAGTCTAAGCAGTAATATTGAGAAAGGAAGGTTAAGCTCTATGTAACCATCAAAATCTTTTTTTGAACTTTGATGCATCAATAGGTTTTAATGTTGCTTACTCATCATCTTAAACAAGACCTATGGTCAGGCGGCCAATCAGAAGTCAACAATACTGCACGAAATGATCCTGTAACCCCGTGCCAACGTGACGGCTACAGCTTAAAAGCTCAGACTCCTGGATTTCAAACAAGACAGTTTTATCTGCTTTTCGTCTGGCCTAGTGATGCGACTAAGAAACCTGACAGTTCGTAGAAATCCTCCTATCCTATAGCCCCTAACACGCCAACTGACCAAAAGATTAGAATCTAAACTGGTGCAATTGTGCCAAAGCTATTTATGTCATTAATAGGTGCAAAAATCAAGAAATAGACTGAATCCTGTTTTAAATTCTAACCCAGACCAGTGATTCCAATAACCAAAAACTGGCTGGTTCTACTACCTGTTAATTGCATCCACATAATTTCCATGCCATTCTCTAACCAACACGACTTTCCGGACTGAGACAGGGACTTTTCCATGCCATGCAAGCTGTCATTCGTTTTTGTTTTGCTTAACCTCGCACCAGAATCAATGGCTATTCACGACAGGAACACGGCTACAGCGATACCAGCTAGACATTCATACGGGCCAATTTTGAGCAACCAATTAACCTAATGCACGTCTTTGGAATGTGGGAGGAAACCGGAGCACCTGGAGTAAACCCTCGTGGACACTGGGAGGACATGCAAGCTCCACACAGGCGGAGTCGGAACTGAACCAGGGATTAGATGCGTCTTAACCGTGCTTACCTACTGTAAAGCAAACTATTTGGACGCAGCATTAATAACAGCTCAACACAATCAGTCCTGTAACAACAGATTTGACCACAAATACAGAAACTAAGCGATCATTTTTAATCGCAGCACAACTCTACAGACAGTACTCTGACATACTCGGCTCAGATTCAAACGCAAGAGTTCTGCAAAGGTTCCAAAACATTACTTGAGTAGAGAAATTCTGTCACTTAACATTTAAAGCACAAGTCAGACAAAGTCACGTTCATCAGTTAGGTGCACAATTGAAAATACTTGAGTTTAGGGCTGGTATTGGATATGTCTGTGTAGTTTTAGGGAAAGATCAAAGAGTAGGTGTTTTCTTGTTGGTTAAACAAAGGATCTCCATCATGAACGGGCCTAACGAGTCCCTTGATTGATAGCACTGACCAAAAACAAAAACCCAACAACGGCCGTCTGAACTCAATCCACTTGATTCTGATCACCAGCTGAGCTAAAGAGCAACTACAGAGTTAAATTCCTTGCGAAGAGGTGATACCTTGTGATCAGTCATTTTACCAGAGCAGAAAGAAATGAGTACTAATCGAGTGTATCCAAGCGACTGAAAGTTGGCGAGCAGTGGGTACCTGATACAGTGTGTTGCTGGTAGTTGTAGGAGGAGGGTATTCCACCGATCGGAAGCGATGGTTTCGGGTTACCAGGCTGTACCTCCTCGTCATCTTCTCCAAAGTGATGGACCTTCTCGTACTTCTCCAAATAGCTGGAAAAAAGGCGAGGGGGGAAAACAATCACAACTTGTACCAGTGCTGCAGAACAGGACGTTTTACCCTAATTTAGTGCAGAAACACAAACACTACTCATGCACAAACTGAACTCTGGAGATCACTCTCCTCTAGTGTGTACAGCTACTAACTACATGCCTGCGCTATCAGAAACAACTGCAGCTAAAATAAAAAGGGAAAATAGAAAGTTAATTGCTGCCAGCTGTCCATTATCCAGCTTTCAGCTAAACGCTTTACTGTTCTTAAGGCTGCGTAAGACGCATGTGAATGGAAGGTTCCTTTAGGCGTTGAATGGGAGGCGAGTCTCTCACATTTGCATCCAGTACTTTAACATGATCAGCAGATGGTGCAAACGTGTGGTTAATTTGGAGTGCACTGCTCAGCAGCACCTGCCAACCTTGCTAGATGGTTTTGAAAAAATTCACAGAACAATCACTCAGTTTCACCCACACTCACATGGCGTTCTGTTTTTACCAACACACTTTTTGCATTTTTTCACCTTAATGGAAGGAGATACAGCTACAGCATATAAACTATAAATGACTTGGGTCTTATGCAAGCACGCTTTTGGATACAGCAGCTTGCCTTTTCGTGTAGAACTGATCATATGACAGGCAAGGTTCCGTCTGATCCAAGTTATTTACCTCATTTGACTCAAACACGGTAGTGTTAGAGCAAGCAGCGAGCTGAAGGAATTCCTAGGGAGTAACTGTAGGGCAAGCGCCCATTACATCATATGGGTTCAAGCCCAGGCCACACAACCAACAATAAAACAATATGACACAGCTAAGAGCTCAAATCACTAGAATTATAACTCCCTCAACAATCTAATTACTACATGCATCCATTTATGCTACAAACTTTTCTTAAAATCAGTATGTGGCTATGACATGGTGAAAAACATTCCTACCTTACATACAAAACGCATACACTAACATTCACGTTTGGACAACATCTTTCCCACCAAACAAAGTCAATTTTCCATTAAATATCTTTATGTCAGCCATGCCCAAGCAGGAAACATGGCAGTCCACGTGTGAAAACACTCACTGGAACACTTGAGACACTAACGGACTATCCAGAGGAGGACCCAGAGGTGCAGAAATGCCGGTAACACGGGAAGTTGACAGCTTTCGAATATGGGTCTCTATCTATGAAGTGAAAGTGCGAACCACTGATAAAGCCCAGATAAAGGCTAAACATTGTCTTAGTGTAACTGAAACAAGAAACGCGTATTGAAACTGATAAGAGGAAGTAAAATGGGTAAAAGAACACAAACATTGGACAGACATTGAAGAAGAGTTGGACCCTAGTGAGCTCGTGGGATGACCTTCACTATAGGTAGGAGAAAAATACATTACTAGCCAGATGTGGGTTGAATCTTCCCTCGGCAAAACAAGCACTGTGTCTCAAATATGTGAAAAGATAGAATTTACATTTACAGCATTTAGCAGACGCCCTTATCTAGAGCGACTTACAATTGGTACAGTCTTACAATCCAAGCAATTGTGGGTTAAGGGTCTTGCTCAAGGACCCAACAGTGGCAGCTTGGCAGAGGTGGGATTTGAACCCTGGGCCTTCTAGTCCATAGTCCAGTACCTTACCCGCTAGGCTACCACAGGAATAATTCATACCGAACAATGCCGCTTTAATGACGCAATCGCAGAGCGAGGCGCCCTTTATAAATGCAGGAAACAGGTCGGCGGTGTAGAAGCAGGGTTCTAAAGTGCGAGCGTTTTGTTCGCATTTGCTAAATAACTTTATGCAAACGTTAATTTGCTCCTCCTTTTAAAAGGAATGCCACCACTGTGTTTACCCAGCGTTTATCGGGTCTGCCTCAATACCTAGCGAGTCCCCTTGCTGCCTACTTCCTATATAGTGCGCAACAGGCGCTCTCAGAGCTTTCTAACAGACTATGGATCCCCCAAGACTTGTTAGTGAGAGTGTACCTGGTTACTGATTGTGTCACACCCTCTACACGAAGGCTGGAAGGTTTACTGATCCGGATTCTAGTCTTTCCTTGAGGCTTATTTTTGGAGGAGCTTCATAACAGGCAAGTTTTTGATTAGTTATTATATTTACATTTGTCATTTAGCAGACGCCCTTATCCAGAGCGACTTACAACTTACAATCCAAGCAATTGTGGGTTAAGGGTCTTGCTCAAGGACCCAACAGTGGTAGCCTGGCAGAGGTGGGATTTCTGGCCCATAGTTGAGTTCCTTAACCGCTAGGCTACCACATTCCCTATTGAGTTATGTTAAGAGGAACAGAAAATGTAGACATAAGATCATAAGAACGAGGGCCGTCTGTATGTGTGGTTTAGCACATTCAGCCGGTAACCGGACAGAAATTAACAGATTAAAACCAGCAACAGTCAAAGTATTAATATGTGAAATGTATAAAAAGTACATTTAACATATTTAACACCCGAAACAAAGCAACAGGCGCAATGTAACTCAGTCATTTTAGTTTAAGTCTTCCAAATATACATCCAACTTTGCTGAAATGATCCACAATGCTGGATAATTCTCACAATGCCCTGGCAATTGTGCCATGTTTATCCATGCCTAATCCGAAGGAATAAAGTAAAGAATAAAATAAACAAAAACACTAAGTTTATGCTTGATTAAACTCTGACTTCTGCTAAAAACAAGCTTGTTCAGTATTCAACCATCAGCCAAATGTTTAAGTTTGTTTGGTTTCTGCCAAAAATGCATTTTGGTGCATCCCTCCTAAACAGGGTCTTTGACAGCCCTGACATACAAGTACTATGGCGATTCAGTTGGAATGCATACAAAACACACACACACACACGGTTGTTGTTTTAATAACCAAGCCGTTGTCCTGTCTCTGAAGTCCGATCTGTGTAACAAAACAGGCTTTTAAGATCTCACACCCAGATAAGTAACTTCACTTGAGTAAAACAGTCAACAGATCTCACAAAAACAGCAATACAAGTGTGTGTGTGTGTGTGTGTGGAACACTGATCAGCACTGGGCTTACCATTTATAATTTGCTTCATCAGCACTTAAACTGAGAAACACACTGACAAGCTTCAGCATCAACTCTACATTCCTAGTCAGTCGGGTATAGTGGACATAATTCTAATCATACAGCAGAAGGCTCTGAAACGACTTCTAAAGTACACCTGACACCCTCTCACATCTAAGGACAAGTCACAGAGTTCTGAGTCACAGACTATGGTTTTGCAAAGACTGGGGATCTTGCATGGTGACTATCTGCAGGACTGCAACTAGATTCCTTGTGAGATTATTATATACCATTACATTTTAATATTAATTACAGTTAAGAATGCCATATTTAAAGATTATTATATAAGATTATTATGGCTTCCCTGAGGTCTTGTCCATGTCTCAGTTTGCTACCCACCAGAGATGTTCTTGTCTGGTGCTGGAGAGCTCAGCTATTGGTTGTCGACAAAGTTCACATTACTATATGCGTGAGTCAAGACTTAATAATAATTTAATAACAATCTTTTTTTTTTTTTTTACCCCCTTGAAACGTCAAGACAAGAAAAGACTGAATTAAGACAGCTGTTGTGAGCTCCTTACACCAATCGATCGAGATGGCAAGTGCAACGCAACTCCAACAAGACTCATGATTTTATCCTGAGTTTTAAAAAAAAACATTAAGTCCTGGATGTGTTTGCGCTCCTATTAAATTCAAATCATGAACATCGGTGCTCCTCGGTAAAAAAGCTTCTATGCTACACTGGCCAAAACATTACGACTATATCTAAATTCTTTATAAACATTTGAAAGCGCGTTCGTTTTACTTCTCCATAAAAATTAGATACAAAAATAAGGCAACCACAGATTCTAGAAGATTTCACATTTGCAAACAGGTACCAGGAGCAGAGAGGGGGAACAGCCTACATAAGCACACTGCTGCTGTATATATAAATAAATGGGATTAGTTGTCAGGGGATACGTTTCTTTTAATGAAATTTCAATTACATTAATTTATCACATGCATTGGCACAGTGGCTACCAAAAAATGTTGACCCAGGTTCGCGGTCCAGCAATGCCTTCCAGCTGGGCTGGGCATCACACAGGCACGATTGACCATTTTGGGAAGGAAAGGAGGGGATCATCTGTCTGTTAGTATGAGAACTGTCATACTAAGCACTTTTCACTGGCACTGAAAATGCTGGCATGGCATCCCAAGGTGTTTTTTCCTCAACAGACATGAATAAACCAATATTAGTCCAAATTGGGCTGGTCTTGTTTATTTGGCAACATGGCTGACAACACAGAGGAACTTCTGAACTAATTTCTTGTTTGGGTCAATCACTAATCGCTTGAACTGAGGAATCAGTTGTCCACAAAATGCGAAGACACGAGACTGGCATGCCTGGTGGATACAAAACAAACCTGTTCAACCCCTAAACAGAAAGCATCCCAAAGAGTACACCAATCGGGCATCGGGCTGCACCAAATTACCTTGCCAAACATGGCTCATTGTGTCACGCCATTGACTCAATGGATCAGTGTAAGAAATATCAACCGAGGGCATATTTGAGTTGAAAATCAGGCGATACTGATGCATTGCTGATCGATCCTTCCATCTCTACTTACCAGTCTGATTTGTCTTACACTACAATTCCTCTGATGTACCCAAAATGCAGACATAATTAAATCCAAAATTAATGCCAGTTCTTGGCCACTCCTCCCAATTTATGGTGAAGCTGGACTTACCATACATGATTTCATTCATTCAGTTTCTTATCTGCTTAATCCTGGTCATGGCCGTGGGAAACCCAATGCCTAGCCAGCGGCACAAGGCAGGAACAACCCTGAACAGGTTCCATCGTAGGCCACATACACTCACACTAGGGCCACTTTAGAAACACAAATTAGCCCAACAAGTCTTTGTTATGGGGAGGAAACCCAGAGTACCAGAGTCTGAACACTTCCACTAGCCTAAAAAGGTTCTTTTGTGGAGCTACATTTTTACTCATCAGTATTTTTCATTGGACCACATGGGTATGGAAAACGTGAATTAATTTGGTTGCTGGGCTCAGTTGCAAATTAGTCTTACAACATTGTGGACATGATCTAGCCTTAAAAAAGGGAGGATGGACCAGCCCTAGGTCTCAGTGATCATGACTGAGCCCAGCAAAGAACTGGCATCCCATGCAGGACGCACTTCCATCCCCATAACGTAAAGCAAATGTTGAAAACACAAGGACTACAAGAGTTTCATTAAGCAAATATCACACGGGTGAACAAAAATTTCACTAGCAAACAGACTTGTGCTCAATTTTCAGTAGCCTACGCTGCCACCTAGAGGATGTCAACACCTTATCCAGAATTTTTTTTTAGGGAAATGCCCGACATTCGCACAACGTCCATACATGTATGCTGAGATGTACATGTGCATCGAGTTTAAAGCACGTAGGCTCATACTTGCATGTTCCATCCTATGCATTCCCATACATAAATAAGAATGCCATTTGGACAACATGAGCACATTTACAATGCAGTAACTAACAAGCTTAAACCGATCAGCCATAAGACAAAATCCAGCTGTCTGATACGGTATAGGGCCACCTCATGACACCAAGGTACTGAGCCAAGCAGGGACTCCACAAGACTGCTGAAGGTGTCCTGTGGTATCTAGCACCAAAACGTTAGCAGAAACTCCTTCAAGTCCTGCAAGTCATGAGGTGGGGGTTCCATGGACTGGACTTGTTTGTCCAGCATGTCACACAGATGCTCCCTCAGATTGAGCTCTGGGGAATCTGGAGCCAAGTCTACACCTTGAACTATTCTTGAACAATTTTAAGCATGGCAGGACATTATCCTGATTTTAAAAAAGGAGATCAACACTATACAATCTTACACTATACAATTAAAATAAATAATCATTTGCTGGATCAACTTAAATCCCCTAAAATTTGTTAACTTGACTAAAGTTAAGCACTTAAAGTTAAACCAACTGGTATTTTTTTGAGCAAATTAAAATACATTCCAACAACAGAGCATAGCTGTCGCAGTTCAAACAACTCCAACAACATTAGACAGATTTAACTTGTATTGATGAGTTAACTAAACACTGAACTGGTCAAAGGGAGGGGTGTGAAGCAGGCTGGGTAATGCTGCACAGCACCAGGGTCCATCTGGTCACTGTGTGTGGAGTCACACACAAATTTGGCATGTTGTCCCTCAACGCTGGACACGTCTTGGAGTTTGGCATGTTCTCATGTCCAAGTTTTCCAAAACACATCCAGAAGTTGGACTGATGGCTGATTGACTAATGTGCTTGATTTGAGTCCTACAACACTTTTATAGACTTTTAAGCCTGATCACAACCTGGGACAGCTTTTATAATCACAATATTGAAAATTTGCATGACTAGCACAGCCTAAACCACTTCCCGGTTCAACAGACGCTTGAATAATCGTTAAGCAACCTGTTTATTATGTATTTATGAAGCCAAAATGTCTCAATTTTCAAAGATTTCCATTTAAACTGATAAGTCACAGACTTGTATTAGGAGGTATGGCTTTCCATTATCTATCATGACCATGTTCACTGTGGTGTTTGGTGGGCTGGGACCGTGCTGACTGCTGAATTTGCTAGCGTTGGCCTTGTTGAGGCTTCTCTGCATGGGTGCAGTTCTTGCTCTTGGTTTCAAGCACTTCAAATAATGAAGTGCTGCAAGTTCGTCAAGGAAACTAACTCAACTTAAACTGAACATAATTTATTAACAGCACAGCTATTCATTAGTTAGAGTAAGTTACCATCGTAAACCCACCAAACGCAGCAGTTACAAAGCTTTTTACACGGATGCAGCAAGTATACCATGAGAGAATACCGCTGCCGTGAAGGAGTGTACCTGGTCTCCAATAAAGTTATTTTCATAACTGCAGAATACCAGATTTTGTCAGTACTTCAGAGCATACATGCACTTAAATAATCTGATAAAGGCAAACCTCTGGGTTTACATGACTCAGATAATCATCAGACTTCTACTTTAAAACCACCCAATAATCTCAGACAGACATGCTGTAAATTTCAAACTTTAATATAAAATGATCAGAGTCTTCATTTTCTCAGGCATATTCTGCATTTGAGTCACCAAAGTGCTCGAAGAGGGTTTAATTCCAGGGTTACCAGAGCCCACAAGGTAAAAAACTAACCAGGTCTATGGAAACCATCTCAAAGCTAGTGAAACCTCATTTCATTTGTGTGCATGCACAGACTGAGAAGACCAACACAAATCGTAGTATGGGTATATATGCTCTGAGAAATCCAATTACTGAGGTAAAATTCCGGCTCCATTTCTTAATCTGCTTTCTAGATTGGAGTATGCTTTATACACGACCACTTGAATAAACAAAAAGCCACAGAAATCTGACTATGATAGGATTATTAAGTGCATGTAAACACACATAATGCTTAGGCACTTGGTATATGTCAAAGTAATATCCAAACAAATGCCAGCATCCAGCAGTTCCCTGCAGCTTGGAGCATAACATCATTCACTTCATCTGTCGGTGGGTTTCATTGTATGGCTGACCGTTGTGTACGTGGTCACAATCAGCAAAGAATCAAAAGGGAAGATCAATCGTTTGCAGAGAAACCAAGTTTGGGTGGCGAAAGATCTGGGCAATATCAGCATGAAAAGTCACTAGTGGTGCCTTTTCTTATATCTAATAACCAAGTAGGTTGTTAGAGTCCTACGGAAGTGTATTCCACAAATATCGTCAAGACGTGTTTATTAAAATTTAGTGTAGCCAAAATAAAACATGCGAATACAAACCACACGCAAATAGCATCAACAACGACCAAGTCACTGACCTGAATGAGGTTCACCTCATTTGCAAGATAGAAATAATCTCACTTATATACTGCTGCAGAGGACTGAACCTGCAATCGCAGGTTCTCAGCATGACAGACGCCGTCTAGCCTATGAAGTAACATCTGTGCATTTCACACATCACAAGCACAGTGACTGATGATACATCACCAACAGATCAGGTCACCATGCATCAACCTTTGTGGCGAAAACCACAAAACCCAAATCCATAGTTACTCTCTTACTAAACATTACAGACAGGGCACCCAGTTCTGGAAACAGCTTTAAAAAATTTAACTCTCACATGAAAGTAATATTGTGGGTAAGTCATACTCCCATAGCCCATTGAAAGCAGTGTATGCAAATCATACGATTCCTAGAAAGTTCCACTTATTTCGTTAAGCAACTCACCACAGAGAAAGCTTGGGTCAAAGGCATGGCCAGAAACACTGAATTAAGCTGTTCAACTCCGTACATTACTACCAAGGTTGAAAAAAAAAACCATCAGGCTGAAGTGACTGATGCAGATTAACAGTTGATAACAGCTCTTCTCAAAAAAAGAAAGCCAATGCTCCCTAGTTCCATTTAAGGTGACATATTGCCCCTTTTCCACAAGTTAGACTTCCCTGGGGTCTTACAAATATCTGAGACATGCTTTGGTCAAAATACCACATTGATCGGGCACCATGCCACCCTTCTCATCCTGCCAAAACAACCCTTATTAGAATTACTGGTTCGGAGCACCTGTTCCTTTAAATGATAATGAGCCCCACCCCCAGTAAACCAGGGCAGGTTACAGACTTCATGTAAATCATTCTGGGCACATTCATTTCATCTTACAGACATTCTACTAAACAAACTACTAGCTTTAACATTATTGTGGATCCTGCAGCAAGAAATGGCAATAACTTTCTACAAAAACAACTGCTCAACAGCCTAAGAAACAGCCAACATTATTGTTAAAATACCTACATTTCCCTCACTTGCAGTTTTGCTATGATGGTAGTTAATCCCTCGTTTTAAGAAAGGTTTTATTGGCTGTCCTGCTTTGTAAATCGCAGTCAAGGTATCTGCCACAGAATTGTGAGGTGTGCTAATAGAACACACTACATAGTATGATGGTCACATATAGGAGGACAGCAACTAAACTCAAGATGATTAATAAATACAGCACAGTCCAGCAGCCAAGCAGTTTTCTTTATGCCTAGAGGACTAATACATTCAGTGGGCAATCACACAGAACCTACACAATACATCCCGCAGTCCCAATTTGGAGTTACTCTACATCTGAATTGTTTATTGACAGGTTTAAACCATTTATATGGTGGAATTTTTGGTATAATGCAGTTTAACATAATACAGTGTGGTTTGTCTACAGTAGCTGGGACCTTTCCTTTAAAAATAAGTTTCATCCACTCAGCTCAACTGCCCTGAGACTGGGGGCTGATGTAACAGTTTGTTCAGGTCTGTACAACCGAAAGAGCAGCTTCCTGTGCTTAGCCCTTACGTTGACATAATCATAACAGATCCAGTGCTTGTGAGAAAAAACATGGCGTGTTCTCAAGCTGTGGTGGATGAGGATGCTCAGAATTAAGCCAGTCTAAACCTATTGAGTCTCCTTGCGATGCAGTTAGAGCTACCCTTGTTGAATCCCATGTTTTCAGAACTAGACATCCCACAAAGTGACTGATTTGTTTGATTTCACAGTTTGTGGGTTAGCAGGCACTCAAATGCATGCGAAAAAACACTGAAAAGTGAGTTTTACATCATAACATACCACTAAAACAGTAAACATAAGCACCCATACCATCCGCTAATGGAGTCTGGCCAGGTGGCCACAGTCTGGGTTTCCTTTAAGTGAGCATGTGATACAGATGAGGAGTGAGAATGAAGAAACAGCCCAGCTGCCCTGGACATCAGTGGAGCTCCCCTTTTAAGCATTCTTCCACTAAAATGTACCCAACTGTCTGCTCAATTTACCTCCAGCCACATGGGTGAGGTGTAGCCTAAATATGGCAAGACTTACAACCGTATCCAAACCACAACGCACAATACCGCTCAGCACTGAGTGAGACCTCAGTCACTAGTCCTTGCATATGCATTCCATTAACACACAGATAATTGAGTTAAAATTAAGGCTGCAACTTAGTGACAGGGTGCCCCCACTCCACACCACGTTTTAACCCAGCTTTGCCTGGCACCTACCAAAGTACACATGTCATAACCACGGACAGTCCATTGCTTTTCCCCCTTCACCTGCCCGTCTCCCCTCCCTCAGTCACAGCCAATTGTGCCTTCAGGAACCCTGACCCAGGCCCAAGAAACCACTGAGACTTCAATTCTGGTCACTAGTGGTGGGCTAGTGAACTGCCACTCCACCCAAGTTCCTATAACTACCATATCAAACAATCACAGCATTCAATAAGAAATGAGATGTTCCAGGACAGAAATGCTTCTGAGCAGTTCCCAAACCAGACTACTCAAGATTTTGTAGTACTGAATAAACCTCACACCCCACAAAAAACACCAAATATTGAGCATGTTTACATGCAAAATAATATTCATTATCTGACAATTAGCCGATTACTCAAACAGCTATGTAACATGAAAACTGGATTAATGCCACCATCAGATTTTGGTATTTCAGCTCAATAACTGGGTCATTCAGTGCAGGAATATCATGCATCTTCCCTCTGCTTTGTACATCTTGATAGAAACTAATATGTACATTCGGATTAAGAGTCGGCACAGAGAAAAACAGCATTATGTACAACTTGCAAAAAAATAAATATTCCCACTTGTGCCTCTAAATGACTGGCAAGTCCATGCATGACTACAATTAAAAATAAACAGTGTTTTACAGGAAAATCAAACAACTGTTTATCCACGTTGCTCAGAGTTTAACCTCTTACGAACTATGTTATAAGCAATGCTACTACCTTGTTAGTGGGAAGTTTAAACACAAATCTTGCACACTTCTGAAATGCAATGAAGTGCTCCAGATGTTTTCCCCATTCTTTCCTTACTCAAATGCATGTAAACACTGCCACATTTATTACCACATTTTGGGGGATTATAAAGTGCATGCCATGTGAATACACGTCATGCAAAATTTATTAATTCAATTAATCTTGGTAACAACCTGCAGCCTAACCAGCCTGCTCAAGGAATTCACAGCCATTGGCAACTTCTCCATAAGAGGGAACCAGGGACAGAAAATCCAAAGGGAAAAATCTCATTTTCAAATTCCCCTGCACTTTACATTACACTGCAATCACTCAGTGTTTCAAGGGGGACCAGTGTACATTGATTACACGGGGCCCTACATCTACCACTGCATAGATAAAAGTCCAGCTCTCATCTAACACTGACACCAACTATTATGCATGAATAATATCAGCAGAAAAGAATCACAATCACATTAACATGTTTGTCTAGGGCTAGAGTTCTACAAATCACCATCAACACACAAACTTAACAGCACAAAGACTAGCATTTTCTCTTTGTCCAATTACGAGCCAGGGAGAAAACTACAAATATGGAACCACTCCTAAACTCAGACAGTACCCGTGTTCCCATTAAACAAGAAACCAAATCGAAGTTTATGGCTTAAAATGGATTCTGTTTTCCACAGGCTAGCAAGACAAACCCATAGAACAAGTCCATGTCTAGCTAAAATGTGTTACTACAGCAATAATCCAGGTAATACACTACCTACGTGTAATCTGCTTGGAGCCCTAAAGTGAAATTACCACACTAAGTAGAAGCTGTGCTGCTGTTAAACATTGTTGAGCCATTGCTATTTCAATGGCAAAGTGCACCATCAACAGTGCTGTCTCATTGACTGAAGTATTATTACACTTCTATGAAGTAAGAACCCTTGATCCATTATCAACAATGCTGCCCAGTAACAGCTTGGAGTTTGTCTACAGGTCTGTTTGTTTATACATTGAAAATGGACAGTGCCCAGACACTGACATTGGATTTCCTCGAAGCCTCTGAAATCTTACAGTTTCAGTGCCAACTCTGCTGAGCTGCACTATGCCAAAGAGTAGCCTTCAGTTTGATACAAACCCACAAAAATATCCTGACCAACACATGCGATCTAGTCTTGACATTAAACAACCGTGCCATCATAAACTTCCCAGTTACATGATATGGCCAAGAGAAGATCCCTGCTGCTACACCTTGACTTTGGTTCTTATGTACATTTTCTTTTCCTTATTTCGTCCCTCTCCAGTCTGACGGCGCCTTTTCAAAACACTTAAAATACAAGTGCAGGCAGAGGAACAGAGGGTGTTGTGTGCTGAAGGGTAATTACACTGTAACCCACCATATAGCAGGTGCAGCCAGACTCCTGCACTGCCGGCACACTTTCAGCTTTCCGAGGCAGGTCTCACGGGTAACGTACACAACTGCCGTACGCTGTGCAGCGAGAACAGCCACACGCCTCAAACTGGCAAACACTTTGACAGACGTCAGCCATGAAACAAGCAACAGTTAATGCTTGGTTCCAATTACAGTAAGATCAACAAAGGAATTGAAGCTCGATTTGTTGCGTGGGGGTAAAAAGGGCACAGTGCCCCAGTAGTCTCAAATAAGTTAGGAATACAACTGCTAGTTAGTTTGTTTTGTAAAGTTATTATACAGTATATATACACACACATAGATACTAGCAAAGCCTAGCATAGAGGAATAGATGTATGAAAATGCAACAGACAGGATTGGCCTACATAAAGCTTCCAACGTTGAAACACACTCTCTCAGCACAGCCATGTGACATAAACACACAAATATGTAACAACAACGCAAAACCAAACCATGTTTCTATAAGTACCAGGTACTACAAACAAAAGTGATATAAGTAGTGTAGAGGCCGGTACACACTGGGATAATAGGGACCAACTAAAGCAAGCCTCACACAAGCTAAAGATAGCCTTATCTGGTATCAAACAGACAAAAGCACTCTTTAAAAAGCAAAACGCCGGGTGTGAACGGGCTGTCCGATCCCAGTGAGCGCGGATGAGCCATTTGAGAAGCTGCACATGTAAACAGAAGCCGCGTGTGTGCTGAATGAGGGAAACTTACCGCAGGTAATACTGCTTTAAAACAAAAGAAGCGTTGGAGCAACTCCTGGGGAAATTAAACTCCTCGCTAAGTTCCGACCACTGGTTTTTATCCGAGACCTGTAAATGCAAACAAGAACCAATGAGTCAGAAGATTACCATGGCTCCAAGTAGCATGCGATTGCAATTTGATAAGTATTGGGCGACTTTGTGCTCTCTGTGCCCGGTCCAGAGCACCAACAGTTTGAATCAGGTAGCCTGCTAACTCCGGCTAGCACACCGGCTAACAGTACTTTTTGTGCTAATAATACAAAGTCCCGTCGGCTGTAACGATAACGAATTCCTTAAAGTTCAAAAACAGCCGGCGGGAAGTGGTACCAATCGACAGGAGCGACGGCCGTGGTAATATTTGGGGACTGATAGTTATTTGCAGTATTGAATAAACAGGCCTGTGTGAGGCCTACGTTTCAGCCTTAGCCACGAAGCTCAGGACGGTTACAGCGAATTTCCCTAACTTCCTTGAAAAGCGAAGGAGTAGGACAGCGCTCCCGGAGCCCGCGGTTCGGTAAAGGAGAGTAAAAACGTGCTGCTGATGTGAGCCGCTCTCCAAACTGCACTCACTCACACTCTGCTGGAGCCGCTAACGTCCGGACTCTCGATTCATCGGCGCTCTCAAACACACAAGCCCTACTAGCACATTTGCACTGACGGCGAATTGAGGCCATGATGGCACAAACTAAACAAATTACACATCCGTGCGCTTTTCACCGGTGCGATTTCGCTCCGTGTGCCGGCGATCGAAGCAGCGGGTGTGAAACGATCAGCACTTTTTGATTTGGAGCGCCACTCACCTTAGCGAAGCCGCCTAAAGAGACGACTCTGACATAGAGAGCGCTCAGGTCCAGCTCCTTTCCCCCCACCACCGGGATCTTTTTAAACGGCGATCTGCAGAGAAAAACAGTTCAGTGAGCACCGGGAAGCCTTCGCAAGCCTGCCGAGGCACCGAGCCGCGCGTCTGTGCGCGGTTTAAACTTGTATTTCGCCGATAATAACTCGCTGTCTTACCCTCTGCTTTGGTGAAATTGCCGCAGCTCGTCCAGGAAAGCTAGTCCTTTCCTTCGCTGCTCGGGCACATTTTTCCCCGTCGAATTTGCCATCCTTTCGGTCCTCAAAATCGGCCCAAACAGCACTCACTCGCTTCCTAAGACACCGGGGAGCCCATACTCCGGCGGCGCTCGGTCACTCGCCACGCTGAGTGGTTTAAAAAAGTTAAAGAAATGGCTGATGGGGAGAAGAGCGCCAGCTCGCTAATAAGGACTGTTACACACACATACACACACGCTACCAAACACAGAAACCCGAGTCCGAGCTAAGTTCGGCCAAACAACCAGAAATACCGCGCGGATCTAGCGGCGACCTGAAACCGTCATGGTCCGAGATGGTAAATTCGGCTTTTGGAGCTGCTCTGACAGTGTGTGCTACAGACGCGGCTCACACACATACACACACGCTCAGTGTGTAAAGCGGCAGCGGCTCTCAGACAAAAAGAGGCAAGAGGCCGCGGGTTGAGTGTGCTCTACTGCAGCGCCCCCTCTCCGTCACCCGCGCCACTACGCCATGTCCAACCGCGCTTTATTGGAACAATAGAGTGTGTTTCTGTTGTTCAAGGGCTCGTCTTTAAACTTCCGACATCCGTTAAAACGGAACAGATAACACAGGGATGGGGGAGGGGGCATCACTTCATTCATATAGCTACTCTACGTGAACCAGGCTAGTAGTAGTTCTTCAGTCAGGGTTAAGGCTGAGTGGAATCAAATTTGAACCATATTCATTAATATAAGGAACAACTCCGGTTACACTCTGCATTAGAATACATTTTCATATCTGACTGAGGGAAAGATTAATGATCAAAACTATATATATATATATATATATATAAGTCGTCAGTTCATTTATATAACGACTAGGTCGAGCTACTCTCCATTGCTAGTGTTGGAGCCTTCGGAGGGGAACGCTGTCTGTCGAGATGAGTGGAAATTACTCCTGATCCCTCGTGTCCCTGTAACTGCCAGACGGATACATCTACCTAGCCGGGTTACTACCGATTCAACCATTACGCGTTGTACCCCTATGAGCGCTGTCACAAAATGGCGGAGCTCTACACGAAAGACCCCATTTTGTCTCATCGGCACAGCGGAGAACTTGCACAGAAACCTCTTTCTCCAGCTGGACGCGACATGTCTGTACATTAACGTGGATTACGTTACATCGATCGGCGTTATCTCCGGCCGCGCTTACTTATTGAACCGCAGCCGCAGCGACGGTCTCGGGCTGCAGCCAAATCTCACAATAATTTACCGAATGCTGCGCTTTATGTGGCGTTGTATTGCCATGTCATATGTTTGTACGTAGCTTCGGAGGGAACGAACCAGACTGGGATGTAAACAAGTTGCCATATTTTGCGTACTGAAAGTGTGTTTGAATTTAAGTCGGACGAGTGACCTAGTTAGCCAGTGGACTAACCAATAGTAGGCTACATCCTGCTTGGTCGTACCACGGTGCTGGTGCTTATTTATCTATCTTTGTTATTGTGCATATTGTTTTAATGTGTTGCCATTATTTGTGAAGATATCAAGGTTATTATTAACGCCACGTTGTTTTATCTTTCAGCATTCACAGCTAATATGATTATGGTCATGTAAATATTATCGGTACTGCGCTACCAGTATGAATAAAATTCACTATGACGGTCATTTCTCTGGTTTTCCTTTTTGTACGATGGATCCAACATTTTGCTGTTACTCGTTTTCAAGTTTGAATGTATATTGTCGTAAGGTCCGTTTATTTTCTCATTAGACTTTATTTTAAGTCTAGGCCAGTAAGACTAATTAATTTGACTGACAAAATTCTAATTCTCCGAAAACTTGACTGTGTTTAATAATAGAAGGAAAAAACTATGATCGTTAGGTGTTTTTTTTTTTTTTTTTATCTAGTATGTATTGATTAATTAGTCTTACTAGCCTAGCGGTTAAGGTACTGGACTATGGATCAAAAGGTCCAGGGTTCAAATCCGACCTCTGCTACTGTTGGGTCCTTGAGCAAGGCCCTTAACCCACAGTTGCTTGGATTGTCAGATTGTATCAATTGGAAGTTGCTCTGGATAAGGGGACTGTGGTAGCCTAGCTGGTAAGGTACTGGACGAAGGACCAGGGATCAAATTTACAGCATTTACATTTACAGCATTTAGCAGACGCCCTTATCCAGAGCAACTTACAATTGATACAATCTAACAGTCCAAGGGGTCTTAAGGGTCTTGCTCAAGGGCCCAACAGTGGCAGCTTGGCAGAGGTGGGATTTGAACTCTGGACCTTCTGGTCCACAGTCCAGTACCTTACCCGCTAGGCTACCACAGGCTACCAAATCCCACCTCTGCCAAGCTGCCACTGTTGGGTCCTTGAGCAAGACCCTTAACCCATAATTGCTTGGATTGTAAGACTGTATCAATTGGAAGTCGCTCTGGATAAGGGCGTCTGCTAAATGCTGTAAATGTAAATATGACGTACGCAACACTGAACTTCTGTATAATTATTCAGTTAAATCTTATTTCTGCTGTAAAAACATAAATTTGAGTCCAATTTGAGTGATTTGAGTCCAATATAATGTAACTGCAACGAGAATGTCAGTACAGTAACCCTCGAGTTGAGTGGAGAGGTCGCTGTAAAGTCAGACTGTGAGTCTTGACTCCCCCTGTTGTTTAAATTCGTAAACGTAACCAAACCTAAATATTTAATTACTCCATTAATTTGTATAATAGCTACAATATCTTACTAGAGGTTGGATACATTTTAAACTTGTCAGACGTAATAAAGTAAAGACGTAAATATAGTAAAAGTAATTAACCTGGTATTCGTTTCTGTCCAGTATGATTGCTGGTATTTGTTTTGAAATTTAAATAACAACAGTAACGTAAGCCCGGTCAACTTCATAACATTTAGGCTATTTATCCAGACGGGTGGAAATCCCCGGGAAACCTGTCCTAGGAAAAACAGACAGTTGTACCGCCCCCATCCCCACAATGAAATAATTGTAAACATAATTATATACTTTTAAATAACGTATCCTAATATGCCTTGAAACAACTTGCGCTCATTTTTAAAATCTTTTGTATTGCATTCCCCCCTTCACATACCTGACAGTAGTTTGGTCCACTAACTACCATCACCCAAATACACACGCATTTTATTTTATACTGTTACAATTGATACATTATGAGGTAGTATATATATTTAAGTTGCCATATATTTGGTGGCATAATTGTCCATAACTTGTTTTTAAAGACTACAAGAAGTAAATATTTAGGGTGATTTAGTTTGGATATTCATTGAAGTATTTCTGCTGTGTTTATAACAGTACTTAAAGCTCAAAATATGTAGACTCTGAGATTAGACCAGCAACAGATGTTTAATGACTATGGTGCAAATTTATACTGATTATACTTTATACTGCATGATGGTTCTTATTTAAGATTTTGTTAGATGAGATCACACCATATACTCATTGTACTTAAGACAACTAAGGCCTTGTATAGTGTGCCATCTAGAGGCCTTTCTTGCTATTACTGCTTGAACATTCTAAAACCTGTACCTTATACAGTATAAACATTTAATACAGCATTACTTTTGGCACCACCTTTGGCGTCCCTTCAGGAATTGCTCTTGAGAAGTTTTACTGTTTATTGTGCCCCCAACACTGAAATAAACTTTCCGTCCTTGTAAGCCAGGTCAGTGAAACGATCACTGCAAAATGTGGTTCTTTGTCACTTATGAGTCACTATGCCTGTCAACAATGTATGGAAATCTAATTATAATGTCACTTTGAAAGCAGAATGTCACTGTAGAAAACTTGTGTTGACTTTCTCTTCTAGCCAAATGCTTAATTACACAAGGGTAACTTGTGTAATATTTACTAAACTTTGCTAGATGTTGTATAAATATAAAATTGTTAACTTAACTTTGCGTTGCTTATTATGTCAGTATACACATACGACATTTATTCAGCTAATGTAAGCTATAATCCAATAATATGCTAAATGTTACTGCCAGTGAGAATAGAAACAGCACCGAAAATACAGCAAAATATACCGAAAAGTAGCTAACATATGAAGAAAGTAACTATAACTAACAGTAGTTACATTGGTGTCCCCTTTTGTGCGATGTGGACACTGCAAAAATATAATTTAGAAGGATTTCAGTGATACTCTGGATAAGAAGATCAGCCCTTTATTTTGTAAGGTATTATAATGTAACACCGACTTGGAGAACAGACCCTACAAATTAAAAACATTCGACTTTGTGAAGAGGTCGCTTGGGAGTCATTTAACTGTGGTGCTGTGCGCCGCCTGCTGTACAACTTCTACAGTGCACCCCAAATTAAAAGTCTAATTACTCGTTACAACGCAATACAAATGTACCTTATAGCCACAATTATTTATTAAATCATTTCTTGATAATTAACTATTTAATTACATGTTCCCCTGGCCATGGAAAAGTCGTTAACATTATAATTAGGTCATTTGTAATTGACAGAACTGTTAAAACAACCCTTAGTCTTTTTAAGAGTCATGGAATTTTTCTACTGATTATCAGTTTCAGGGGCCTACACGTACCTAAGTGTTACACTATTACATATTTTAGGACGATAATGTCTGTGATGATGGCATAACACAAATTATTCAGTTGAACATAACATAAAAACCTAAAACAGTGAAACAGCCGACTCACAGTGAGGATACCAGTACTGTTAGAATTACAATGCTGATTGCACATTGTGATACTGGATATTATTTCACTGAAAATGGGAAACCGGTGGTGGTGGAGGTGTTTCAGGACATGTCTACATTTTACATCATCCTCCATATTCATGTCATCAGCAAAACATTAATTAAATATTGTGCAGGAGTTGGTTTAGGTGAAAAGGGCAAAATGAGATTGAGGAATAAAACCAGCGCATCTGCTTTAAACCATGCAAATGTCTTACCTGTGTAGTATGATGCCAATGAAGGGGTTAATTCACTCTAAAAGCACAAATGCTTCCACTAGGGGGCGCTGAGGTACCACACCTTTGTGATTATTAATAAAGGATAACGTTTCACGATCAGTGCTTTATAGAGAGAGAAATACAGAGATGATCCGCTGTGAAAGAAGAAGCCACAGTTTATATCTGCTTTAGAGTAAATTAATTATTCTAAATTATTTTTCAATAAATTCATTACGCTATTAGATGGATTGGTTTGGATTTATTTGTTTATATAACAATCACTGATGCCATTTCCAATCACTGATGCCAAGTGTAGCATGAGACCCCGGCAGCATTAGCTATAGCACATAGCTAGAAAGCTAGAAAGAGGAGATCTGGTATAAAACACAGGCAAGAATCCGGATCACATGGGAGAGTTGGCAACCCCACGAGCTGTCTCTGATCACCATAAGACTCTTTGACTATGAACCCCCAGCTCTGCCCTTATTCTAAGGCAAGGATGCATGAGTCAAGATCACGAGGACCGAAGCCCAGTTTCAGCCAGACCGCCCACTCGACACTCCCGGCAAGCGGACAAGGCAGGCAGGCCAGACATGACTCCAGACTCCGGCCCCAGTGACCCAAGCCATGCATCCCTGGTCTAAATCTAGTCAAAAGCCTGTGTAAATAAGGTATGTCTTTAGCCTAGACTTAAAACTTTGGAGAATGTCTGAGTCACGAACGAAAGTGGGAAGTTTATTCCATAGGCCATGTATGAGAAAGCCTTTCCCCCGGCTGTGACTTTTTTAATTCTAGGAACTAAAAGAAGTCCTGCACCCTGCGAACGAAGTAGACAAGTTGGGATTGTAAAACTCTAAGAGTTCACTCAGATAATGTGGGGCCAGGCCATGTAGAGCTTTATAAGTTATAAGAAGTATTTTGTAATCAATGCGGAATTTGACTGGTAACCAGTGCAGTGATGATAGAACAGGAGTGATATGATAAAATTTTCTAGTTCGAGTTAGCACTCGGGCAGCTGCATTCTGAACTAACTGAAGTTTATTTATAGATTTACTAGAGTATCCAGTAAGTAAGGCGTTATAGTAATCCAACCTTGAGGTTATAAACGCATGAACAAGTTTCTCTGCATCATTAAACGAGATATTACGTAATTGAAAGAAAGCAATTCGAGTGATGCTGCTAATGTGTGCATCAAAGGAGAGATCTGACTCAAATGTGACACCTAAGTTTGTCATTTCATTTGTTAGTATGCATCCATTCCTGCATGCCTGCAACACATTCCAAAAAACGTTGGGATGGGGGCACTTTAGGGCTAGTAATGAGGTTAAAAAAATAATGATGTGATTTCAAACAATAGACATCACAGGTGATTGTAATGATGGTTTTGGTACAAAAGCAGGATCCACAATAGACTGAGTCTTGGAGGAGCAAAGGTGGGCAGAGGATCTCCAGTTTGTCAACAAATGCATAAGAAAATGCATCATTTGTTATGCATTGGTTATAGTGTTGCATAAGGTGTCCAGCTCCACTTTCGATCCTGAAAGTGCAGTCTCCGGTACTGCAGGTATATACCGTGGAGATTTTGAAGGCTACATTAAATGTATGTAGAGATTCATCCCAAAATGTGACAAGTTCTTTAAGTATCATGAGGGATTAGATCGGTTCTCTGTTTACTAAACACGGTGTTGTAGTTGTTGAGAAATGCTGTTATTATTAGACTAGCTCTGGCATATTCCAGTGGAAACTGCCATGTGTATAGAAACTGTACATTTTATGTACGTTTACATTTGTGTCATTTAGCAGATGCCCTTATCCAGAGCGACTTATTGATACATTCTTACAATCCAAGCAATTGTTGGTTAAGGGCCTTGCTCAGAGGCCCAACTGTGGCAGCTTGGCAGAGGTGGGATTGAACTCGAAACGTTTAACACATTAATAATTGAAACAGTATTTGGGAAAGTTTGCTAAAAGACAAATATGTTCCTCTGAGTGAGTAGCATATTCCACTCAAACAGCGGCATATGCCAACGTCATTACCTTTTATTTCCATTGGCAGAAAAACATCACATGAATGTGGTGCCCCCAGAAATTTTTCATAGGGGTGGCCAGATGGGGCCACTGAAAATCTTTGGTTGGCAACTAAAACCGAAAAAGCGATAAATGAACTTCAGGAATTATGTTACGCTGCAGTATATAGACTATTTGATAACTATGTCAGTATGAGTGTGACACACTTTGCCTACTAATTATGAGATGTGCATAGACTAATAAGGTACAATTAACATTTTACTGTACGTTACAACAACAATCCTGTTTAACTGGGTTGTGTTTCTGTATATATACGTTCACTTTATTAGTTACATTTCCTTGTTTCTACAATTCCTGTCCATTTTATCAGTTCAACTTACCATATAGATGCACTTTGTAGTTCTAAAATTACAGATTGTAGTCCATTTGTAATTGCATATTTTGTTAGTCTCCTTTACTCTGTTCTCTTATGGTCAGAACCACCACAGATCAGGTACTATTTAGGTGGAGAATCATTCTCAGCCCTGCAGTGATACTGACAGGGTGGTGGTGTGTTAGTGTGTGTTGGGCTGGTACAGTTGGATCAGACACAGCAGTGCTGCTAGAGTTTTTAAAGTCACTGTGCACTCTATTAGCACATCTACCATATTGCTCCACCTTGTAAATGTAAAGTCAGAGACAGTAGGTCATCTGTTTGTTGTTAGTCATCCTCTAATTCTTCATCCTGCTCACAAGATGCTGGCAGCTGGACATTCTTGGTTGGGGAACTATTTTCAGTCCAGCAGTGACATTTAGGGTTTTAAAAACTCCAGCAGCACTACTGTGTCTGATCCTCTCTTACCAGCACAGTGGTGGATCTGTGGTGATCCTGTGGGGGTACAGAGGAAAGGGGATTAACAAAGTATGTAGAGAAACAGATGAAAAATAATCCAGGAAATCACATTGTAGGATTTTTAAATAATTTAATTGTAAATCATGGTGGAAAATAAGTATTTGGTCACCCACAAACAAGCAAGATTTCTGGCTCTCACAGACCTGTAACTTCTTCTTTAAGAAGCTCTTCTGTCCTCCACTCGTTACCTGTATTAATGGCACCTTGGTTGCTGTTGCTGTTTTTCTGAGCTGCTTCAATCTAAGATGATCCTCTGAGACTTTGGAGCTCAGGATACAGGTAAAACAAATTTGTTTGCTCCGCGTTTTTATTTCTTCTTGTGTGCTTAACGTGAACAAAGTTTAAAAAGGCTTGATGTACCAAAACAATACACCTAAGGACACCAAACTTCTCTCATTTATTACTGGACATAAGTGCTTTCTACTTCTGTTGATTGATTTGTTTAAAGGTTGTTTGATGCGGAGAGAAAGAATCATTGATGAATAATTATGATTTTTCTAGTTTGGCTGCTCTGTTGAACATGTACTGAAATATCTGAGTTTTGCAGTTGTGAACTAGGAACAAGTTCACTGTATATTTATAATCCATGCTGGCTATTTATGCATTTTTATTTTAGAATGGATTTTAAGCAGACAAGTATCTAATGTCGTTACCAATGATGTTTTTTTATTGTTGTTTAAAATTGAAAGATGTGTCCACCTCTGTTGGGTCTCTGAGAAAGGCCCTTAAGCCACAATTGCTTGGATTGTAAGACTGTATCAGTTGTAAGTCGCTCTGGATAAGGGCGTCTGCTAAATGCTGTAAATGTAAATGTAACTGATTGTTGGGGTATTTAGTGTTTCACTAATGGTCAAGGGCCATTTTTTGATTGATTGATTAATTAATTAATTATACATTAATTATAATGTTTTATAAGTACTGTATATTGTTATCCCTCATACGTCTTCCTATAGTTTCTTCTCCTTCTTATTTTATATTGTTATATAAGTGTATATAACAACATACAGTGGGGCAAAAAAGTATTTAGTCAGCCACTGATTGTGCAAGTTCTCCTACCTAGAAAGATGAGAGAGGTCTGTAATTTTCATCATAGGTACACTTCAACTATGAGAGACAAAATGAGAAAGAAAAATCCAGGAAATCACATTGTAGGATTTGTAAAGAATTTAATTGTAAATTATGGTGGAAAATAAGTATTTGGTCAATAACAAAAGTTCAACTCAGTACTTTGTAACATAACCTTTGTTGGCAATGACAGAGGTCAAACGTTTCCTGGAAGTCTTCAGCAGGTTGGCACACACTGTAGCTGGTATTTTGTCCCATTCCTCCATGCAGATCTCCTCTAGAGTGATGTTTTGGGGCAACACGGACTTTCAACTCTCTCCACAAATTTTCTATGGGTCTGAGGTCTGGAGACTGGCTAGGCCACTCCAGGACCTTGAAATGCTTTTTTTTGGAGCCACTACTTCGTTGCCCGAGCGGTGTGTTTGGGGGATCATTGTCATGCTGGAAGACCCAGCCATGTTCCATCTTCAATGCTCTGATATAAGGAGGTTTTGGCTTAAAATCTTCCCTTAACACGGATCAGTCCTCCTGTCCACTTTGCAGAAAAACAGCCCCAAAGCATGATGTTTCCACCCCCATGCTTCACAGTAGGTATGGTGTTCTTGGGATGCAACCCAGCATTCTTCTTCATCCAAACACGACAAGTTGAGTTTTTACCAAAAAGTTCTATTTTTGGTTTCATCTGACCACATGATATTCTCCCAATCCTCTTCTGGATCATCCATATGCTCTCTGGCAAACTGCAGACGGGCCTGGACATGTACTGGCCTAAGCAGGGGGGGCACGCCTGGCACTGCAGGATCTGAGTCCCTCTCGGCGTAGTGTGTTACTGATGGTAGCCTTTGTTACTTTGGTCCCAGCTCTCTGCAGGTCATTCATCAGGTCCCTCCGTGTAGTTCTGGGATTTTTGCTCACCGTTCTCATGATCATTTTGACCCCACGGGATGAGATCTTGCATGGAGCCCCAGATTGAGGGAGATTATCAATGGTCTTGTATGTCTTCCATTTTCTTACAATTGCTCCCACAGTTGATTTATTCACACCAACCTGCTTGCCTATTGTAGATTCACCCTTCCTAGGCTGCTGCAGGTCTGCAATTTTCTTCCTGGTGTCCTTCGACAGCTCTTTGCTTGTTTGTGAGTGACCAAATACTTATTTTCCACCATGATTGACAATTAAATTCTTTAAAAATCCTACAATCTGATTTCCTGGATTTTTTTTCTCATTTTGTCTCTCATAGTTGAAGTGTACCTATGATGAAAATTACAGACCTCTCTCATCTTTCTAAGTAGGAGAACTTGCACAATCAGTGGCTGACTAAATACTTTTTTGCCCCACTGTATGTTGTTATATACACTTATATAACAATATAAAATAAGGAGAAGAAACTATAGAAAGATGTATGAGGGATAACAATATACAGTACTTATAAAACAATGTATAAGTAATTAATCGTATCTGTATCTAAGTGTAGTATTGTTTAAGTTGTGGTTTGAGGTCGTGTGTTCGGTTCCAAGCTGATTTTTTTAAATGTATGCAAACTGAGAATGTAGCTCTATTTAACAATGATAAATGGTGTACAGTGGAATTATTGGAATGAATCTAATTGATAGAAAATATACAAATCTCCAACCTTTCACAGGTAGATCTACTTCCTTGTTTGAAAATCTGCACCGTTGCAATTATACTCCATCTGTAAACAGTTTATTTACGTGAGCAAAGAGTCAAGAGAGAGAGAAAATCCATACACATTGTACAGCCTCAATATGCAGCATGTCCCAGTTTTGTGTTTGGTGTTTAATACAGATAAAATGGCACGCTTCAACAAAAGTGTTTTGTAACCAAATGCTACCTGTATTTTCCAAGATAACACTTCTTAATCTTATTTAATATATAAACTGTAACAGATAACCGAATAAATTGAGCAAATCCTTTTGACCACACACATTTCAGATATTGTTTTGTTTTTGTTCTGTAGTGGTGTCACATGACACGGTTCCAGCAACACAAGTCTCAAAGTGCCTTATATGCTGTATATTGTCTTTATACAGGCCAGTAACATTACATTTATTCCTGTGCCCATTATTTTCCTTGGAACACCCTTACAACACACCACAAACAACAAAAAAGTTTGCCATGCTCTTAAGACGAGAGTGGGCAGTATTCTGTGCCATGAAGATGCCTCACAAAAGGTCAGGTGCATGCTCCTGAGCCAGTTTCCATGATTAGAGGAAGTCCAGAGACTCAAAGCCTCTGGTGATCCGTACATTACACAACAAAAAACCAGAACAGGAAATGGGGACCAAGCAAATCATGTATTCAATACATTCCAGGACGAAACCCGGATTCTGGTCCCCATTACAGAGGTTGTCCTTATGCTCTCAGAAGGGAGACATCAGTATGCTACTTTAAAGAACAGTGACCAAAGGACCTACTCAGTTTTGTAGTAGCATCCCTTCGCTTTGTCCCAGGTATATTTTTAATTAAGTACTTAACACAGCCTTTGTTGGAACAAACAGTACATTAAACATGACATATGGAAACATTTTGTTAGTACAATTTACAAAATTGATGTTCATGTATTACAAAATGATCTCTGCAAAGGTTTGGGCATCTTTCCAGAGATTCTCTAGATCAGTATAATGCAACTGAATTGTTAATTTAGCATGAAATGTAGCATAAATATGTTATATTTAGAGCGTTCAACACAATTGTTCCCACCATATTAGTATATAACCTCAGGGACCTGGGATTAACCCACCCACCGAGCTGCTGGGTCCAGAGCTTTCTGTTTGACAGACCACAAGGTCTGAAGATGGGTAACTTTACATCTGGATCCATAACCATTAATACCGGTGCCCCACAAGGCTGCGTCTTAAGTCCTCTGCTGTTCTCCCTGTACACTTATGACTGCACAGCTAACCACAGCTCCAACATCATTGTGAAATTTGCCGACAACACAGTGGTGGTGGGCCTGATCTCTAACTATGATGAGAGGGCCTACTTGGATGAGGTGGAAAAGCTGACATCATGGTGTAATGATAACAACCTGAAGCTGAATGTCTCCAAGAAGAAGGAGATGATCGTGGACTTCAGGAGGGAGAAACGACACATCCATTACACACCACTTTTGATCAGAGGAACCACGGTGGAGAATGTGAGCAGCCATAGGTACCTTGGAGTCCATATCTCTGAGGACCTAACTTGGTCCGCACACATCTATATAACAGTGAAGAAGGCACAGAAGCGCTTGTATCACTTCAGGCGGCTAAGGAAATTCAAAGTCTCCATAAAACTACAGAAAACCTTTTCACCGCCACAACAGGATCTGTACTTTCTGGAAGCATCACTGCCTGGTAAGGAAACTGTAGTTTACAGGATAGGAATGCTCTTCATAGAGTGATAAGATGTGCAGAGCGCATCATCAGGACCAAACTTCCTGGAATACAAGACATCTACTCCAGGCGGTGCATGTCTTCAGCAAAACGGATTATTAAGGACATTCATCATCCTAACCACGAACTGTTTCAGTGCTTACCCTCTGGTAAAAGACTCCGCTCCATCAAGGCCAGAACAGAGAGGCTCAGGAAGAGCTTCTTCCCCCAGGCCATTCAGTCATTAAACTGTTAACACCTTAACTTAACTAATCATCTGAATGCTCGGTTTCCTCGAACATTCAACAACTTCTTCTCAATTAGACACTTTAAATTTCAATTTGCACACTACCGTCATACATTTATAATTTATACCTACCTGTCACTGTCTTATATTCTGTGTATATCTAAATTACACTCTTGTTAATTCTTGTTTTTAAGTCTATTACTTATTTTATTTAATTTTAAATTTCTTTAAGTTACCTGCACAGTCCTGGAGTAGTCACTTTACATTTCACTGTCCTTTTGTATCAACTACAAATGAACATGTGACAAATAAAGATCTTGAATCTTGATGTTTTAGCCCTAGTGGTCATGTAGCTGTTGTGAAGATGGATGCCACTTGATGGATTTGCCAGGATATTTAAGCAGAGATGGTTTACTCCTGCCAGGCCTTTTGTAGTTGGCAATGAATAGATGTTTCTGCAAGACATAACATCAGACACAATAAATCTAAATCAACACAGCAGTGGGTGATGGAACACAAAATCGAATGGGATCCAAGACCTTCCTAATTATAAGTTGGTTAAGTGGTGTAACTGAATGTATAACCATACTTATTGTAAGTGGCATCTTCACAAGAGAAAACTGCTCTCCATGGACAGGAACCCCCTCAGGGGTGAGCATTTATTAAAAGGCAGATCCTCTATGTTGCAGGGCTGGTTGTTACTAGTGGTGTTGTGGATGCCACTTGATGGACTCCACCGTTTTGCCAGGATATTTATTTGAGATGGGTTGCTTTTGCCAGGCCAATGGAATTTGGCAGTAGCAAGATCTTTCTATGATACATACAAAATCCATTGACACACAAAATTAAAATTGACACAACAACAGGTGATGGAACTCAAAATCCAATTGGATCCAAAGACCACCCTAATTATACGAAATCTTACGTTATGTAAAATTGTCAAACCTCTGACATACTCATCCACCCATCTCTCAACCCCACCTTTCCTGCAGAATGAAAAGCAGATATAATGAAATTAATTAACTGTTGAAGGGTGTATTTAATATTATCTACACTGAATAATCAGGCTCTGCTAACTCCATATTTGTGTAGTACAATCCATGTGTTCTAGGCTGTGCATCCTCTTAGTTCACTGTAATTAAAGTCTCTTCTGGCTAACCTGGACTTATTCCTGAAACCCGAACCACTCGTGGTCCAGGATTTCAGAGGCTCGGTTGATTGTCAGGCTCTTTTGTAAGCCAGAGTTGATCAGATGGCAACAGGCTGTGTGTGCAGTGACATAATCGATAGAGAGAAGTATTGTCACAATCTGAAGAATCATCTTTTCTGTCAATTGAATGACTTCTGCATTTTCTTACCTGCAGACAGGTCGCGTGTGAAATGCAGAAATGTCTCCCTTGAGAATCTGGCCTCTGGTCTTGACTCCTGACAGTTGCAGGACACCCGTAGTACTGGGGGTAAATGATCAGCTCTGGTGGAATGTTCATCCAGGTGCCTGAGTAAAAGAGAGAAAGATCAGCAACAGCATTAAAATCATTCAATTACACTTACCTGCAAATTCCCTGAATGGGGTGGTCTGGAGCAAGTCACCGCAGCCGAAATCAATGAGTTTGATCTTTAAATCATCTGGATTCACGAGGATGTTCTTGGTTTTGATATCATTATGGAGAACACACCGTGTGCTGCAGTGACACATTGCCAGAGCCACCTGCACCAAGATGATTTGATGCAAGTGTTGAGGTCCATACAGGGGAAATATGAAATATTTTGGGTGATCGTACCATTCGAGCAGCTCGATGATGTTATCAGAGTGAGGTGACCGGCAGACCATTACCATCAAGGCAACCTCTGCTGGACAAGGTTCTGTCTCACAAGTTTTCCACCATAATTTACAATTAAATTCTTTACAAATCCTACAGTGTGATTTCCTGGATTCTTTTTTCTCATTTTGTCTCTCATAGTTGAAGTGTAGCTATGATGAAAATTACAGACCTCTCTCATCTTTCTAAGTCGGAGAACTTGCACAATCAGTGGCTGACCAAATACTTTTTTTGCCCCACTGTACATTTTAAAAAACACAGACAAGTGTGTTTATACAAATCAGTCATAAAGATGAACAATTTAGTTCATATTGCTAAACATACAACAAACCACGGCCATATTCACAGAAATCTTAAGGCTAAAGCAGCAGCGACTCGGTCCCCAGCCAACTCTGTGTTCTCTGGGGATGCTAACCTCCCTGTGTCCACGATGCTGACCAGGAATAAGAGGCATTCAATGTGAATGTGTAATTAAATATATTCAAAAAATATTTTTATTCAGGAAGTGAATACTTAATACCTGAATAATTGAATACTTGAATAATTACAGCACGTTCAGTTTTCACACATAACATAGGCAAACAAGTTCCCTTTCTCTGTTTTATGTACTCAATCATATAGCAATTGCACATCTTCAACCTTCGTTAGAACTGGCATTCAAAGCCATTTGCTGGAAACATGCAGTTCCTGGGATCGTGGGCTCAACCTTGTGGGCATTGCCATCAATGTACAATGCAGTTTAAACACTGCATTCTTGTTGCTTAGTAGTATGGGCAAGACTGAATAGTCAAATGTTGAATAGCTGAATGGTGACATGCTGGCCTAAAATTGATCAGTCTCTATTACAGAATTGTTACATTTACATTTACAGCATTTAGCAGACACCTTTATCCAGAGCGACTTACAATTGGTACAGTCTTGCAATCCAAGCAATTGTGGGTTAAGGGTCTTGCTCAAGGACCTAACAGTGGCAGCTTGGCAGAGGTTGGATTTGAACCCTGGACCTTCTGGTCCATAGTCCAGTACCTTAACCGCTAGGCTACCACAGTCCCACATTTGAAAGCAGAACATATTTTGTACAATTGGACAGACACTACATGGTTTCCAGTTAAAGACAAAGAAACGGGAGTTCTCCTTGAGATTATCCCAGTTATTTATCTCTACCACTCCAGAAGTATTTGCATTATTGTCAGTGACTGGTTTATGAAATAGAAATGTAGCATGTTACAAATTACAAAAGTTCCCTTAATCTAAAAAAATGACAGGAACACTTTTTAATCAGTATAGCATCAACACAATTCAACTTTAAATGAACAACATGTGCACTTTAGGAGCAACAGTGAGACGCCCCCAAAGCAGGAATGGTTTAAAAGCTGGAGGCCATTGACATTTTGTCCCTCGTCGTCTTTTCTGGCTGATTTTTCACTAGGTTTGCACTTGGCTAGGGTCAGCGTCACTACTAGTACCATGGTGCAGTACCTGGACCCTACAGAGGTTGCACAGGTAGTCCAACTCCTGCAAGATGGCACATCGATACGTGCCATTGCCAAAAGCTTTGCTGTGTCTCCAGCACAGTCTAAAGAGAATGGAGGAGATTCCAGGAGACAGGCAGTTACTTTTGGAGAGCCGGACAAGGCTGTAGAAGGTCCATAACCCCTCAGAAGGACCGGTATCTGCTCCTTTGTGCAAGGAGGAACAGGATGTGCATTGCCAGAGCCCTACAAAATGACCTTCAGCAGCCCACTGGTGTGAATGTGTCTGACCAATCAGAAACAGGCTTCATGAGGGTGGCCTGTGGGCCATTTGCTCACTGCTCAGCACCTTAGAGCTCGATTGGCATTTGCCATAGAAGACCGTAATTGGCAGATCCGTCAGTGGTGCCCTGTGCTTTTCACAGATGAAAGCAGGTTTCACCTGAGCACATGTGACACACATGACAGGGTTTGGACATGCCGTGGAGAATATGCCACCTGCAACCTCATTCAGCGTGACCGGAGGGTGGTGGGTCAGTAATGGTCTGGGGAGGCATATCCCTGGAAGGTTAGACAACGGCACCCTGACTGCTATTAGGTATCGGGATGACATCCTGGGACCCAGTGTCAGACCCTATGCTGGTGCAATGGGTCCTGGGTTCCTCATGCACTACAATGCCTGGCGAAATGGTGAACGTATGCAGGCAGTTTTTGGAGGACCGCATGACCTAAATCCAGTAGAACACCTTTGTGACATTTATGTTTCGGTCTACCCAACGCAGGTTACACTGCTCAGTGATGCCCTGGTACAGATCTGGGAGGAGATACCCCAGGAAACCATTCGTAGTCTCATTAGGACCATGCCCCGATGTTGTCAGGCATGCATACAAGCACGCCATACAAACTACTGAGCACCAGTTTGAGTTGCTGTAATGGAATTTTGGCTAAATGGACTAGCCTGCTGCATCATTTTTTTCTCTTTGATTTTCGGCTTGTCTTTGAATTCTACCCTCTGTGTGGTGATCATTTTCATTTCCATCAAACGATGACGTTCCTAACATATTAATCACCATACCAGGAAACATATTCTGTATCATTTTTCCCCCATTGGTATCTGATGTGTTTTCAAAGTGTGCCGTTAATTTTTGGAGCAGTGTATAATGTAGTGTGTATTTAAAGCAGCAGTTCCTGTAAAGACCGCTAGATGCCAATAAAACACAAGGAATCGGTAGGCATGAGAGTGCGCATGCGTTTGAACTAGCCGGTAAAATATTTATATCGGTAATAAAATAACATAAAGCTAAATTATAAACTTGCCAATTGTTATTTGATGTTAATTCACTCATTATAATTACAGATTTACTCTTCACAAACATAAACAATTATTCTTAATCAATGCAAAGACAAAACCAGAGAAGTGTACCGGTGCAACTAGCCTAAACTTCACGTAAAAACGTCACCAAACGTAGCACACTGACAATAATATACAATTTTACCTGCTTAAAGTCCTATGCAGACACTGAGAAGAAAGTATGCATCAATCTACTAATCTCACTGTAGTGTGTTTATTCCACTGAAGTGTCGAACTGCTCCTGATCTAAACTATACAGCTCTGATCACTGGGTTATTGGAGCGCCCTGATGGGTCCAGAATAGCAGACACTGTGCCAAGGCATGCCTAAGTCTTTAAGTCAAGGCATGTTAAGCAGAAGCTTGGTACAGGCCATGCTCCAAATGCGTGATCCAGCATGTCACCCGAGCTGTAAGAGAGCTTTTGTAAAAGATTTGACATCCCTAGTCTAAGTGGATAAAAAATAGGTGGATTTGTTGTTGATTAGCTGCTAAAAGGCAGTACCATTCCAGTTTTAATGGCTTAAGGAACAGCTTTAGAGGAGTCATGCAAACAATCCACTTTACATGAGGTGTGATTAAAATTCTGAAGCAATTACACAGTGTCTTTTAATTTTGTGTAATGCTTTTAATGATCCTTTAACATAAATCTTTCGGCAATCTGTCAGTAGGATAATCCTTTACAACTTTTGGATGTTTACCAACCACAGAATCCTGGTAACTTTAGGCTGTTAATTTATCTGGGAATTTATAATCCGTCCTTAATTACAGGTAACAGCATACCGAACATATGTATTTGACAGGATAATTTGTTTTTCATTTATTGTGTATGTGACTCCATTTTAATTGTCACTTATCGTTCATCTGCTGTAAACACTGTGGCAGTTTTATTTTTATTTTGTAGTCTACAGATAATTTACTCTAAAAAAACAACATTTTGTTATTTGTAAAAACATGACTTTCATTTAAGAATTCTTTGGTAAAAGCTATTTTCAGACATTTGGTAAGATTAAAGAAATAACTGTAAGTTAAGAACGTTTAGTACATTTTAGCGTAAGTTTTTGTGAAGATGGACCCGGGAATGTACTTTTATTTAATCGATAGTTTCAGGAGTGTGTTTATACATTAATGTATGTTTTCTTCTTCTGTTTCTTAGAGCCTGTTCTTGTGTATCGCCAAATACTCAAATCTAAACTGAAAAAGAAATATTGAAAAGTTTATCAAGGACTCAGAAAGCATGAAACCACAGCATCTCTGGATGATATCTACACAGAGCTGTACATCACAGAAAGTTTGGGTACAGAGATTAATAATGAGCATGAGGTCAGACAGATTGAGACAACATTGAGTAGACCAGCAACACAGGAGACACCCATCAAATGCAACGATCTATTTAATAACGCGTCCATCAGAACTATGCTGACTAAAGGAGTTGCTGGAATTGGAAAAAAGGTTTCGGTGCAGAAGTTCTTTCTGGACTGGGCTGAAGGAAAAGCGAATCAGGATGTCATGTTGATGTTTCCTCTTCCTTTTAGGGAGCTAAATGTTCTGAAAGACACACAATTTAGGTTGCTGGATGTTCTTCATTACTTTTACAGAGAACTTGAAGACTTAAAATAGACTGTAATACATACAAAGTTATCTTTATCTTTGATGGGCTGGATGAGTATCGACATCCTCTAAATTTTCAGGATGAGGTCATGCATGATGTGACAAAGGCAGCCTCAGTGGATGTGCTGCTGACAAACTTCATCAGCAGCAATCTGATTCATTCTGCTCTACTCTGGAAAACATCTCAACCAAGTGCAGTACAGCAGAATCCTCCTGAATATGTAGACCAGGTAACAGAGGAACGAGAGTTCAGTAACCCTCAGAAAGAGGAGTACTTCAGGAGGAACATCAATGGTCAGAATCTGGCCGATAAAATCATCAGACACAATATTTTCCCACCATTCCGCTACTGTACTAGAGGGAATGCTTAAAAACAAACAGTGGGGCAATTCCCAAAACTCTGACTCAAATGTTCATCAATTTTCAGATAAGACACGAGAGTGAAAAGTATCATGACAAAAGTGACACTGATGTCGTACAGATAAGAAAGAGCATTCTGGCTCTGGGATAACTGGCATTCCAACAGCTGGATAAAGGAAACCTGATCTTCTACAAGCACGACCTGAGAGAGTGTGGTATTGCTTTCAAAGATGTTTCAGTGTACTCATGATTGTGCACCCAAATCTTTAGGAAGGAGTTCACTGTGCACCTGGAGGACCTGTTCAGCTTTGTGCATCTGAGTGTTCAGGAGTTTCTGGCAGCATTATACACCTTCCTCTGATTCATCTTGGATAAAATAAATGCTCTAAAGGAACAAAGACTTGGATTTTTTGCTCTTTTCAAAAAGCCAACAATGTCTGACATAACGAAGGCTGCACTGGACAAGAGCTTAGAAAGTAAGAGCAGACAACTGGATCATTTCGTCTTCTTCCTTCTGGGTCTCTCAGTGGAGTCCAATCAGGACCTCATCAGAGGCCTCCTTCCACAGTAGTCAAACACGTCAAGGAGATGATCCGGGAGAATCCCTCTACAGAGAAATCCATCAGAACATAGATTCTGACTCTCATGGCATTTGTGTTACTGAACTCAGCTGAGGAGCTGCATGAGTTTGACTTGAGTAAATATCAATGATCAGATGAATGTCTCCAGAGGCTTCTCCCAGTGGTCAAAGAATCCAGAAGAGCTGTGTGAGTGTTTAAGATGAGTGTTTTAGTGATTGTGGAATTTAACACAAAGTCAAGGTGCCACAGAATAGTTGGAAATGCACTTCTACTGTTCCATCAACACATTCTCATTCTAATTTAATAGCTTGGTGACATCTGCCAGTATAACAACAGTTTTTCAGTCTCTTGAATGTTAACTTGGCCTCAACCGCAAACAAGGAACCAATGAAAATATTTTTGGTCCCAAGGGGTGCGGCGGCACTAACTTTGCCTTTAAATTTGACCAAAAAATAATAATAATAATAATAATACATGTCCACCCAATATGGTTAACTGCGCCCAACCCTGGAACGGGGCTTGGTAAAACTTACACAAATGCCTTTTATTGGTCACTAAACAAAAACAGAAAAAAAAAAAAGAGGTAGCACAAATGTTAGTTCATTATGTTTTGCTTTGGACTAGTTGCACCTCCTAGTACAACAATCATTATTATGTTAGCTCAAGCGAGAAAGCACGGTAAACAGCCATTGATGCAGAAAGTGATGTTAACTAAACCAAAGATATTCAAGTAAATATTTTTTAGAGCAGACAGCAGGCCATCAAATAGTATAACTAATAATTTACAGACAAGTAAAAACAAGTGGAAATTGGTACTAAGATTGTTTATGTTTGGCAAGCTTTAACTGTTTTTTTGGGGGTTTTTTTTACAGTGTGAGCATGCAAGCACAGTACTGCCATGGCCATCCTAGTCCCTTACCTAAACCCTATTAGGAAACCTGTGGGATGTGGGATCCCTCAGACTGGAGGAGTTTGAGCTGAGGACTGAGGACAGAACTGCACAGCTTTTATCCGTCAGATTACATTCAAACAATCTGAGAGAGAAATGACAATGTAATCATGCCCATCTCTAAAACACACAGATTTTCATATTTCACATTGTTTGTAATGTCTCCTATTTTTTTTGTCCATATGTATTTGTACAATGTACAATTTCTTTGTACAATGTATTTGTTTTATCTTTATTTAGTTTTCAATCAAAAAAAAAAACAGGAACAAGTAAATAGAAATGTAACAAATTGCAACAAGTATTTTAATTTCCTTTCAAAATAAATTAAAATCCTCATTCGGCTGCTCCCATTAGGGCGTGCCAAAGTGGACCAGCTGCATATTAGATTTGGCACAGGTTTTTATACTGGATACCCTTCCTGACACATCCCTCCCCATTTATTTGGGCTTGGGACTGGCACTAGGAGTACACCCTCAGGAGCCGGACTTTCTACAAACCACTTGACTTTAAGTTGCAAGACCCACCCAAGACTGAACCCAACAGGTGGCAACACCCTGTGACTGCAGGTGCACCTACTTTTCAAAGTACAGGTATGCATCGCTTAACATCCACAATACGTTGTGAAACTGCACGCTATATGATTTGGATTTTGTTTGAAGTCGTATTAAATATATGAACTTATATACTACATATTATACAGTAATGCTATATCAGATCGGTAGTGTACCAGTATTAACTGAATATTCAAGATACTGCTTCCCATATGATGATCTATTTAATATCACCACATACTGAGTTTCTGTTTTTTACTACTTAAGATTGTAAAATCTTGTCTCACTGTCAGCTGTGTGCAGTGCATTCAGTCTGCTCACGCTGACATCGCAAGTGTTCAATAAAACTTACTGCACCAAAGGTTGCACTGCTACACCTGTTATGTTTTGCTTCTTTACTACAACAGCTCATGTATTTGCTAGGGTCATATATGAGATAAGCAGGTTAATAACCTTAACGACAAGGATAATAACGTCACTGGACACCGGCGTACAGTAGCTGCACCAAGTTCAGGCATTCCAATACTGGTTGGATTTTGCAAGTTATATCCAAAGCCAATTTAAAGGGGACTTGCTTAGGTTGAATTGTACAGTTTCATGTGACTCTTGTAAGGAATTAATTGTTCAACTATACAGAGATGTTCAGCCATTGGAATGCTGTCAAGAGCAAAACTGAGCAAGAGCCTCAACTTGAACAATGGATATCTGGATGGGTTAGCAGTGCTGAGGTACAGAGTGTTTTCATTAAAGGGATGGGGCTTTGATTTGCTCCCATCTTCTCATTGGCATTACGTGACAGCACATTCCTGTCACGGGAATCCCATAGATGGACATATGAAAAGCAATTTCAATAAACTGCTTTAATTCTAAGGTTTAACTC
>JAJAGP010001319.1:55000-205616 GCA_025084515.1 Ancistrus triradiatus | reverse complement strand
CCACTGTACGCTGGACTTAAACGTCACGTCCGCACATGAACTTGAATTTTTATCCCATAGCAGGAGCCGCGCGCGCTCGCACACACACACACACACACACACACACACACACACACACACACACACACACACACACACACACACACATACAGCGCGGAGAGAGAAAGAGAGCAGCCAGTCGGAGAGGGAGAGAGAGCGCGCTCGGACACACCGGACCCGGTCATCTGCGCAGAGGAAGAAGCAGAAGCAGGAGCAGGAGCAGAAGGAGGAGCAGGAGATCGGCCGGATCGCAGGTGTCCTGGCTTCTGAGAATTGCAAAAGACAACAGGCGCGGGGAGAAGCCCGATGTGGCCGGAGCGCACGGAGGAGCAAAGTGCGGGGACGCGAGACGGCGCGCTGACACCCAGCCCGGGATTCATCCTCTGATTCCGGCTTACGACCTTCGCTCGTTTTCTCCCTCCGCGAGCCGAAGTCGTGCCGTCCTCCTGCATGAAGCACGACTTCAAGACCTCCAGAGACTTTACAGAAGCGACGCGGATATTTTTTCCCTCCTTTGGACACTTTTTATCTTCGTTCATACACTAAGAGAGAGAACAAAGTTAGTCAAGAAAGAGAAAAAAGAGGAGGAGGAGAGAGAGAAAAAGGACACGGAGGGACGGAGCAGATCCCACCGCGGGCGATGCCACTGTAGATGCCAGTGTAGATGCCAGTGTTGATGCCGGTGTAGATGCCAGGCAGGGCGATGTCCCGTCGCAAGCAGGGAAACCCTCAGCATCTATCACAGAGGGAGATTATAAGCAGTAAGTTCATCCACTCTTTCACTTTCTTTCACTCGCGCTGAAAAGTTTTTAAAAGCGCCTTTACGCACAAGTTTTTATTTCTTTATCTACACTCTAAGATAAAAACGACACCAGCAGGCGTTTAAACGGATGTTACGCCTTAAAATGCTCTAATATTTAGAATACAATTCAGTAGATATGCTGTGAAAGAGATAAATACGCGTTGAAATGTCCACATAATTAAATATCTGTTAAAGCAAGCACAAATCGGTTAATTTAATTACAAACAATCGTTACAACAAAACAAAACAAAAAACAAAAAAAAAAAAGCTTAAACCGAACGGGAAATGACCAAATAATTCCTTTAATCGCAATGAATATGAAGTAAACACGTGCATTAATTCCATTTTCACGTTTCCTGCTCCACAGTTGCAGCTCCGAATGCAAGACTTTGTAAATAATTCAGCCTTCGTTTACAGAGCTGGAGCACAAATTTCTTCTCAGTGAAGTTCTGCTCTTTTAAAGCACGCTTTGGCTTTTTTTTCCCCCACACAACCCCTGATCAGGTTCGACTCGGTTACAGGGGACAGTTTTCTGGTGGAAAGCCAGAGCTTAAGTTCCAAGAACAAGCTCTGCCTTGGAGCAGGATGAAAAGATAAACTCGGGTGCAGAAAAAAAAAAGGTTTAGGAAAAGGTTAAGAGGATCATCAGGTTTAAGTTTGGAAGTTTTAAGATCTACACCTGCGTTCAAATTATTGTATGCATGGATGAGGTCGACCCTCAGGCCTGGTCTGTGCAAAGTCTGTTATTTAGTCAGAGCAGATCAAATAATGAAATGCATGAGGTTTTATTATTAGATGCTCTCAGTGTTAAGAGCTCTGGTCTGGATTGCAGCTCCTGGTGCAGTGACTTTTGTCTTTGGTTTGATTTAGAAAAAAATGATGATAAGGGTTAGGGTTCCATTAGTTTGGAGAAGCTACACAATTGCAACACAGTTTTACACACAGCCTGATCCGGGGATGCTTTTAATTTTAGATCTTGCTCTGAATGATCTGAATGACGATGATCCCTGAGACCAAGAGTGTGATTTTTATGATTTGTGCTGGTGTTCAAAGGCAGGGTGTGAGGATAAAACACACCTAATCACCTGGACGCTGCTGCATTTCTTCTCCTTATTATTGTTGTGTTCAAAATGATTTAGACACTAAAGCTCAGAAGAGCATTTCCATCCCTTATTTAGCATATGCATTTTACAAGCAACAGAGGCCTTTTCGCAAACAGCCTGTTGAGTAAAACTGCGTTTTTAAGGCTTTCAAAAAAAAAATAAAGATGGTTTATTTTAGTCCAAAGATCCAAAGATGCAAATCAGACGGCGGGGAAATGACACGACCTCGCGAGTCACTGGGTTTAAAAAAAACAGCTCCAAGATGCAGGAGCAAACACGATAAAAGCTTTCTCAAATTGCATAACCCGAGCCGCTTTTCAGTACGCTCCATTCACATCCAGCCAGATGTTTATGATTTATCGTGGCTCTTTGTCAGAAGCAGGCGTATACAAGGTGTACATTTACCAGACCACCTACTTGTTTTTTTTTCCTAGTTTAGATTTGGCCCGATCCAGATAACCAGCGCTTCAAAGACGCTGAATCAATATCGGTTTTTCTTTTATGGATTTTGTGTATTTGAGGCTTAATCTGGATAATTCGTACCAGAGAGCCGAGATGCGATGCCACCCAGATCTGCTCTTCACTCAAGCCTCCTGGCTTTCTCTCCTAGATTCGGTCACTCTGTGTAACATGGGTTGTTTTTTTTCTTCCTGTGTAAATAATTTCTGTCTTTAACAGCTCACTTTCTGGACATTATCTGCATTTTATCATTATCAGTAGTTCTCCGAATTAAGCACAGTCTGCTTCTCAGTCAGTATCAGTGTCTACCAGCATCGTGCTCTCAGTTGTACTTTTGAACTTTTTTATTTTCACAAATGAAGATGAAAAAGCAAAGGTTTAATTGAGGTTTAATTGCTTTCCACAATCCGGTGCAACTCTGCATTTTGTTTACACCACAGAAACCAATATCGAATTTTAAAATTCAGACCTTTCACACGCCATGACAGTTTGAGCTTTCTTTTATTTTATAATAGGCACGGGTTAAATAAGTTTCGTTTTTTTTGCACGACGTCTCTCCTTCTTGTCTCTGCAGCGAGCAAACCTACAGATGCGGAGGCGTCTCGATTCGTATCGCGTATCGCTAACCCTCTGTCCTGCGCCGCCGCACGTTTATTCGTAATATTTTAACGAACGATAACTGAGAGCGTTGCCCGTCCTTCGACGCCTGCCTTCGAGTTAACCTGCTCCAGCTGGCACGGCTTTAGATCGTACACAGTCTCTGCTGTAACTCGGCCTTCGGTATCGGAGCACGCTAAGGAACATGCCTCTCCCCTCACACACACACACACACGTTGCTGCACTCACCAAACCAGTAATCAGGCATTTTTAAGTGAGAGGGGGTAGGGAGAAGAGAAAGTCAGCTTACACACACATACACACACACACACACACACACACACACACAGCGCAGGGCTTTAGTGCAGTACCAGTGAAGTGAGTGGGTATGCGGTGTGCATATGTGTGTGTGGCATGTTTTCATGTACAGCCGTTATGCCAGGTGTTGGCAGATACCCATCACAGCTTAGGAGGGCATGAGAGTTCTTCACTTCAAACATCTCATCTCTCGCTTGTGCTCTTACCCCGTGTGTGTGTGTGTGTGTGTGTGTGTGTGTGTGGAGATCATATCACTATACATACATATACATAAACATTTTCAGAAGTAAAGCAGCCTGTATTCCTGTTCGCACTCTTAAGCGATTTAAATGTGCGTTATTAAATATTGGGAAGATTTTTATCACTACCTTGGTGGGTGCCAGTTTTTGGCACCCTCACAGATGTTTGCCGTCCCTGATTTGCAGAAGCAGGTCGTGTTTAGCTCCGTCCCGTGCAGATGTGGCGTGACCTCAGTTCCTCTTAAAAACGAGCCGGAGGGCCAAAAGTATTGAGCGAGCTTTGCACAAATTTTGATTGTGTGCATGCACGTGTGCGTTAGATGGGTGAAGCGGCGTGGCCTTTTGAGGCTGATTTTTGAGAGGCAGTGTGTGTGTGTGAGGTTTATCTATCATAGTGGGGACATTTGGTAGAAATAGCAGACGTTTTTGACTTTGTGGGGACATTGTGAGGAAAACTGCTTTTCTTTTTTTTTTTCAAACTTTCTCGTGAACTGAAAAAGCAAATCATTTTAGGGATCATTTTAGGGATAGGTGTAGGTGTGGGTGTAGCATATATTAGTGACAATAATCTTTATGCCAATGGGAAGTCCCCATAAAGATAACGAGACGGTTGTGTGTGTGTGTGTGTGTGTGTGATGAAAGATGCAAAAATGAAAGAAGTAGAAAGAAACAAAATTTTCTTTGGTGCCGTTTTCAATATTACAAACACGCAAAGGAATGGAAATACCCGTGTAAAGAAAGCAATACCTATGCACACAAGTGTGTGTGTGTGTCTGTGTGTGTGTGTGTGTGTGAGACAGTGAGAGAGAGAGAGAGAGAGAGAGAGACAGGTTGAGCAGGGAGATAATTCATCCATTTTCTCAGCGTTGGTCGTTTTACTGGCTTCGCCTGAGGTTGCGCGCGCGCACACACACACACACACACACACACACACACACACACACACACACACACACACACACACACACACACACATAAATCCACATGTCTGTGATGAATGCGGTGTGAAATATGATCGGTGTATGTTGGAAACTTCAGGACGCTCCTTACCGACACGCTGCTGCTCCTCATCGATGGCGCTGTGTAGATTTACACGTTTTGCAAAAACAGTTTGGATTTAGCATCTTCACGTCATCGTGCGCGGATGTACGCCTTGTCTGCATGCGTGTGCGTGTGCGTGTGCGTGTGTGTTATGTACTGTCAGGTGTCTCGACCAACTGTGCACGAATAACTTCGAAGACTGGGCCAAGTCCTTCCAAGTCTTTAATAAATTCAAATAATTTCGTGACGTTATTACAAGCGAGATGCTGCCGGTGATCCGCTAGGTGTAAACATCAAGGTGTAAAATATATATATGTATATAACCTGCAGCATCTTGCTTGTATATATATATATATAAATATAGACAGTGTGTGTTCATTTCATTTGCGTCGTTCATGCGAGATATTCAGGATACTCAAGTCCTGAAGGAGGGTACGATGTGAGTTTAGACGTTGTGTGCTCTAGATTTTGTTTCTGACTCCAGACCGGTGATAGAAATGCGATATAGGTATACAATCTGCCATAAATATGTAGACAGCTTTATTTTATGCATTTATTTGATATATTCATCATCCATAGAAAGCCTCAGGACCATGCACAGTGTCAGGTTTTATTTCTGCACCTTTCTACATTCAGCTTTGTTTATGTAGATGAATAGAAATAAAAGCTTTCTCTCGATGTGAAGCTTGCAGCATTGTGACCGTCCCTTCTTTGTGTGTGTGTGTGTGTGTGTTTGGGGGGTGTTTGGGGGGTGTTTAGTGTGTGTTCAGCGTTACATTAGCGTCCAGACTATAATGAGGGAACGTACACAGAGCTCCAGAGCGGCGTGTCTCCATACGCCCGTGCTTGTCGTGGTGTGAGCGACGTCTCAGGCCTGATGTTCTCCCACCAGAGGCTAGAGGAGGACCTGAGTGTGTTAGAACGCACACACACACACACACACACACACACATGAGGAGAGAGAGAAAGAGAGAGAGAGAGAGAGGGGAGAAAGTAAAGCTAGGGGGAGCTCTAAGTCTGTCTCAGCCCACAGGCCATTACAAAAACATATTTCCTAAATGCTGTGTGTGTGTGTGTGTGTGTGTGTGAGAGAGAGAGAGGGGGGGGGAGATGGGGGAGGGAGAGGGGGGAAGGAGGGCAGAAGTCGGCCCAACTTCGAGGCGGCGGCTTTCTGACGACTCGGCATAGATGCTCAGATGATAATCGACATCGGCGACGACAGAGCCAAACCGTCAACGTCAACGTCTCCCCTCAGCAGCTGCTCCTCTATAAGCTCCTTTATTTCTTACTCAGTTCCTGTCTGTTCTGCCTAATTTGTTTTTACAGCACCGTCCTATTTCACAAAAAGGAGGGAGAGGGGCGATAAAGGCGACGGGAACGAGTCAGAAACACGCTCGCTTCAATCTGCTTGTCTTTGGGTTATCGATATGATCAATTACACCTCATATTAAACCAGAGCAGTGTCATACTTAATCCTTTTTCACACCACTTTCTTCTTTCACTTTCCGTCTCAAAACTTTTGCTCTAAACATACTAAACATCAAGCCGTGTCGAGCAGCAGCTCTCAAATAATTCCTTTTCCCTCTCTTGTTCCTGCACCGTCTTTAACACGGAGCTGTTTTGTATTTTGGTATAAATGCAGTGAAAAAGGAGGCACATCTTAAGCTGTAACGCGTTGGCACATACAGACGACTTCAGATGTCATGCCTCCGTTCGCCTACTTGCAAATTTGAGCGGCATCGAAACTTTGGCACTAAACGTACTATCATCAGGCCATGTGGATCGGCAGATCTCAAATATCTCCTCCGTTTCCTCTCTTGTTCTTGCACTTTTATACACAGACCTGTTTCTTGTTTCGTACACACGTGGTAATAGTGGCAAAAAGAAGCATGTCTTAAGATTTAAAGACTTAAAGTCAAAACCCTCGTGCTCCTACTGTTTGGGTTTTGACTAACTGTACAGCGTTTTTTATTAATCGCAAACCTGGGCAGCGCTGGAACGGTGTCACATTTTTCTTTTGCAAAACTTTTGCGTTATAGTTACGTACAAACGAACTAAATGTACTAGCGCTCACAAACATCTTTGAATGTCATGTCTTCATGCTCCTACTTGCAAATCTGAGCGGCGCAGAAACGTCGTAACATTTTTCTTTTTGAAAACTTTCTCGCCGTGACGCGCTGGCCTCGGTGTTACCGATATTATCGACTGATTTGCGCTCATTACACGCTGCATAAAAAACCAGAGTACAGTAATATTTAATCTTTGTCTCCCATCCTGTTTTTGATTTCTGTCCAAAAACTTTTACACTAAACGTACTAAACATCGAGCCGTGTCAAGCTGCAGCTCTCAAATATTTCCTCTTTTTTCTCTTGTTCTAGTACAAGTGAAACAGGAAGTACGTCTTAAGATTTAAATTGTTTACCTGCAAACCTGAGCGGCGCAGAAACGTCGTGACATTTTGCTTTTCCAAAACTTTTGCGTCACAGTGACGTACAAACGCACCAAACGTACTAAACATCAAGCCGTGTCGAGCAGCAGCTCGCAAATATTTCCTCTTTTTTCTGTCGTTCTTGTACTTTTTTTTAAGCAGACCTGTTTCTTTGTTTCATTTAAACGTGTTAATAGTGAAAATGGAAGCATGTCGTAAGAGTTGTACACATACAAACGTCTCCGAAAGTCGGGCCTTCTCGCAAACATGAGTGGCGTACAAACGTCGTGACATTATTCTTTTCCAAAACCTCTGCACTAAACGTACGAAACGTTGAGCAGCAGCTCTCAAATTCTCCCTCTTTTTCTCTTGTCCTTATACTTTATTTGTACGCAGACCTGTTTTTTTTGTTTTGTTTAAACGCTCTAATAGCGAAAAAGGAAGCACGTCTTAAGAGGTCTTGCAAACCTGACAGCGTCGAGACGTCGTGACGTTTCTTTTCCAAAACCTTTGCACTAAACGTACTAAACATCAAACCGTGTCGAGCAGCAGCTCTCAAATATTTCCTGTCTTGTTCTTGCACTTTTTTTGTTATTAGTGAAAAGGGAAGCACGTCTTAAGATTTAAAGCGTTCACACACACAAGCGTCTGCGAATGGGGAGCGTCCGTGCTCCTGCTGTCTGACTCTTCACTGGCTGTTTCCTCCTCTTTTTATCCCCTGTGTTTATTCATTGGAAACCTGAGCGGCATCGGAACGTCGTGATGTTTTCCTCTTCCAAAACTTTCACGTTAAAGTCACGTACAAACTACAGCTCACGAGCATGGTAGACTGCCATGCCTTCGTGCTCCTACTTGCAAACCTGAGCGGCGCCGACACGTCGTGACGTTTAAGCTCACTGACGAGTCGCCATCCTGCCGCCTGCCTTTTTATCGTTTCTAATATTTTGCTCTGATTACCACCTTTAATCTGCAGTCTGTACAAGCTGTCTTTGTCTCTCTTTCTCTTTCCTTCCCTCCTTCCTCCTTTCTGCAGTCAGTAATAGTGAAACACGCTGTTTCAGATCATACATTATCACACGCCAACGTCTCCAACCGTCGTCCTCAGACTGGGGCCCGTCTGCACCCTGTCCTGTCCTTCCCTCACCGCTCTCTGGCCTGAGCACCGATCCTTACATTCGTCCTGCGCATCTACGGAACTTTCCTGTAATCTCACACCGGCGGCAGCAGAGTGTAAGTCGTGTAAATGGAGGCGTTTCATCTTCAGGCTCGTCTCTTGCGATCGGTTTAATATCTTCGCAGTGATAATCGATGCAGAAATGTCAGATCTGGTGTTCCTGCCTGTAATGAATCGACCTTTTCGAACCTATTTCGAGTTCAGAACTGAGAATAAACACTTGCTACACGTGCTGACGTTACGTACTGACGATGAACTTTACCAGCGCGTTCATACTGAAACCTGAAACTTTCTGCAGTCACCTCTTAAGACAATAAAAGCCCACGAGCGAGCGGGTAAATCGGTCAGAGCTGGCCTGTTTCACACGGTCCCCGGTCCCTCCTGATTTTATCGTTCCTTGCGATCGCTTGAATATTTCGCTCTCGTGCGTTTTTGACTTTTTAAAGGACAGAGCGTAAGCGTTGCGTAACGAAGACGAGGTTTGATGCCGTCTCTCTCAGCAGATCATCCTCGGTTTGCGTCGCCGCCTGCGTGTTTTTAATTACGCACCCTCATCTTAGGAGTGTCAGAATAAAAATGGGAAGGTGGCACGGATAATAAAACGCAGCGCAAAGCTCCGGTGATATTAAGCGCAAAAAGCCGAGGTCTTTCTGTTTGTTTGGCTGAAGGCTGAGGGTTTGATGATAAAGTAGGCTCGTAGCTTGAGGGCATTTTTGGACTGAGGGCCCATTGTTCCTGCTATCTAAATAAATAAACGTGGTCGTGTGACGTGGAGGGAAAAAAATCAGAGATCCTGTCGAGGACCGGCTTTCTCTCGAACAATGGCCGAACGGTGATTAATACGCTCGCAAGAAACACTCTCCTTGGATTCAGGTGCTTTTGTTTCAGTGTGTGTGTGTGTGTGTGTGTGTGTGTGAAGCATGAACACGAGCCCCCTGATGCGTGTGCATGAATATTAAAGCCGAGGAGTAACACCATCACCATGCACCTTCATCCACACTGCATAGAGCCGAATGCGTATTTATGACGTGACTTCACGACACTTCCTCTCGCTGACGGTTTCCTGATCGGGGAATTCACAAAGCCAGAGGTCCCACTGGACATTTTTACAGTTAATCTCATTTCATCTGCATATAGGCTCTCATTTTTTGAAATTACAGGTGTCCTCTCCTGTCGCAAGAGCACCGATTCTGCATTTGCAAAGTGCATTTGTCCAAAATTAGTCTGTCTTTCAGAGCAGGCTTTGCTTTAGCAGAAGAAGACACAGCTCTGACAGGGTCTGACTGACAGGGTACCTGTATTTTAGGACCTGTTTTTGGTTCTGACCGGTGCACACAAGGTACTATGTGAGAGGTACGCACGTAGAAAACGTAAGAACCTCTAGTTTTAAGAGAAGGAACTTAGTTCTGCAAGTAGTTCCAGCTCTGAAAATATGAACAAAAACACAAAAATATGCTTTGTATAATCATTTTGGTCCAACAACTGTCCTCAGATTTATATTATAGGTGGGTTTTGAGTGAAAACAATGAGTTATTTTGACTTTTTACACTTTGTAAGGTGAGCTTTTTGCACGTATCCTGAACAGATGCTTCTACGTGTTTATGAAAAGTAAACAAATTGAATGTACTCTCTTTACTTCTAAATGTGTGGAAGTATTTTTTGATCCAACACCTGCCCTCAGATGACAGGTTAAGTTTTCAAACCACAATTAGTTATTCACACAAAATCCAAATCTCTTATCAGTGAGGTGCTAAAATAAAGGTGCTATATATTGAGTATCTTTGGGTCTTACTGCGGTGGTTCCTTCATAAATATTAGTATCTTTATTCTGTAAAAGTCTACATAATGTTCCTTCATTTAGGGCCAATATGAACTGTAAGCAATTTCAAAGGTACGATCTGGGAGCTACACACTACAGCTGTTTATTCTAACACGGTAGAAATACGTATTTCTATTTTAAACGACTGCTCTTAGATCTATATTACAGCTGGGTTTCAGTAAGGACAGTTAGTTATTTAGACTTTTTACACTTTTTAAGGTGAGTGTTTTGCACGCACCTTGAATGGATGCATCTGCAGTTATGAATGGCTTACACTCCATAATCGACCTAAATGAAGTAAATGAACGACTAAAGGTAAGAACCAAAGGTACTCGCCTCGTAGTGCGTTTTTTTAGTACCTCATTTATAAGAGTGTAGGGAAGTGGTTTTGGTTTTGTGTCTGGCTGATTGCATGATTGCAAACCTGTAGGGAAACTAATTATGTTAACGAAAAACTGTCGTCTAAGCTATTGGGTTATTGGGTCAAAACATGCTAACACACTCTTAGAAATAAGGGGAGCACAGCTAAAAACAGTGTAATAAGTGCTAATAAGTAATTGCCTTTACCGAACTACTCCCTGTAATAGAATTGAGGCAGTTGTGGGCCAAAATAGTCTACAGAGCAGATTTGGTGGATTTTATTATTTTTTTTTTTTTTTCAGATAGTTTGTAGAAACAGAGTTTCTGCCTTGGGGTGGTGCAGCAGCCTGCAGTGCATAGCTCACACACAACACCTTTCAATTTGACCTAAATGAAGGAACATTATGTAATATTTTCCAGAATAAAGATACCTAAGGTACAGAATACATATCTCTGAAGGTATCAAAGGAACCAAAGACACTCGGCTTGCAGTACCTTTATGTTAGAACCTGATTTATAAGAGTGTGGGAACGAGTTTTAGGTTTAGTGTGAATCGTTACTTGTGTTATCAACAACTGTCATCTAAGGGCAAATGCTGGGTCACAACACACTTACAAAGCCTTAGAACTAAAGGCACTACCTTTAAATTTGTTTACACTCCATAGAAACCTAGATGCATCCATTTAAAGTACGTATAAAACTCATAACTCATTATCTTTACTGAAACTCACCTAGGGTATAAATCTGAGGGCAGTTGTTGGGTCAAAATGGTTATACAGAATATATTTAGTGTTTATTCTTTACATTTCAGAGCTTATAAAAGTATGTTGCGCCTTTTAAAACACATAATACCTTTAAAATACAATTCATAATGTACCTAATGAAGAAACTGGACATTTACATTCCTAGGATCGAGAAACTAGAGGTATGAGATCGATGTTGTATCTGCCAAGTGAATAATATAAACGAAGCTTTAGCAGTCCACCACTTATTTTTATTTTTTATTTATTTTTGATTGTACACTGGCATCACATTTCCTTCTCAGAACTATAAAAAATATAGGGACGCTCTTTTCGAAGTGTTAGAGCTACATTTGGGTGGTAAACTCTAGCCTCATCTCTCTCATAGTACATCTACAGTTGTTTAGAGTGACTCTAAAAAAGACACTAAAGGCACAACAGAGTCCCTTTTAAGGCGCCGCTGCAGAACGTACAATTGTAATTCTTTTATTTGAGTATCATTTTTGCTACAGTTTTTGGTTTTGTGTCCATATTAGGATCACAAATCCCTCTAAAACCCATCGAAAAAGTCAGGACTGTTGGACCTGACAATGAAAATAAACTAAATCTAACTCTCTTTGGCTGTATTTACACATTAACATTAACATCAAAGTCGTGCCTGCTGTGAAGCATGGTGGTGGTAGCATTATTCGCTGGATTATGTGTGGGAGTTTGTCTTTTCGGGCAGGGTTGAAGGGAAAAAGGATGATAGCGAGCCTGAAAACAAAGCGTCCTCGAGCGGCCAAGTCCGAACCCGGACCGAAATCTAGACTGAATTGACGATTCTATGAGGAAGAACGAAAATATTTAATAAAGCTGGTAGAGGCAGATCCAAACCCCCTGATGCTGCCGAGGACGAGCCTGTGGGAAAAGCATGAAGACCTACTTGTGTTTAACGCAACACATTTTTGTAGAACGTGCCGGAGCTGGAACTGTTCCCAATTTCCTAAACCCCCCAGTGTACCTTTCATATCGTCCCTTTAAAATCGTGTACGGATCATTTTTTACCTTTACGTTTGTAGCTGAAAGATTAGACGTACCGATTACCGAAATGTACAGCTGCTACCCTGGTAGGAAGCAAAAGCAGTTCTGTGGATCCGACGACTCCTGGCGAAGGTGTGGTTTTATATTTTATGGCGGGAGTAATTGGAGTGGACTCCCGACACGTTACAGATCGGGATGAGCTTTAATGACGCCCCGTTTAGGCGTGTCGTGTGCCTGTATTAATATTTACTCGGAGGTCGGGTTGAACAGTAACGAGGAGATCTGAGCATGACGCGAGAGGAGTAGAGAGAGAGAGAGAGAGAGCTGCTGGAGGAGAGCGGTCAGCCTGCTGCCAGCGTGTAAATGTAGGTTACAGATTATGACGACCCTAATTAATGCCCTGATAGGTTCCTGAAGCCGGCTACGCCCGCCGCCTTGACGAGCGTCTCTGGCCTTCGCGCGCCTCGGACACGTGGAGGTCGAGAGTCAGCCTCGTTAGCGCGGCGCCGTCTCCGTCTCCGTCTGAGCGTTGCGGACGTCTCCTAAGACGGCGGCGTCGCATAAAGCAGCGCCCCGCGACGACGTGGGAAAGGCTGGTCTGAGGACGGAGGCGGCGAGGAAACCGGCGCTCAGACAGTAAACTGCAGCTTTTTATTGTTTGCCCAAAGTTTTTCTACGGCTTTCATTCAGCGCAGACTTTCCCCCTTGGCGCACGCAGCTCTCCGAGTGGCTCTAATTGGCACGGGGTAAATGTTTATATCTGGACGGCATTATAAAAGCTTTCAAGATTTAAACGGGGAAATTTATGGACCTAGTAAAAAACAATCTGAAATCCGTAAAATGGTGCGCGTTGTCTAATTAGCGCCCGAGAGTCGCAACGGGGGAAAGGAAGGCCCAAACCTCTGAAGCTTTAAACGCTATCAGATTGTGTCTGGACCGTTTGGTGGCATCTGCGCGGGCCAGAGGATGCACGCCGGATTTTATTTCAATCATTCCTCGTTTGTCGCTCTTTGTAAGGACGAGCATCGGGTTCGATTTGATGCCACATCTGGATCTAGAAGCAGATGATGAGTTATTGTTATTGAGGTCTTGCTTGTTGCGTTGCCAGGTTTTCTAATCTTTTGAAGAAGAGGCTTTTTTTCTACAGTTTGTTGCTTCGACATGGAAACAAAGCGATAAATAGGGAAAGCGCTGACTCAAACCTGTCAATCCTTAGCCTTAAAAAAATCTCCAGAGACCGTGTCCCAAACCGCGCTACGCAGAGCTGAAAGTATGTCGTGCTCTCAGTGCACATATTTAGCGTCTCTGCATCGTGTGCTTCAAAGCTTACGTCGCTTGACACGCTTTATTTCTGCCATCGCCCATGTGATTCCTGTGCAAACTCTCAGTGATCCTCTGCTCTTTAAATCCCACACACGGACGTTTCTGCGCTACAGGATCGTCTGGAAAGGTGCTGAAACTTTTGCACACTTATTTTGTAATAAGCTCCGAGAACCCGGATGGCGCAGAGGCCTAAAGTGCCAGCTTGAGACGGGCACCTTTGAATTTGGCTTTGATTTCTGGCGGAGCGTCGCGTGCAGGCACTCGGCGTATCCGAGACGAGGGAGGAACAGGGATCATCCCAGATGCCGCGGAGCAACCCACGGAAGCACCAACTGTGATCTCGTCTTGGGCAACAAACGAGGCGCCAGCCCGGGAATAAGCAGGGTTGAAGGGATTTTGCATGTTCTCTCCATGCCTCCATGGTTATCTGTTCTGGTTTCATAATAAGTCGCATCTTTAAAGTTTCTTTTTCTGTCCGTGAGTGAGTGCCTTTTGACGCGCTGCCACCCTGTCTGAGCTAGCTTCCCACCTTGCTCCCCGTGTTGCCAGTTAGGCCCCGGGCCCAGGAGCCACCCTGAATTACGATGCTGAATTGGGTCATTTTTTAAACAGGATTAAAGAGTGATTAGTGGTGTAATGTTTTCACTGGAGAACACGATGCCCGGGACGGAACGTCAGACCTTTGCATGGCTCTGTAGGCGTCTCTGGCGCAGTGCCGCCCAATGCGATGCCCAACCAGGCTGACTGGCACCGTCAGGGCTGTGGTGCATGGGTACAGGGGGTCTAACCTCTAAGACGAGGTTATATTGTTTTAAAAAGTGAGCTGATGGCAAAAACTTGCAAAGAAGGCGCTCTATAAAGCCAGACGTGACCAGAGCAGGTCCGGACCTGTAGGGGTTGAAGGGTTAAAGCCGATTTCAGCCCAACACGTGCAGCTTTGAGGATGAGAAGCCAGACGGCTGCGGTCTGATCCGCCAAGTACCTGTCAGCAGCAATTTCTCTCCCCTTTCTGCTCTACAAAGGCTTTATTTAGTAGGTCGGAGGAATTAGAGGGGCCTCCGGTACAATAGCACGACCGATCTGAAATGGAAACGTTACGTGGAGGCTTTTTTTTTTCGACTCTCCAATTCGCTGCACGTTGTCGCACTTGTGCGCCGGCGACGGAAATCCTATCAGGGCGCGTTCTGACTCATCGGGCCTTATTGGGTCATTTTGGACGTCTTCAGGAACCTGATCTTGAACCGTAGTGAAAGGCAGCAACCCCGACAGACCTCATACGATTTTGAACGACCTGAACGGTTTTTAAAGTTTTAAACTGTCTGTGTTTGCCACCTTATTTGGTGACTCAGAAACCTTTTCGTCCCAGAAGGGGATTTTACCTCCAGTTGAGACAAAACCACATTTAGCACAACGCAAGATGCACTCGCATCACGTTAGACAAACGTAACATCCATCTAATTCGCGCCAACATGAGAACGGATCGTCATCGTGATCAAGTTTTTCTTTTGAGGAAATTAATTAATCAGTTTTTTTTTTTTTTTTTCTTTTTTTTCCCCCTGATTTTACAACTACTTAAAACCTCTCAGCAGAAACGCCCCACAAAAACGGTTCAAAAACAGAGCGTTTTGTTTGTTCTTAGCTCGATATCGCCTCGGTTTTATGTTTAATCTTTAATCTGATCTGAACGCCGGACATATTAGAGGCAGCAGGTGCCTCCTTCCGCTGCAAAACTTTTGGCACAGACATGTTTTTGCACGTTCCGTGCATTTGCGTTTGCGTTTGTTGACATGGCTTGTGCAACAGTTTCAGCACTTTTTTATCCACTCTCAGGACGTCATCGAGTGGTTAGCGATGCATTAACATGCTAATCATTCAAATCAAAATCAAATGTGGGCATGGCGTGCGAGTATGATCCCCCGTGTGAATGCCTCAGCGTTTTAGGTTCCGAAAAATGAAGAATTATAATGAAGGCAAAGCAGTTTAACCCCACAGTGTAAGGCCTTGATTGGGACTGAGTCTGCGTGGGCTTAGGAAGGCTGATTTTAGGCTTCACCAGAATTATTTGGACCGTGTACTTTTAAAAACCCTTTTGTGAACACGTGAGCATCGCACATCAGCTTTGCTTGCAAAACGTTCTCTCAAGTTTGCAGCCAAAGCAAAGTTTATCTTCTTTAATCTCATACGTCCTGCAACTTCTGCCGACACAAAGATTATTAATAGGGTCTCAAATCCATCTCCGGTGTAACGCTGCAGCGTTTTGCAGCTACAAAAATCTGATGCACTTTTTCAGCTTCTAATACGTTAAATTAGAATTAAATTCTGTTTCTGAAAAAAGCTCGAGGTCTGAGATTGAGGTTCGCTTTAAAGGTACGGTCTGTAGTTTTTGATTGGAGTCTGGCAGGAGCTGTTCCTAGATAACCCGAGGTTCTTCTGTGTCTCGTTCTCCTTCCTGCTGGAGAGTGCTCAATAAAGACAAATAACATTTGACATTTTGGTGGCCCTGATAGAATTATACGCAGTATTTGTTGAGGGATCAGAGAAAATGATGAGCCGTAATGTTACCTTGGTGACAGCATTGTTATCTCTGATGGAGAAGAGTGGGCGTGCGAGCCTGTGTGTGTGTGTGTGTGTGTGTGAGGAGAGAGCGGGAGAGGGATGGCACACTCCCGGCTGTTTGTCTAGACCGGTGAAAGGGAACACACACACACACACACACACACACACACACACACACACACACACACACACCCGGCTAGTGCCGACTCTCTCTACTGAATTATTACAAGACTTCCATGAAAAGTTTGGAGTAAATAAAATGTATTTTTGATCATTTGAATGCAGAATACACACAGTGCATCTTTATCCCACAGGCAGGGGTGCCAAAACTTTTGCATAACACTGTCAGTAGAGAAAAAGAAAATCCTCAATATATTACAATAGAAATATGATATCACTTTACACTTCTGTAGTTCTTCATTAATTCCACTGAGGTTCAGATCTCTTACTGTCCTCCTGAAGCAGTATAGCCCATCCTAAGGGTCATTAAAAAATGGAAGCAACTGGAATTTAGAACTTAATACTTTATAAAATATATAAAAATATTTATAGAATTTTTTTCTTTTAATATTTTTGAAGTAATAGTGAGCAACATGTTTATATCTGGGAATATAGTAAATATTGATATAATAATTTGAATATTTAAAATAATATTTTTCAGTGTAAAAATAAGTTTGTTTCTCATTTTATTGTAGTAATAATTACATTTTTTAAGAATCAAATTTGGTAAATTTTACATATATATTTTTTATTTCTAATGCTTTTTTTTGGTAATTCTTTGTGTGACCATTGCATGATAATATTAACTGGTATTTATAGAATCTGGAAATGTAGTAAATAATTCTCAAATAAAATAAAAATTCTAATAACAAATTGCTTTTATTTATATATTTGTATAGTTGATACATATTTAATATTTTTGTTTCGTAATAATTTCTGGAATATTTATACATAATATTAACGTAATGCGTCTGCATGCAATGTTTGTATGTAAATATATTTGTAATAATAATGATTTACATTTATATTTTAGGAAATGTAGTGAATTTGTAATATATAGTAATCATTTATGGGTTTTATTAAAAACCCATAACTCATTTTAATAATTATTACATACACTGCCTTTTTTAGGAACACTTGTATTTATATTTTTTTAATTTTATTTTATTTTATTTATTTATTTACTTAATAGTTTTTACTAAAAATGTCACCTATATTTACATTATTTGGACATATAAGCAATTTGGATTTTTTAAATAATACTTGTAGTAGTAAAAGTTGGATATTATTATGTGTCTAAAAACCTGGTAAATATTTTTGGTATAATATTTTGGGAATATGTTTCTATATTAATATAGCTGTACATTTTCCTAGTTGTGTTTTTCCATCATATTTTTGCCTAATATTTTTTATTTACCCTTATTTATATAAGTTGGAAATTTCTATCTCTGTATTTCATTATTTAATCGTCAGATCATCAGTATTATTGTTTATTTTTATACGATCAGTATAAAACGCAGGTTTGGCCACAGCATTATCAGGATTGAGTTTAGTTACTGCTGAAGATGGACAGATCTGTTTTATGCAGATATTATATTTTGAGGTTACAAACCGGCAGTGTGTGAATGAAATACCTGGTTATAACACCTGGTGTGTGTGTAAGTGTGTGTGTGTGTGTGTGTGTGTAAGTGTAAGTATTTTGCTTTAAAGTGCACAGTGACAGCGTTGCATGCTAGCAGAGCGCTTCCTGTGGTTGGCCAAGAGAGAGAGAGAATTTGAACTGAAGACATTTTTCGTTGTTTTTTTTTGTTTTTTTCCCCTCCTGCTGTCGTGGTGATGCAGAGCCACGTCGGACATGTGACACCTTAAACGAATGCTTTCCACCTTCCTCGCTCTCGCTGCTCATAAGCACTTTATTTACCTGCTTATTATCGCGTCCTAACAGCTCATTAGAGTCTGGAGATTCATCCGAGTGACGAAACGCAGCCTGCGTTCGCTTATCTCGCTTTTGCTTTGCTGCTTCGAGTTCCCAGGATGTACACACACACACACACACACACACACACACACACACACACACACACACACACACACACGTGTGCATCGGCCCACACTTAAACATGCACCTATGCACAAAACGGTTATTGATAAGATCTGCATAAGTTTGCAGGAGCTGCAAGAGTTTCATCAATATTTTGTGGTATCGTCTAAAATAAAATAAAAGTAACACACCTACAACTGTTTTACTACCGAACGGCATCTCGAGGCGACAGTGGCTGGAAGAAACCCAAATATCGTGAGGAGGGCACGTTTAAAGATGGATCCCCGTGATGGGGCCCTGTCCAGGAAAAGAAAACATACTAACACTAAGAGGTGTTTTTGGTCAAGAGCTGTCTCTAAACTCCCCCAGAGTGAGTGAGTGAGTGTTTCCCAGTCCAGGGTCGGTTCCCACTGGCCCCCAGTGACCCTGAACTGGATTTAGTAGGGTATGGAAAGTGAGTGAGTGAAGAATCCTGAGTTTGAGCTATAAGAGCTGAGCTGTGACTGATCCTGGAGATTAACCGGAGATCTCAGGTTGGGCTATACCGCTTCATGGGATCAGCAAAGATAAAAGCTGTTTGAGACTAAGTGGAATATGTAATAGTATTATACTCTACTACAGAGAAAGTTTTCCCACCTACAAAGAATGGAGAGGTCTGTCATTTGTATCGTAGCTACACCTCAACTGTGAGAGACAGAATCTAAAAAAAATCCAGACAATTACATTGGATGATTTTTAAATAATCAATTTGCATTTTACTGCATGAAATAAGTATTTGATACAACAGAAAAACAGAGCTTCATATTTGGTACAGAAACCTTTGTGTGCAGTTACAGGGGTCAGACGTTTCCTGTAGTTCTTGACCGAGTCTGCACAGACTGCATCAGGGATTCTGGCCCACTCCTCCATACAGATCTTCTCCAGATCTTTCAGGTTTTGGGGCTGTCACTGAGCAACATTGAGTTTAAATCCCGCCAAAGATTTTCTACAAGGGGCTGAGGGCTGGAGACTGGCTAGGCCACTGCAGGACCTTGCTATGCTTCTGACGGAGCCACTCCTTCGTTGCCCTGGCTGTGTGTTTTGGGTGATTGTCATGCTGGGAGATCCAGCCACGTTCCATCTTCAATGCTCTCACTGAGGAAAGGAGGTTGTTGGCCAAAATCTCGTGATACCTAACCCCATCCATCCTCCCTTTAGTACGGTGCAGTCATCCTGTGCCCTTTGCAGAAAAGCTCCACCAAAGTATGATGTTTCCACCCCCATGCTTCACGGTTGGGACGGGGTTCTTAGGGTTCTCCACTCGTTCAAACACGACGAGTGGAGTTCATACCAAAAAGCTCTATTTTGGTCTCATCTGACCACATGACCTTCTCCTCTGTATCATGCAGATGGTCATTGGGGAACTTCAGACGGGCCTGGGCATGTGCTGGTGTGGGCAGGGGGACCTTGTGTGCCCTGCAGCATTTTAATCCATGGAGGCATAGTGTGTTTCCTAACGGGAATCTGTGAGACTGTGGTTGCCAGCTCTCTTCAGGTCACTGACCATGCCCTCCCGTGTAGTTCTGGGCTGATTCCTGACCCTCCTCAGAATCCTCCTTACCCCATGAGGTGAGATCTTGCATGGAGCCCCCAGACCGAGGAAGACTGCCAGACATTCTTGTCTTGTGTTTCTTCCATTCTCTCATAATTGCTCCAAACAGTTGCCTCCTCACCAAGCTGCTTGCCCATCGTCCTGTAGCCCATCCCAGCCTGGCACAGGGGCTACAGTGTTGTCCCTGGTGTACTTAGGCAGCTCTTTGGTCCTGGCCATGGTGGAGAGGTTGGAGTGTGATGGATTGAGTGTGCGCACAGGTGTCTTTTATACAGGTAATGAGTTCAAACAGGTACTGAGTGCGGAATAGGAGGGTTCTTAAAGAAAAACTAACAGGTCTGAGAGAGCCAGAATTCTTGCTGGTTGGTAGGAGATCAAATACTTAGTTCATGCAATAAAATGCTAATTAATTATTTTAAAAAATCATACAATGTGATTATCTGGATTAGTTTTGGACTCGTCTCTCTCCAGTTGAAGTGTTCCTACGATACAAATTACACATCTCCTCTTTCCTTGTAGGCGGGAAAACCTGCAACATCGCCAGTGCATCAAATACTTATTTCCCCACTGTGTATCCACACTATACTCTCACTAACCGTGCTGTAGGTAGATGTTATATCTATAAGCGTTTATTATATTTCGTTCTCTATGCAGATCTGTTCGTCTCAGGCTTCGTTTCCACAGGACGAGCTGCTAATTTAATGCACAGATGGTCTGATTCTGCCTGCAGGGGGTGGGGTGGGGTGGGGGGTGTGCTCGCTCCTTATATTTGGGAGAGAGATGGGATTAGTGAGAGATAATGCTCCCTCACTCGTCATGCCTTCATCTGAGGATGGAATTAACACCTGCACCCAGGATACATTATTATCATTATCATTACTATTATTATTATTGTTGTGGTTGCTGTTGTTGTTATTATAAAATAATAATTATAATAATAATAACAACAACAACCACAACAATAATAATAATAATAATAATAATAATAATAGCAATATTTATAAATACTATTGTTATTATTGCTATCTTTATAAATAATAATTTAAGAGCATATATATATATATATATGTATATATACGTATATATATAAGAAAAACATAATATTATTGTTATTATTGTAGTTATAATATTATTTTTATAATATAATATTAATTTTTATAAATACTATTATTATTATTATTATTATTATAAGTATTTTTTTAATACTATTATTGTTATAATCATTATTATTGTCATAATTGTTAAAAAAATATATATATATAATAAAAATAAATGATATGATATTATTTAAAAAAATAATATATCATGTATAATAAAAACTTATAATTATTGTTATTATTATTATTATTATTATTATTATTATATTAATCTTTATAAATTCAATTATTATTATTATCGCATTATTAAAATATTGCATATATCACACACTTATATCATCATTATTAATGTTGTTTTTATTATATGAATTTTTATTATCTATTATTATTATCATTATCTTTATAAATACTAGTATAATATAAAAATTATAAAAACGTTGTGATCGTTATTATTGTTGTTATTATATTAATCTTTATAACTATTATTATTGTCATTATTATTATCTTTATAAATACTAGTTTTATTATTATTATGATGTTATTATTTTTATAGATATTATTTTTTGAATAAATACTATTATATCATATATATAATAAACACTTTATAATATGCAGTTATTTATAATATATATATATATATATATATATATATATATTGTTATTAATATATTAACCTTTATAAATACTATTATTATTATTATTGTTATTATTATTATTATTATTATTACTATGTTTATAAATTCATAAATATAATAAGAACTTTATAATATCATTGTTATTATTGTTATGATTGTTATTTTTATACTATTATTTTCACCAGCATTGTTGTTATTATTATTATTATTATTATTATCATCACAAACAGTTTTATTTATTTATTTTATTGTTTGCTATCCAGCATTTCCAGAGGTGTAATTCTATTGGAGGAGGGTTGGACTAAGCTCACCGTGTCCATCCACTCTCTTAAAAGTGGCGGGGAGATGATCCCTTATCTGATCCTCCCTCCCTCAGCCACAGAGAGTTGTATGATTACGATAAAACATTAAGCCATTTCCTTAGTCTGAAAGAGATTCACTGATGTTCGCAAAGCATTATGGGATCTGTAGTCCTTGTTTTTATTAACCATAACCTGCTCTCGGCTCGTCTGTGCTCTGAGACAGAGGTTACGAGCTGCACACACCACACAGATAACAATCATATTATATGATATATATTATATTGGTCTCACAGACGTGGGTCGCTAAGGTTCACTGGGAGGAAGTTAGTCCGTACGTTAATGATTATTTTGTTTGTGACACTCTGAGACGATGTGGTAAGTATAACCGGTGGATTTTCCATCGATACTCCGCGTTAAAGCAGCAGCTCGAGCTTCATCACATTACACATCACGGCTGCGTCCTCACTTTTAATTGGGACCTCTGATAAATTGCAGATGGAAGCTCGAGCTGCTTGTAATTCATCATCTAAAATTAGCAGTGAGCCGAGTCCTTTGGGAGATGTAAACACGGATACCTGCGGTACCGTGCCACGCGCCTCTCGCTCGGGTTTGTGGCTGCAGCGCCGAACGCCAGAACCGATCAAGAGCCACGGATCTGTTCAGCTCAAAAGTTTTAGGACGCGCCTGTTATTCCTGTTTTTATTGATATTTATGCAGTTTAATGTCTCTATGTTCCTTAACTCAGGTTTAACGAAGTGAAATCCAAATTTGTGGCTCCTTAAAGGCGCCACGGTTTGCAGATATAATAGTCAAAGATCTTCCCAACACTGTTGCAGATGTTCCCACAGTTTTAGGTAAGGTTTTTAACCTCTTTTAGCCTGTACCAGTTCAGGTTATTCACTGCTAAGTACTGGGACCTGCTTCAATAAACGTCAATTACACTGAAACTTGGGGTGTCCTAAAACATATGATCCGTAGCGTTTGTTCAGGTTGAGAAGAAATTAGTTTACTGTGAAACTGCACATGACAAACATGCAGCTCTCCTGTTTTAGCTAAATATTTTAAAAGCAGATAGAGTTTAGAGCCCAAATGAGCAGCCAGAGGTGGCAGCGGAATGGAAAAACCCGCCGAGACTCCTAAGCAAGGAACCTGAAGAGGATTCATAAAAGTGTCTTAACAAAGAAAATCTTAATTGTGTGTCTTTTCAAAACTTAATTCTTAAGAAAAAAGTTATAAAAAATTATTCTTCAAACAACTTCTTAAGAATGATCTTATATTTTCTTAACTCTTTTCTTCAGAACAATCCTAACATGGCCATGTGGGTTTGTGTTCCAATACTTTTGGCTACATGTGGGTTAGTTTCCAAATACTTTTGGCCACGTAAGTTTGTGTCCTAATATTTTTGTATACATGTAGGTTTGTGTCCCAGTACTTTGAACAAATGTGGGTTTGTGTCCCAATACTTTTGGCAACATGTAGGTTTGTGTCTCAATAATTTTGACCAAGTGCAGGTGTGTCCTAATACTTTTGGCCACATGTGGGTTTGCGTCCCAAAATGTCTTGCCTGTAGTGTGATTCTGCCTTTATTTTGTTTCGTTGTATGCAAGTCTATATCTATACATTAACCACTTTATTAGGAACACCATACTAATAATGGGTAGGACCTCCTCTTTGTAGTCCACCTGCCTCAAGGATGGACGTGTTGTGCGTCCTGAGATTTTCTACTCACCACTATTGTACAGAACAATGACCTGAGTTACCGAAGCCTTTCTGTCAGCTCGAAGATCAATGAGATGTTTCTAGGCAACAATCATGCCACGGTCAAAATCACTGAGGTCACATTCTGACGGTTGATGTGAACGTTGGCAGAATGTGTAGGTGTACAGGTGTAAAGTGTATTTTAAGCACTCAGAAGTGTGTGCCTGTGGTTTTGATGTGTGTGCTATGCTTCAGTGTGAAGAAAGAAAGTTCATATTGATTGAGTTGTGCTGCAAAGACAATATCAGAAACTTATTTTAAAAGGTTTAAGATCCAGAACGGGTTTGTGTCCCAATACTTTTGTCCACATGTGACTTTGTGTCCCAATACTTTTGGCCATGTCTGGGCTTGTGCCGCAGTATTTTTGGCAGCATGTGGGCTTAGGTCACAAAAAAACTTTTGACCACTTTGTAGGTTTGTGTCCCAATACTTTTGCCAACATGTGGGTTTTGTGTCCCAATACAATTGGCCATGTCTGGGTTTTTGTGCCGCAGTATTTTTGGCAGCATGTGGGCTTAGGTACCAAAACGTTTGGCCACTTGTTAGGTTTGTGTCCCAATACTTTTGGCAACATGTGGGTTTGGGTCCCAATAACTTTTTGGCCATGTCGGATTTGTGCCGCCAGTATTTTTGGCAGCAATGTGGGCTTAGGTCCCAAAAACGTTTGGCCACTTGTAGGTTTGTGTCCCAATACTTTTGGCAACATGTGGGTTTGTGTCCCAATACTTTTGGCCATGTCTGGAATTTGTGCCGCAGTATTTTTGGCAGCATGTGGGGCTTAGGTTCCAAAACTTTTGGCCACTTGTAGGGTTTGTGTCCCAATACTTTTGGCAACATGTGGGTTTGTTTTCCCAATACTTTTGGCCATGTCTGGATTTGTGCCGCAGTATTTTTGGCAGCATGTGGGCTTAGGTCCCAAACGTTTGGCCACTTGTATGTTTGTGTCCAATACTTTTGGCAACATGTGGGTTGTGTCCCAATACTTTTTGGCCATGGTCTGGATTTGTGCCGCAGTATTTTTGGCAGCATGTGGGCTTAGGTTCCAAAACTTGGGCCACTTGTAGGTTTGTGTCCCAATACTTTTGTCCACATGTGACTTTGGTTCCCAATACTTTTGGCATGTTCTGGCTTGTGCCGCAGTATTTTTGGCAGCATGTGGGCTTAGGTCCCAAAACGTTTGGCCACTTGTAGGTTTGTGTCCCAATACTTTTGGCAACAGTGGTTTGTGTCCCAATACTTTTGGCCATGTCTGGGCTTGTGCCGCAGTATTTTTGGCAGCATGTGGGCTTAGGTTCCAAAACTTTTGGCCACTTGTAGGTTTGTGTCCCAATACTTTTGGCAACATGTGGGTTTGTGTCCCAATATTGTTGGCAACATGTGGGTTTGTGTCCCGATACTTTTGTCCTCATGCAGGAATATAAATCATGTTTGGATTGAAGCTTTTAAAGCAAACTCAGACTGTTTGTTTTAAATAGCTGTAATCACATTACTTACTGAACCTCAGTTATGTTACTTTGAGCCAAAATGTTTCCCTTCATTCATTTTCAAATATAAAAGCGACGATAAAAAAACCTCACAAAACTTTTCAGTATTAATTAAACGAGCTTTTACTTACACAGCGCTTTTAACGAGAAATCGTCGCAGCGCTTTGCAAAAACCTCAAACAACAACCCAGAGGCGACAGCGGTGAGGAAAAACCCCCTGACAAAAACCAGGAGCCCAAACTCCTCTGCTGAGCCCCAGCTAAGTCCTGATTTTAAACTAGCAGCTTTGTGCTTAGCTGTAGAACCATGTAACGTTCTAACTCTTGTTGCTTTTGCACTTTGCAACAAAGAGCAGCTGGTGACGGCGTGCTAATGATCTGCCTTCGGAGATTCTGGCGCGGGAGCTGGTGTTTGTTATCGCGACCGTGCGGCGCTCTGAGCGGCGACAGGAAGCCGAGGAGCGAGAAGTGGCAGCAGCTAAGGTGTTGGTCTAGATCTTGGTGATTAGAGTGGCACGGGCACGAGCCATCGCTGAGCTGCTGACTGACTGCAGACCCCCGGAGCCGCTCGACTACAAAGGGGCGCCGAAAAGCGTGGGCCCGATTTCAGAATGGGGTGTCCGGAGGGGCTGTGGTTTTAAATCGTGCCCTGTTCATTCTTTTCTTTATGTAAAGGTGTTTCTTCTTACGTAAGCTCTCTCCTCTCTCTCCTCACACACTCTCCAAGTCTCTCGCCCAAAAACCCCAATCTCATATTCTTAAAAATACGAGTCGAACAAAAATCACCACATGATGCTGCTTGTTTTGTTTCAGAGCCAGCTTTGACGATGATGTATTAATAATATAATTAGACGGTTACAGCTGGTAAACCTTTCAGTACCTTATTCTACAAAGGGGCATGTGGGTTTGTGTCCCAGTACTTTTAGCCACATGTGGGTTTGTGTTCCAATACTTTTGACTACAAGCTGGTTTGCGTCCAAATACTTTTTTCCACATGTGGGTTTGTGTCCCAATACTTTTGGCCACTTGTAGGTTTGTGTCCAAATACTTTTTTCCACATGTGGGTTTGTGTCCTAATATATTATTCATAAAAATATGAATCTAACAAAAATCTCGACATGATGCTGCTTATTTTTATTTAAGAACGATTAAAAGATTAAATGTATTTAAAATTAAGGTTAACATTACCAGCAGGTCCATGCACGGTGCCAGGCGGGCATCATGTAACATAACAATCTGAACTGGTTTCAAATGCTTAAACCTTTGAGACGTCTCTTTCAGCTGCGCTTTCACACTGACACGCATTTCTTGACTACTATCGTTGCTGACCTGGGTTCGAGTTAAGGCGGTGCCAGGTTGGGCATGGTGATGGACTGGCATTAATGCACAAAAGGGCACAAAAGATGCCAGAAACCCCTCTAATCCTAACCAGGAGTAAAACACTCTCTATATTTGTCATGGCTGACAAAAATGATGGACGGGATGCCAGTAAGCATGCCCCGGATGGGATGCCAGTCCATGACAGGACTCTCAAAAAAAGCCCGTCTTGTCTCTGGCCCAGTCACCGCTGTGCCCGCTTCAGCCCCCTAAGAAGTACCGCTGTTATTTTCTATTTTTAGGAAATGACCCTGGAAGCCTAGATTAATTTAGATTATAAAATTAAATCCGACTTTGTTTTTAGTCATGTGACTTTATTTAAGTTTTATTATGAGCACAGTTTGTGTTACATCATAATATTTATCATTATTTCCGTTATTTAGTTTAATCCGCTCAGAGGAAAAACATCAAACCAAGCAAACAAGAAGTCGAGAGCAGAGTTAAAAAATGTAAAAGATGTGGGGTGATGGCAGAAGAAAGGTCGATGCCCACCTCGCCAGCGCTTACAGCCTAAGCCGAGTGTTGAGGGCATCGTAAGATTACCAAAACATTTAAGAACCTAACGCTTTCAAGAATACCACTTGTTCTTAGAATTGTTCTTAAGAAAAAGGCGTTACGAAAAAATAAGATCATTCTTAAGAAGTTATTTGAAGAATAACAATTTTTCACAACTTTTTTCATAAGAATGAAGTTAGTTAAGAAAAAAGACTTTCTTTCTTAAGACGGATTCACGAAAGCTAAAAAAAATTGTGAAGATTCTTAAGATAAAGAATAAGAAGTTCATAAGAATCTTCCTAAATGTTCCTGCAAACTTGAAAAACACTAAGTTCTCAAATATAAATCTTTAAAAATCTTAATTATTTCCTTCATATTATCAATAAAGGAATCTTAATTATTTCCTTGTTATCTTAAAGAAAATCATAATTATTTCCTTAATATTATCTTTAAAAAATCTTGTTTTCCTTAATATTAATATATCTTTAAAAATCTTAATTTATTTCCTTTAAGATTATCTTTAAAAATCATAATTATTTTGTTTCTTAACATTATCTTTAAAAATCATAATTATTTCCTTAATATTATCTTAAGAAAATATTAATATTTCCTTAATATTATTTTAAGAAAAATCTTAAAATTATTTCCTTAATATTATCTTTAAAAATCATAATTATTTCCTTAATATTATCTTAAGAAAATCTTAATTATTTCCTTAAAGTATTATTCTTAAGAAAATCTTAATTATTTACTTAATATTATCTTAAGAAAATCTTAATTATTTCCTTAATATTATCTTAAGAAAATCTTAATTATTTCCTTAACTTTATCTTTAAAAATCATTAATTATTTCCTTAATATTATCTTAAGAAAATCTTAATTATTTCCTTAATATATCTTAAGAAAATCTTAATTATTTCCTTAACTTTATCTTTAAAAAATTATAATTATTTCCTTAATATTATCTTAAGAAAATCTTAATTATTTCCTTAATATTATCTTAAGAAAATCTTAATTATTTCCTTAACTTTATCTTTAAAAAAATCTTAATTATTTCTTAATATTATCTTAGAAAATCTTAATTATTTCCTTAACTTTATCTTTAAAAATCATATATTATTCCTTAATATTATCTTTAAAAAATCTTGTTTCCTTAATATTATCTTAAAAATCTTAATTTATTTCCTAATATTATCTTTAAAAATCATAATTATTTCCTTAATATTATCTTAAGAAAATCTTATTTATTTCCTTAATATTATCTTTAAAAATCATAATTATTTCCTTAACATTATCTTTAAAATTCATAATTATTTCCTTAATATTATCTTAAGAAAATCTTAATTATTTCCTTAATATTATTTTAAGAAAATCTCTAATTATTTCCTTTAATATTATCTTAAAAATCATAATTATTTCCTTAATATTATCTTAAGAAAATCTTAATTATTTCCTTAATATTATCTTTAAAAATCAATAATTATTTCCTTAATATTATCTTTAAAAATCTTAATTATTTCCTTAATATTATCTAAGAAAATCTTAATTATTTCCCTTAATATTATCTTAAGAAAATCTTAAATTATTTCCTTAATATTATCTTAAGAAAATCTTAATTATTTCCTAAATATTATCTTAAGAAAATCTTAATTATTTCCTTAATATTATCTTTAAGAAAATCTTAATTATTTCCTTAATATTATCTTAAGAAAAATCTTAATTATTTCCTTTTCCTTTAATATTATCTTAAGAAAATCTTAATTATTTCCTTAACTTTATCTTTAAAAAATCATAATTATTTCCTTAATATTATCTTAAGAGAATCTGGGTTATTTTCTTACATAAGCTACGTTGCATTTTAGAGCTCAGGGGTTCAGGAGGTCCACAGGGAGGACGGAATGCCAGTAGTCGTGCCCCGGGACAATGTCCATGTGACGGAGGGTTAAACGTCTTACCGCCGTGCCTGCTTCAGTACCCTAAAACAGTCCCGCACCAGCAAGCTGTTGGTCTCCTATAATTAGGAACTGATCCTGGAAAGCCTAAGCTGCAGCTCACGTCACACAGCAAGGCTGAATATGAATATGATTTAAATCAAATCGGACCTTGTATACTGCTAATGTGCTCTGTTTTTTAAGTTTTATTCTGAGCACAGTTTGTTGTTACATCATAATAAGCTGCTCTTTGCACCGTCCTCTTGTCCCTCTGAAGCCTGGGCCGTGCTGCTTTGTGTCTCTGAGCTCCACATTGTGATTAATAACAGCGCCCTGAGCAGGTCCCGGCCCCACATATGGATGTTTATCAGGACTTTGGCCCGGAGCAGGATGGAAACATGCCGGAGCTGCTGTGTGTGTGTGTGTGTGTGTGGGTGTGGTGTGGCCCCGGCGTCCGATGATTAAGTGGGGAGTCCCTTTTATTTTTCAGAGCGTCGTGTTTTGGACGGAGATCCTCTGCAAAACGTTTTAACGAGCCGGATAACTAAAAGCTAAAAAGCCGTGCCTCGTCCCCAGGCCCTGTTTGATTTCCTCCCGTGAAAATTGAAAAATCTCGCGCATGAGCCGGCGGAAACCTGTTAATTTATCTCCCGTACCACCGCAAATTAGGGCTGTTTGATACCAGCCCGTGCCATAATCACTGTTGTTTCTGCTCGCCGTCCAAATCATGATTATTTTCCTACGCTTTTTTCTGCGCTTTATCTTCTGCACAAACGTTTGACCTTACGAGAAAACTCCAAACATCAAAACGGCGGAACCTTGAGGCCATGTTATGATTGTTCGCGCTCTTTAACGTCTGAAATAGGTCACGCCCCAAAATGGACGGCGACCAAACATTACTGTAGCCAAATAATTGAGTTACGCTTTGTGTTAATGTAAAGAGAAAACTGCATGCAAACGGTGCGTAAATGCGCCAGAGATACCGCCGAAAAACACGGGTGATCAGTGAGGGAGTGAAACCGACGAAAGCCTAAAATGCATCGACAGACAGATTTAGGAACAGCACGGAAGCTGTGAAACATGAGGCTGGACCAGTTGATATAGTTATAGGTTGGACGTAGTGAGGGAACAAAAAAGTGTAGTAATAAAAAACACAAACATCTCAATCACAAATAATCATAACATACATTCCTTCAGCTTTTGAGGTTGAACAAAACCATATTGCCATATTGGAGAGAGAAACAAGATCAGAAGAAGCAAACCCAAAAAAAGCAAAACTACACTTCAGAAAACAAGACCCAATAAACCTGCAGCTCACAACGACCCCCAAAAAAAAAATCGCTTAGAATATCCAGACCTGGCAACACGAGTCCAGAGGCTGGATTCACGAAAGGGTTCTTCAGAAAAAAATAGCGAAGATTCTTAAGACAAACACATAAGAAGTTAGGGAGAATGTTCTTAAATGCAATTCTTGAAAAAAAGTTGCAAAAACTTCTCAAATATCATCTAAAGAAAGACAAGAAAAAAAAGTCCTTCTTGGAAAATAATAGTCCTTATTCCCAATAAACTAAAACTGTTAAAAGTTTTGTTTGCAAAAATTGTGATGTTTACCTCAGTCTAAGACGAGTGTGAGGCTAACGTAAGTTACGAAAGCATTTCAGAACGTAGCGCTTTTGAAGAATAGTGCGTGTTCTAAGAACTGTACTTAAGAAAAATGGTTAAGAAAAAAATGAGATCATTCTTAAGAAGGGATTTGAAGAATAACAAGTTTTCACAAACTTTTCTTAAGAAAGAAGTAGTTAAGAACAAAAAAGATTTTTCTTTCTTAAGATGACCCCCCCCCAGGTGCCGGATTCAAAGCTTTCTTAAGAAAAAAACTTGTGAAGGTTCTTAAGACAAACACTAAGAAGTTCATGAGAATGTTTTACATGCAATTCTCAAAAAAGACTTAAGAACTCAAATATTATTGTAAGGCCGATTTTTTAATTATTTCCTTAACATTACCTTACTCAAAACAACCACTTCTTCTTAGAATTGTTCTTCCATAAAAAGAGTTAAAAAAAAATAAGATAAGTCTTAAGAAGTCTTTGAAGTAATTTTGTTAAGAATTAAATTAAGAAAAAAAAAGATTTTTTCTTTCCTTAGACGGTGTGGGGTCCCCCTGGATTAATGAAAACTTTCTAAGAAAAAAAAATTGTGAAGGTTTCTTAAGGACAAACGTTGTTCTCAAGGTTCCCTAACCCTAACCGTAACCCAAGACGTTCATGAGAATGTTCTTAACACGCAATTGACAAAAAAGTCTTTAGTTCCAAAAATCTTCCTTGTTTTCTTACGTAGGCTTTGTTTGCATTTGACACCTTTAAGATTACACGACACCAAACACCAATTTTACTTTTTTAAAAAGTATAATTATTTACCCAGAATAAAAATGAAAGATATAAAAATGTAATGAGGAAACTTACAGAACTAAAATCAAAGTTTATGTTGGAGAGAGTACCGTAATGCCACAGCTTTAATTTAGCTGCTGGCTTTATTAAAAATAATAATTTGTATACAGCTTAATGTTGTTTGAGCCATACCATGCCACTTTCTGTGCCCCGTTTAGCCCAGTGCCATCAGAACGGGGAGCCAAAGCCTAGATACACGCACCCTGGTTCTCTAACAGCCGCCTTATGTTTTGTGGTTTCCATTGCAGCCGTAGCTGAGCATGTGGATGCTGACCTTTCTCTGTCCGAACTCGTCCCCCACACCCCCACGCTGCTGGAGCCCAACATGGTGGCCCCGCTGCCCCCCGGCCTGGGAGACCATGACCTCCTGACCTGCGGCCAGTGCCAGGAGACCTTCCCGTTGGGCCACATCCTGCTTTTCATCGAGCACAAGAAGAAGCAGTGCCAGGGCCCGGCCGGGGCGCCCGGCTGCTACGACAAGATGGCGGACCGCAGCAGCCCTTCGCCGCCTCGCTCCGAGCTGAGGAAGGTGGAGGAACCGGTTGAGGTGGGAATCCAGGTGACGCCTGAGGTCGAGGACAACAGGCTGCTGACGCCTCCCAAAGGAATTTGCCCCAAGCAAGAGAGCGGTAAGAGTGTCTTCCAGGTCTTCGTCTTTAATTCCTATTCGATACATCACGCTATTCCCACGTATAACGATCAGGCGGGGTAGCTATCGAGCTCCTACACGTCTCGTTTGCATTGCGTTGGAATTACTGCAGGAAAAATGAGAGCAGAAATGACTAATTAACCATGACTAATAAAAAGGCATCGCTCCAAAACGCTGGATAAACAGGGTGCGAGTCCAACCCTTCAGGTTTCTCTAGGGGGGTTTTAAAAGGTGTTACAGAAATTAATTTTAGTAACCCAGTGGTGGAAATGCCTCCTGCTTAAGGACAGGGACTTCAGAGCTTCTAAAGTGGAGTGCTCCACGTCTTACAGATCCCACTCTGATTAAGTCTGAGATTTTGGGACCCATGGCCAAGAGGAAACACACCATGTAATCACGATGCTAGGGCTGGACATCAGGACTTCATGATGCCAGGAGACCAAATCCACCTTCGAAATGCAACCGGACACGAACCAGGGTGATACAGCATCAACTACAGCGTTGTGCCACGCTGGTTCGGATCCCGCGTCTGGGAAGGTGAGGGTTAAGTTGCGTTTTGAAGGGGCGTATCATCAGGATCTCCTCTCTGTGACGATGCCCATATGGCTTAAGTGTTGGGACGTGAACCTCAGCCTTGGGGTTCCAGTGGCACCCATGCTACAGAGCTCACCTGAACTCCAGGTAAACAGGTCGTTAGATTCATTTGAATGGAAAAAGTGAGGCTAAGGTTCGACAGGATCGTTCGTTACTGCGATATAAATATTTATAGTTACATGAATGTCCACATTCATCCACGTACTCTGGATTAAACTCATCATTCATGTTGAAGCAGATTTTGGACTTCTGTCTTACAAAGCCCTGGTGAATCAGAAAATGTAGAATTTGACTGATTGTTCATGACCAGCATTGTTTTTTTTTGCATTTTTCAGAAGTCATGTCTTATTTTGGACCAAGTAACTACTTCCATTTAAGCCCTAACCTGACATTGCACTTAAGGGTTTGATCATCCAGAGTCAGAGCTTAAAAAGAGACATGTCAGAATTCAACTTTTCTTAAGAATGGAGTTAAGAAAAAAAAGATCCTGGCCGTTTCTCAATACCTGAAAGTACATGACGTTTGGGCTTGCATACTTCCTAGTCTGGAAAGTACTGGGATTTGTTAAATGTGAACTTAGAAATGGAACAGGACTTGGGCCGCGACTGATGATGACGTTTCACAAGAACACAAGTACAGAAAAGTACGCATTACTGAGAAACGGCCTTTCTTTCACGTAAGCTTTCTTAAGAAAAAACTTGCAAAGGTTCTTAAGAGAAACACTAAGAAGTTCATGAGAATGTTCTTAAATGCAATTCAATAAGACTTTTTTGACTTTTATTTTAATTTCCCTTAATATTATCTTAAGAAAAATCTTAATTATTTCCTTAATATTATCTTAAGAAAAAAAATCTTAAACTATTTCCTTAATATTATTTTAAGAAAAATTTTATTTATTTCTTTAATATTATCTTAAAGAAAATCTTTAATTACTCCTTAATATTATCTTAAGAAAAATCTTAATTATTTCCTTAATATTATCATAAAAAATCTTAATTATTTCCTTAATATTATCTTAAGAAAATATGAATTATTCCTTATTTCCTTAATATTATTTTAAGAAATTTTATTTATTATTTTCTTCAATATTATCTTAAGAAAATCTTAATTACTTCCTCAATATTATCTTAAGAAAAATCTTAATTACTTCCTTAATATTATCTTAAGAAAATATGAATTTATTTCCTTAATTATTTCCTTAATGATATCTTAAGAAAATCTTAATTTCTTCCTTAATTTAAATCTTAGGAGAATCTTCGTTACTGTCTTGCGTAAGGTACGTTGCTTACGACATATGGAGTGAGGCACACTTTAAATAACGTTATTTCCGTTATTTAGAAGAAAAACACCCAAACCAAGCATTAAAGAAATAGAGGTGATGGTGGAAAAACTAGCCGAGAGGAAACAAATCCTCCTTGGAAAATAACACCAGCCTTATTTCCAATAGCTAAATCGTTTAGTGTTCGGTAAACTTCAGTGCTCATGTCGTCAGCTCTTACTCCTACACTTCAGAATGCACCGTCATCCTCACGGTGAGAGCAGACTCAAACTGAATTGCTTCCGCAAAGGCGTTCGACTTTGAATTAGGATTTTGTTCGAATTCGAATTCCTGAGCTTCCTCTGTTTGTCATTTTCTATAACAAATCTCGGAACATGTGCCGTGCTCTGAGACAAGGCTGCTGTGCCATGCTGTGCCAGCTATGCCATGCTGGAATATCCGAGCGGATACACTGCGCGTTTTAAAGCCGTGACTCAGGCGTCCGGTAGCCTTTCGAGCTCCAGCTTCGTTAGGGGAGGTTCTGCTGTACGGATTCGCACCCCTGACCCCCCCGTCTTACCCAGCCCAAGCCCCCTGAAGGACTCGTGGTTGAAACAAATAGCGCAAAGATGTGACAGAGACCTCGTGGCGCACTTTCACGGACAAATCCAGGCTGGCCATCTGCTTTAAAAGGGTGAAAGGCTCATTAATATTCAAATACTGTAAATGAGGACGCCAGAGAGAAAGGGGGGGGGGGGGGGATTAAAGGAAGCAGTTTGCTATTGAATAGGGGGTAAAGGCTCAGTTTCGCCCTGTCCAGCTGCAGGCGAAGGCAGACCGAACTCTCTCTCTCTCTTAGTTATCTCCCAAACCAGTGCAGTCGAGTCGTCCACGAAGCAGCCGGAGGGATCGTGGGAAATGGGTCTCGTGAAATAATATTCAGGGTCGTCCCACGTCGGCAGGGGAGAAGCGACTGGAGCGGCTTATGACACCGGCTCCGGGTTTTAATAACCTCTTTTTTTCCGATCCTTGTTTGCAAAGGTTTCCCGCGGCATCGGAGACAATTTACTCGCTGCCACCGTGGCCCTGGCACACATTTAAATGCCCTTAATAATGAGGAAGAACCTAATTTAGTCCGAACCCCACGCGGTGCCGAGGAGGCCCGGCCGCCTCGCAGGGCTGTCGCCGACACTCGCTTCGGTGTTAATTACCAAAGATGACGGGAAAGATTCAGTGAAAACACTCTCGCATTTCTAAGCGTTCCACTACACACTACTACAGCGCTGGAGTGTTGGCATCTGCATAGACGCGGGCACGAGGGCTCAAGCCTTCCAGAAAAACGCTTGGCGAGGAAACCGTTTGGTCTTCGTCTCTGAAAAACCTTCTTTTACTCAGAGACTTGTTCCATCACCAACATCATCAAACACCAGCGGATCACTGAGTGTAGAAACTTTTGCATAAGACTGCTGGCACATTTTATACTGGCACATGCCAAGTGTAACATGTCAGACGTCAAACGAGCCATACACAAAGTTTTGGCACCCTCCTGATCTGCTTCTCAGTCACTCCACAGCTTAATAATAATAATTCTTTGCAAACCTCTTACACTACCATAAGCGTTATTATGTAATAGCAGCGCTTGGGTGGCACAGCAGTCTGGCATGCCAGCACTCCACCCCAGGGACTTGTATATGAGTCCTGGCAGTGCCATCTGACCAGGTTGGTCACATGCAGTCATGACTGGCTTTGACTGAGTGAGGGACAACGAACGCTGCCAGCACTGAGATCCCAGACTGGCATTCCAGCCAGGGCAGGCTTACGCCTGTGCCCTGTGCCCTGTTTGGACCAGATCATAACAATACTGACCAGAACAAGTGGAAAACATGCGATGTAACGTAATATAAAATAAAATACATAAGCAAACACTTGGCAATGTAAATACCAATTTTTTCGCATTTTGCTGTGGCGCTGGCGTAAATCTTCCTCGTTCCATGGCAGGGCTGGGTAGGGGTCACTATTGCACCACGGCACCGTTGGGATGATCCTCCGACTGTCCTCCCCTCACTCAGACACAGCCAGTTGTGCCCGTATGTTAAGGAAGGCCCTGCCAAAACTCAAATTCTAGAGTATTAAACCGCTGTGCCACCCGAGCGCCAAAGTCTTATTCTCAGATGTTCAAATCAGAGTCACGGGGGCACCCTGGTCTGTGTCACATGACCACGTGCCAGGAACCGAATGCAATCCCATAAGAGAAAGGTCTCACCTCGCCAGAGATGGCAGTACCGCTGAGGATGTTTCTTTGGCGGCACAGACGTTATTTGGAGATAAATTTGTTTCGTTGCAAATCAGTCTTAAAAACTAACATGAAGAAGAATCGTGATGATATCGTGGATCATAATCTAGGTACAGCCATGCCCTCTGAACACTTGTATGCATGTAAATGGTAACTCTTTAGAAAACTGCTTACGTTCTACGTATACAGTTTTATGATCTTGTGCGCATTTAGGCTAGATAAGCTCGGAGCTCAGAGAAACACTTTCAAAGTAGAAAGCGTTCTCTTCCGGTGAACTCCAACTCTTTGTGCACTGGAGATATGAATATGCATTTAATACGTCGCTCGCGCCTGGCGCGGTCATTCAATCCTCCCCCGTCTTCAAATTAGCTCCCTAATAAAGCAAATTCTATTTTAAACGACTTTCTTAATAAGCTCCCGTTTGAAGGAGGATAATTTTTAATCTTGTTTAAACTTCGAAATTTGAATAATGGCTTATTGAAATGAAAGATGAACATTTGCCTTCCTAAATCACACCGACGAGTAAATTTTAGCCCTTTCATTAGTCGGGCATCAGGCCGAGCGGGAAGTGAATTTTTCAGACTGTGTGTGTGTGTGAGAGAGAGAGAGAGAGAAGGCAGAGATGAAATGTCCTCAGAAAATGATTAAGAAGCTTGAATGTCAGCTGGGCTGCAGCTAAACATGTGCACGCTGCCTCGCGTTCGTAATTGCCTCCCAGCAGGTTAAAGTATTCTTTTATGCTAAACCTTTCCGCTCCCATTTGTTCTCCACGTGAAATAGAAAATGACGCGCGGCAAAAAAACAGAGCGTCTCCCCTCGCAAAATAGCGCCGGCGCTCGAACTCTCAAAGCGCGGATCATTTTTCATGAACATTTTTTTTTCTGTGCCTTTCTTTAATATATCCATCTGTCAGCTTCAAATGGAAAAATGAGAATGCGTATACATGTGTGTGTGTGTGTGTGTGTGTGTGTGTGTGTGTGTGTGTGTGTGTAACCACACAGCATCACAAAGCTAATTCTGACCAGAACAACATTACACTCGTCCTCGGAGCCTCTCGCTTTCTTTTGTCTCCGTTGTTGTTTTGACACGACTTTAGCTCCAGAGCTTCGTTCGAACGTGCCAACCTGTATCCCATGCCAACCTAAAGTACTGCTTTCAGAAATGGTAGGAGCTGTAACAGTGGCACCTCTGGCCTGTGTAATGTGAAAAACCCAGCACCCATCCCTAAGGTGCGAGGAAACTGGGCCTCTGGAATTTCAGTGCCAGGGAACAACTACTGGATTTTCATACCTGCCTCTGGAAGAACTTTCCTCACCAGAGATATACCCACACACATATATACCCCGCCTATAGCATAGTGAGGTCTGTCAGTTTCTGGCGCTCAAGTCCATTAGGGCTTCCCTGTCACGAGTAAATTCACGATTTATAAGTCCAGACCTTCGCTTGAACGTGCCAACGTAACGAACTGTTAAAGCACTTCAGAAATGTACTAGGCTTGCGTAACGTGAACGCAAATCTAGCGTAAATCTCTGAGGAGCACCCAGTCTCGAGTGAGTGCCCAGTTTCGAGTTCTGAAGTTTTGGTGCCAGGGATCTCCTACTGGATTTTCGTAACCGCAACCAAACCTCAAACTGGTGCTGTTCTTAATGAGCTATCCTGGTTCGTATCTCGCCTCTGGCAAGGTGAGGTGTCTCGTTTATGCCGTTCCGTTCAAAGTTGCACTCAAGTCCATTAGGGCTTCCCTGGCACCAAAAACATGAAGTGATTCATGGTAGGAACCAGAGCTTAGTTCGAACGTCCCAACCTGCATCACGTGACATTCTGCCAACCTTCAGTATGTAACCTAAAGCTTTGTAGTAGGAACTGTAATGGTGCCACCCCTGCCCTGGGTAACGTGACCACAAGCCCAGCACCCATGCGAGGAATCCTGACTTCTAATTTCTTAAAAGTTCCAGAAACAGCATTCAGAAAGCCTCCTGATTTTCTACTTTGTCATTAGATTCTAATTAGCTTGACTCGTTAATTAGATTATTATTAGCTGGACCAGTTTGCTTTTAGCTGGATTAGAATCTTATCCATTTCTTATCTTATCAGTTTCTTTTTTGCCGGATTAGTTTTAACAGTTTCTTGTTAGCCGGACTATTTTGCTGTTAGCTGACCTGGTTTCTTATTAGTTTCTTGCCAGTTCGGCTAGCTTTTTAGCTAGATAATTTTTTTAAAGTTCCAGAAATAGCATTCAGAAAACCTTCTGAAATTCTGCTTTCTTAATAGTTTTTATTAGCTGGATTTGTTTATTGGATTCTCATTAGCTGGACCGGACCAGTTTGCTGTTAGCTGGATTAGAATCTTATCCATTTCTTGATAGCCTGAGAGTTTTCTTATTTGTTTCGGTAGCTAGATTAGTTTACCAGTTTCTTGTTAGTCGGGCTATTTTCCTGCTAGCTGACCTGGTTTCTTATTTGGTCCTTGTTTGTTTGACTAGCTTATTGTTAGCTGGGGCAGTTTCTCTTTAGTTTCTTGCTAGTTTGGACAGACTCCAGTTGGCTGGGCTATGTTGCTGGTAGCCGGACTAGCTTTTAAAAAGTTCCAGAAACAGCACAGAAAGCACTTTCTAATTAGCTTCTTGTTACATGAACTCGATTCTTCACTTAACCTTCTTGTTAGGTTGGGTACTTTATTAGCTGCACTAATTTCTTAAGATTTCCAGAAATAGCATTCAGAAGTCTGTATGCTAAGCTAAATCTGTTAGCTTAGCTTCCTCTGTAAATACTGAACGTTTATAAACCTGAACCTCCTGCCATATTAACAGTCAGAAATGTTGCACTAACCGCAAATACTGTTAAAATGCTGTATGATCGCTTAGGACCAATAACTTTATGGAAATGTAGCCTTTAGAACACGAGTTGCAGACTTTTAAGAGCATGTTGTTAGCGCTAACGAGCAGAACAGGTTTGTTTATGTAAGCGAAAATATTTCGAGCTGGAATTCTTGTGTAAACAATTAGCTGCTTATCACATTGCAACGTCTTAACATTCTTTATTTGTTTAATTATATTTAATAACACTAAATACGTAAGACAAGGATTTTAGCTTAGATGTTGTGTGTGAGTATTTGTATTTATGTTGCTGTGTGTGTGGACCTTTCAAAATAAAAGCCCTCGTTCATCCTCTTTCGGTTAGACGCACTTCGAAGGTATTAGCGCTTCAAAGGTCCGGGGGTCCAAGTTTCGATCAACTGCTTTGCTTACAGCCTGCATGGAGTTTGGCGTGTTCTCCCTGTGTCCGTTTTGGAGCTAGTTTTTCCCTTATTTTAACAATAATCAACATTTAAATGCCGTGAATACGACATGTTTCCCGACTGGACCATACGAGGCGCCAATGTTTATGGGCTGTGTCCTAAATGGTCCCTTAATCACTATTCCTTACATACAGGGAACGGAACTGGGAGTAGGAAAGGCTTTAACAATCCCTTATACTCTTCTGACTTTGCTCATTAACGGGCAGTAGCAGATTCAGTGACGTAAACACTTGATACAATTAAAATAAAGTCCGCAATAAAATAAATACTTTGAATTAAACATTGGTCTGGTAATTTTTTTGAGCTTTGTTGTGTTTCACAAACACTGATGTACGAATAAAACAAATAAACAACAGACATTTGTGGAAGAATCATAAATTCAATGGATATGAGTCTAAAGTATGTGGTTTTTCTCTTAATAAGGAACTTGAGTCAAAGCTGTCGTGTTTTAGCCTGAAATTGTGCTTCTAGACAGGAATTCAGGATGTCGGGCTGATGCTAAGCAATGAAACGGACATTCACGAACAGAAATAATATCAGCACACATTTCATTGACTCTTAGAACGAGCGCTGATTACAGAGCCAACGTTTCACCACAACCAGCTTTCCTCCTCACGGCCAGGGACTCTGGTATCATTAGTTACCTCTAATAAAGCTTTTAGTGCCGATTCGCTTTAAAGTTGTGTTCATAAATGAGCTGAGGTACGGTACGTCAGGACTGTGGTTACAACCTTGGCGAGAAACCTTGGGTGGAGTTCAGTGAAATGGAGACGGTGCAGATTATTGGACTTCCTGTTTATATTTTGTTTGTTGTTGAGCTTCTTACAATCTCGCTTCATAGTGGATGATAATCTCTGCTTAAGTGTGTTACATCGCTTTATTGTCATCCATCTACGAAGGTTTATTTAGATAGCACCTTTCATATAATTAGAGTTTTAAACAGGGTTTTGGGGATGGGCTCTGGATTCCCTGTAAGATAGTAAATGATTTTCAGCCACAGCAAAATAAAACCAACTGAGGAAAGGAGGCAGAAGTTCTTTACTTAAGTAAAAGAATTAGTAATCTGATAAAAAAAAATACTCAAGTAAACGTTGAGGTTTATATGTTTTGCTCACGCAGGAGTATAAAAGTACACGCTACTAAACGTACTTAAGGTAAAAAAGTAAAAGTATTTATTTAAAAAGCTTTTCTAACTCAGTTTTTGACACTGAGGAACTAAAATATACAAAATACTTTGGATTTCTTTTAACAAATGCTGCTAAATCTCTCATAACTAGACATGGTAATATTCAGTATTGCAGTAGATCATGATCTCTAACCCAAACGGTTATCATCGACTCTCTGAAGCACATTTTAAGCATTTTAGTCCAACCAACTGCAGCTTCAAAGATTTTTTTACACCAGTTCTTCTTTAAAACTCCACGACACTACTTAATTTAAATATATGTTTACATATCTTTTAGAGATATTATATAGTATTAATATACCTGTTATATAAAGCTCCCCGGGACATGGAAAAACCTCTAGCGTATGCTTAATAAAAAAGTGTATACAGTTATTTTTGGGAGTAGAATGCGTTATGCTGAATGTTAGAAAAGGTTAGAAAGATTGCTCTTGCAGTCTCCTGCATGAAAACGCCTGAAACTTCTGGAATCTTTGATCTCTGTGATCTCTGTGATCTCTCATAGATTCATCATATGAATGTCTCGAAAATATACATTCTCTGCAAGAGCTCCTCCAAAATGATGAATCCACCGTGACTGAGTCATTTTTGGCACGTGCACCCTCCCGGCAGTGGCAGTGCGTCAAGTATAAACCTACAATGTCGATGTGCATACTTCACATTCTATTCGAACTTTGACTCCATGACTTTAGTTCGCTCTTAGATTTATCATCTACGCCGCCCAAGGAGGTTGGGTCCCTTTTTGAGTCTTGGTCCTCCCAAGGTTTCTTCCTAGAACTAGGGAGTTTTTCCTTGCCACTGTCGCCCTAGGCTCGCTCAATTTGGATTGGACGTAGTTATTAGGAGATAATCTAAACTTGTAAAGTTGGCTTTGAGACATGCTTCCATTGTAAAAAGCGCTATATAAATAAATCTGACTTGACCTTGACTTGACAATTCTGATTGGTGCCTTGGTAGGTTACCTAAATAAAAAGAGAGATAAAACTATTGATAAAACAGATAAATAAATAAATAAAATATGTCAGAGTTATGTAATACAGTCATATTTAACACCTAATACTAAATATGAGCACAGAGAGGATCGTTGATCTTGCTTTTCAGGACGTAAAACCTTTAACATCAGCTTTAAACGTTCTGCAAGATTGTTAAAACTGATAGGCTAAATAAAAGAAACACACACAACTCTGAAGCAGCGTGTTCTACTAAAACCCTGCTTAGAATGCTTTCAGGACAAAGAAGCCACGCAGGTTTACGTGTATCATGCTTAGTACTTAATAGTTCATACGTAATTTTAGGTATCTCTCATTTTGGAGATTCTCAGTCCATGACGCGACACTCTCTCTCATTTCTCGTTTTGCTCGTTTTGCGTGTGTCTGTGTGTGTGTGTGTGTGTTTGTGTGCTGAATGCTAAGGTGCACCATGCTGCGCTGTAAATCCGCGGCGCCTTAACGCAGTTAGCAGGACGCACCGGCACAGCATCCAGAGCCGGATATTTTAGCTCCCCGTGTCGTCTCAATCGTGGACGTCTCAATCGAGGGTACGTCTCTCCGTCTCCGGGCTCTCGACACGCTCGGCGAGAGAGCTCTTCAATAAATAATGATGCAACACGGGCAGGGAGATATTGAAAACATGTTTCCGTAATATGACACACATGCCTTTTTCCAATTAAAATTCACAAAGGCTTGGAGGGGGGATCGGATCCTCGGCTGGGCTCTGGGGCCGAGGCCGTGCCAGAATCGATGGCGGCGCGCGACGCGGCGAGGTGAACGCGCGTTTGATTTAATGTGTTCTTTCAGAGCCATTATTCCTGCTGGTCGTCTTGTTTTTTTGTTGTTTCAATAAAGACAGGAGAGCTGGGACCAGGCAGCCGTTTTGAAGTGGTAATTGCCCACTTTTGTCTAGTTACCCTCTCTCTCTCTCTCTCTCTCTCTCCCTCTCTCTCTCTCTCTCTCTCCCTCTCTCTCTCTCTCTCTCTCTCTCTCCTTTTAGCCGTTCACAGCCACACTGTGTGCCTTTTTTCCTTTTTACCGGCCTCGTTATAGCGCAGCACTTTTTAAAATATCTTTTTTCCTCCACGCATGCATTTAAATAAATGTCACGACGCATCACTTGACGCATGCCGTAGTCGTGGTGTTCAGACAAAGCTGCATCCATGCATCTCTTTCACTTTGAAATGATCTCGGGATAAACCTCACCCAAGAAAGATTTGGCCTTAAATATCAAGCCGGTTCCTTACTACTGAATTTTGAACTGCTATTTGTAGTCCATAAAGCAGAGGCAGTGCATGGAGGATAAAGCGAACCAAATTCAAATCCAAATGCAAGAGAAGGACCAGATTTAAAGACCTTTTATCTGAATTGTTATTGGAACATTTCCAAATGATCATGCCTTCAAAACGATTCATTTCAGTCGTGTTTACACACAGTGTGTCGACCTTAAGTGTTTGCTGTTTCATTTCTGTTTTTTCCCGTTCGTTCTCAAATTGAACCTCATTTCCCCGTTTAAGTCCAAACCAGTGCCCGGTTTGGTGCAGAGCAGGGTGCTTTCTTAAAGATGCTTGACGCCAAACTACCCCGTTTTATACCCTCGAGGGCACGGATGCCTCACACAGGCTAGATTTCAGTAAGCTCCTCTTCCACCCTTTAGGATTTGGGTGGCTTGAGGTTCTCCAGTGTTTAAAAACTTTGAGAGCACTGCCTGCATATCTGTATATCGGTCGTAAGGTCGTCTGCTAAACGTAGGAGATCGTGAATCACGTTTTGTGGCACCGATAAAAGCTTCTGTTGGTGTGAGTGTGTTGCTCGTGTTCGGTTCGAGCATGTTTAAGTGATGTGCCTGCTAATCGGTGGTTGATTGCATGACCTTGACTCTCCTGCAGAGACCGGTGTCCGTACACACGGCTACACCGGCTCCCTTCGGTGGAAACACAGTTTAATTCCTGCCTCGTGCATGCTTAATCCGCGCCGCTCTGAAATTTAGCAAAGTGCCACCTTCGCAAAGCCTCCCTCCTGGGCCGTGTCCAGCAGCAGAAAGAAACAGGAGGGCGAGAGAGCATACTGAGTACAGTGTGTCTGAGAGAGAGAGAGAGAGAGAGAGAGACAGTTTTAGCCACTAATGGAGCGTAAAAAGCACTCGCCGCATCTACGTTCTTCTTAGCATCTTCAAATCCTTTTTTTTCCTCCTGATTTTTGCCTCGTTGCTTCCCCGCGTTAATCACTTTTGCTCATTTAAATATTAAAATTTCCTTTAATCATCAAAGCCAGGGAGCATACTCATGCATATTCATATCGTCAAGCCGCCCCCCCTCCACGCTTTTTTCCCCCAGAATTACAGGTTCATTACCTCGCTCCAAAGCCAAACAGTCATTACCAAGAGCCAGCTTTTTAATTGCTGATGCCTGGCCATCATCATTGCCTCAGATTTAAAGTTCCAGCAGAAATCCAAGAGAAAATCTAGCTTGGAGTTTAAAATAACTTAGCATTCTCTAAGCAGAGAGAGAAAGCGAGAGAGAGAAAGAAAGAGAGAGAGAGAGAGAGAGAGAGAGAAAAACCTGTTCTCTGGCTGGAGCTCTGAATATTTGTCAAGAGGCTTGACGAAAGTTGCATTTGCATAATGACTTTGTAGTTCTGCATTAATAAAATTTGCATATGAAGCCGTGTTAATTACTCCTGATCAGGCTTTTTTGCATTCATGCATGGTAATTTTCGGAGACTTGCGAGAATTGATGTCCTGGCGTCAGGGCTGTGATTGGTGGCGGCGGTGGCGGAGGTGGGGGTGTGTGTGTGTGTGTGTGAGCGGGGGGTAAGTAAGGAGCGAGGGGAGGCTGAGGAGGAGGAGGGAGATGGTGTCGGATGTAGCTGGGAGAAAGAGAAGATGGCACATTTGCGGCGTTTGTGCGAGCTCCTTTATTGCACACCGTTAGCGTTCGCTCGGAGAGCGGGTGCGTAATTGGCGCCAGAGATATTGAGAGATTGAAAAGAATTGCGCGTAATAAAACGGCACAAAGCAGCCAGAATAAAAACGCGCTCAATTGCGGGCTTTGCAAATCAATAGTTTACCTTTATTTATCGCAAAATACTGACGGCTATCGGCGGAAACGCACCAGCCTCCTGAAAGGAGAATCGTTGCAGAAAAAACCTTTTCTTCTCCCCTTCCTTTTATTTTTCGTCTTTCTGGTGTCGGTCGATGCGCGACCTCAACGCGCCGGTCGTGTTTTGGACTAGCGGTGCGTGTCGATATAAGCCAGGAGCCCGATCTGAGATTCCTTTAAAGAACTTTTAAATAACATGCAAAAACAGCTTTATCCTGGATAACACAACAGAAGGTAGTAGATCGTTAATTGGTCTCAGGTAAGCACTTATGTTGGGGCGTGGGGTGCCCCTGTTTAGCCCTGTTTACCCGAATCTACCAGCCGATCAGAACAGACTTCATTCAGAGTCACAGCCATATTCCCTGAAGGCAACGTCTTAGGGATTACGTTTGCAGCAGGTTCAGTTTGTTGGAAATTGAAGTGGTGTTCACGTCTAGCCTGGCCTAGAAAATCGTAACTTACGTAGAAGTTTGGACGCCTGTGTGGCGCTGGTTTCTATACTACTCGAACCTGGGTCCCTGTGGTGCCTTCTGCCTGGGAAGGGCGTCGCATGATGTGATTGATTACGTCTGTGTGATGGGAGGTCAGTCCGAGGATTAACCCCTGTTGCTGCAGCCCCGTGATGGACTGGCATCCCGCCCGGGGCACGCTTACACCTGTGCCCTGTGTACTCTGGGGTACTGTGGAGCCAGCATGACCCTGATCAGGACAAATTGGGGTTAAGACGTGGAATATATGTTCTTATGTTCGTCCCTTTTCCCTTTGCACCCCTTTGGTGTTCGTCCAAAAGAAGGATGGCATCCTGAGGTTCTGCATCACAGACAACACGGTGTGATGAAACGAGAATCGGATGATGGTTCTGTAAGTGTAGAGGAAGGATTTATTTAATTTTAAACCTGCAACTCCCAGGCGAAGCACAGATCCTAATTACACATTGAAGTTTGCTCTGTTATGACGCTTTACATCACGCCTCGGTCTGTTTAGAAGCTACACTTACTTGAATTTGCCTGGAATTGAGGAACGTGATTCTTTCTGTCCACCGTGCTTGTTCTATATATCACAATGCGGTCCTGTTCAAAAGTTTAGGCGCCCCTAGCCTGATTTAAAATGAGCGTATTCCCAGTCTGAATAAGGGAATAAAGGTAAGACTTTGATGCCTATGTCACGTGATGTCACTGCTTACAATGGAGCATTGTCTTAAAGCAGCTTTACAATGTTAGATTATTTTCTAATATCTAAGATCTCAGATTGAACAAGCCCAGGGTGACAGTGGCAAGGAAAATCCCTAAACGTTATAAGGAAGAAAAGGCTCAAGAAAAGGGACCAAAGTCGCCTGGACGGCTTAGAGAGGAATGGAAGAATGAAACAAATTTATCTAGTCAAATACGTCTATGGTAATAGTAAAAAAAACCAGCAATTAAGTAAATATTAACCGATAAATAAAATACTGAATATAGCAGAGACATGTACGTATTATAACTGGAAATACAGAAAGTTTGCACAGTGCAAAAGGTTCCCACCTTTTTTTGGACCTAGAGCTTGTTTTGTCCCTCTGATATCTGGAAGATTTAAAAAAAAAATGTAGCACAACAGCACTGTAAGGATTGTTTGCTTTGGATAAAACTGATTGATTTGGCATCCCTCTTCCAATGTCCCCTTTGCTGCCTGATCATTGGTCAGTTAAAATCGTCGGGAGCTCTGGATTGTATGAATGTTTACAATTATTTCCCCCCGGTCCAGCTACGTAAACCCAGCCGATGCCTGATGTGAAGTAGCTCTTGTGTTTGTATTTTTGTTTGTCTGTTTAAGCTTTACGAACACAAGCCCCCGTTCACGTGAGCGTGTAAACACTCGGGCCACGATTTTAGGATTCTGAGTCCGGAGGGGATTCCAGTAGGTCGAGTTTGTGCACCTTTAAGTGATGCTGCCTTTCCACTGAGTTCCCCCAGCCTTTTACTCGAGACCCTGCTGAGTTCAAGCACTCGTCTGTGGAATTTTGGCCCCTCGCTTGTGGTTTGGCAAAAGCATCACACGGCAGTCTGTGTGTGTGTTACTGTGTGTGTGTGTGTGCTTAATAATGTGCCTAGCAAAAAGTGAATAGGTGTACAAGTGTGTCCCTCTCTTCTTTCGTTCCTTTTAACCGTTCTCATACAGCATCAGACCCAGGACGTGACGAGGCCGGGTCCCAAACAAATCGTGCCTGCTCTTACACGCGTGTCGTCATAGCTCCAAAATCTGCGTCTGATCCTGCTTTAGTTTCAGGTTTTCTGGTTTCAGCAGTGCGCCCTTTGGATTAACGTGGTGCACAGGGGGGCCCACAGTAGTACAGCTGAAAGCAGTGAGTGATCCAACGGCTAGGGGACATTTTGGGTGGGATTGCAGAACTAAAAACTGTGTGCCTTTCTGCTGTGTGCATCTGTGGTTGTGCCTACATGTTGTCCGAAGGCAGCGTGTGTTATGCAAGGTTAAGAAAAATGAATGCACCTTTTCCAGGTGATGCCCTAGTGCTTTTCTTAAGGTCACGTCATTTAAGTCAATATTTATGTACCTATTTGAGGTACTAGATTTGATTTTGGTTTGATTGTGACATACAGTCAGGAAAAACACAAAACCTCCTGACGGTTTGTTTCCATCGCGGTTTCTAAGGTGGGTAGGGCCTGGAAAACATTACCGAAACCTTATAAACAATTCAGAGGAATAAAAAAAATGTTTTATTAAAGTAATCAAACTCAATTCCGACTAAATCTCGATATAAGCACAGGCTGAGCGTCTTATTAAACAGTGCTGCGTTTTATTAAAGATCACGTTCGGGTTCTCATTTGTTACATGCGAGAAGAGAAATGAATCACTCCTGATTTACGATAGGCTAAATCCGAAGGCGACCGACTCCTGGTCTTCTGTGGAGCGGCGAGACGTTAACGTGTCCCACATGAAGACATCACACGGTGCCACTCTGGCATGACCACCAGCGTGACGGCGTCTCAGACTTTCCTCCTGCAAATCAGGGAATAAACTTGTCACCGATTGCGAGCTCTGACGAAGCTCTGCTGGCTCCTGCCCTCGCGTTCCTTTTCGTTATCGCAGAGGGCAGAGACGTCACGTATCTCTCTCTCACACACACACACACACACACACACACACACTTTTACAGAATAATCCACGAATAAAATCCAAGGTAGCTCTGCATTTAAATCCTCTTACGGTTCAGGAACCAGTCCTCCAGAAATGGTGTTGTTTCCTTAACTCCGTCCTGCCAGGAGCTGGGTTTGCATAACTGGGTTTGAAAAGCAGCTCTTTTGCATGTCGTTACAGAAGTGCCGTCACCCTGCCGCTGTTTGTTTAGCGAGCGTGGAGATTTGAATTTGTAAAGCGTGGGAGAAAGGCTGGAGGAGGACTTGTAAACCCATCCAGCAGGGACCCGAGCGGGAACAGCGCTCGCTCTGCACCTCACGCTAAAGCGGCTTTGGACAATGACAGGCAGTGGACAGGAGGGGATTAGCAGGTTCGCTCAGGTTCCTCGCCAGTGCTCGCGGGCTCTCCCGGGCTTTTGACGCAGCGTGGATGAAGGAATTAGGCCGGCTTTCTGTTTAAACCCTTAAAGCGGTTACTTTTTAGCTTCGATGATGTTAGTGACCTAGGCATCATGCGTGCAATTACAAGCGGCCGACGCGTTCGGCGCAATTGAGGAAGGCGCCAGGTTTTTCGGAGGGTACTGAAGGGCGACGCGACCTGACCAAATGCGGCTTGATCCTCTTGTTTAGGCAGGCTTAAGGCATCCCAATTTCACATGCTAACGGCTGCTGCACAAACCCCGAGACGCTCTCCCCAGACCGCACACTTAATACCAGAGCCAGGATGCTGCTGCTGCTGCCCTATCGATTTGCCCTGTTTTGGTCGCTCACGTTCCTCTCTTCTTTGTTTTCTCGCTTTTAATTACCGGATAATTAACAAGCTCAGATTGGTCAAGGATTTCACCGCAGACAGTTCGAACCTGAGATATTTCATTTCATTTGTCAATAAGCATCCATTCCTTCATTCCGTCCAGGCCTGCAACACATTCCAAAAGCATTTTGATATGAGGCAATCTATGAGGAGTAAAGATGATCAGAGGATCTCCAGTTTATCACCAAACGTCTGAGAAAATGATTGAAATGTTTGAAAACAATGTTCCTCACAGAAAGATTGGAAGGGATTTATTTCTATATATATGTCTCCCTCTACAGAGCGTAATATCATTAAACCATCAGAATCTGGAGGAATTTCAGTGCATAAAGGGCTGAAGAGGGTGATCTGCATCAAGAACCATCATTCATCAAAGCTGATAGAACCACATGGACAAGGGATTCCTTTATCAAACCTTTACCAAGCTCTACAATACAGAGTTACATTCACAGATACCACTTTAAAACATTACTGTGCTAAAAAGAAGCCTTATGTTATAACCATGTCCAGAAGGGGCGTCGGCTTCTCTGGGCTTGGAGGCATCTGGGACGGACCATCACCCAGTGGGAACGGGGATTGTGCTCAGACCCATCAGTATCACAGATCTTTTTTTGGAAGATCAGATGGTTATGAGAAGTCCAAAAGCCAGGCTCTGTTATGCTATGGGGTCGGTCAGGACCCTTGGTAAAGGTCATTTCCACTTCTGTGATGCAGCATTAATGCAGAAAAGTACACCGAGATTTTAGAGCAACATGAGCTGCCTTCAGGACGAGATCTTTATCAGGGACGTCCAGGCATTTATCATCAAGACAAATCAGAAAAAGTTTGGACTGAAATATATAAATCCCTTCCAGAACATTGTTTTTAAACATTTCACATTTTCTCACACATTTGTTGATAAACTGGAGATCCTCTGATCATCTTTAATCCTCAAAGACTCTCCCGGATGCTGCTTTTGGACCAGATCATGATTAGAATCACCTGTTTGAAATCACCTCATTATTTAGTTTTGTCTCATCACTATCCCTAAATTGCCCCTTTGTTTGTAGCGTGTTGCAGGACCAAGTCGACCAGATGAAAGCATGACACGTCTCAGGTGATACTGTCTGCAGTGTAGAGAAAAGTCAAAGGAAACGTAAGGAACACTGTCGATGTGTGATTTGCAGGTTCCATACCGTCCCATGTCTTTCTGATTCGGGGTTGTGGACCGAAGCTCCGCGCGTGTGCGTGAGCGTGTGCGTAGCCATGGTCCGTATCACGTGTAACACGCATGCAAATGCAGAATTTCCAATCTTTGCATGTAAACACCGCTGAGCCGCCGAGACTCAGACTGTTTCCAATCTCGCCGTCTCGCTCCCGTCCACGCTTTGTTTTCTGTACGGCAGAGTTTTCTATTTATGGCGTACGCCGGGCAGCCTGGGTGGTAGCCGAGTAAATCGTGGAGAAAAAAGATTGAGTTTCTTGTGGCAGGTTCAGATTCGGCGTGTTTACTAAAAACACATCAAATGTGAGATTTATTCACGCTGCACTAAGGTAATCACCGGAGCACGCCGCGCGGTCGCCATTGATCTGCCATCCGAGGTCCTTACAATCAATTCCATTTCAGGGCTAATGCAGAGAAATTAGGTGCCGATCGCGGCTCAGATGTTTGATCATCTTTTCATCCTTTCAGCACCGGTTTTGTAACCTAATTTGATATCCAGGAGGAGCCTCGTGCCTCCAAACGTGCCGTTCTGATCAGCGAACGCCATCCGTGCTGAGAAGAGCGAAAGCTTTAGGTTTTTTGGAGCAGCGATGTTTTCTAACCTTTGTCAGACCGAGTGCCATCGGGGCAACGGGGTACGGTTTTCTCTTGTGCTCTCAGATCACCGAGAGGCCTCGTTCAGGCAATCTGTGCCCATTTCCGCAAAGAGATGCCATTCAGACATTTGCCGCTGGCAAAACTTTGGCCATCTGCCTAATTTGAGAGTGAGAGGTAGCATGAGAAATTAAATTAAATGGAGGCCAGTGCGTCGTCCCAGACTAATTTAGGCTTCAGAGCTTCTCTCTCTCTCTTTATCTCCCTCCTTCGCTTTCTGTGTCTCTCTCTGGATCTTTCTTCCTCCCCTTATAATCCAGCCACTCTGCGGTTTTCAGAAATCAGGTACGATTCTCAGGGCCAAACGAGCATCATTAAAGCTAATCAGCGCCTCAGAGATGGAGAGAAACGCAGCGAGCGACGTCCTCCGACGATAGTGATACCAATCAACCTCGTTAGACTCGGAGGTGCGAAATGAATACGATTCCTGTCCGTGAAATCAAGAGGCAGCGCTCGAGAGGGAGTATTATGTTCCGCAGCACTTTATGATACAGCAGCGCAAACAGATCGTGACGTAATAATGCAGACAGGGCATCGAACAGAGCGGCAGAGCCAACGGAGGATGAGCAGGGAGCAAAAGGATTAATGAGATTAAGTTCTTGAAAGTCCCATAATCACCTGAAAAGGAGGCAAATCAAAAAGTAGAAAATGTACAGAAAAAAAGTAGGACAGTCCAGAGCAAACAATCACTCACAAGCCCGTTACATATAAAAATAAATAAAATGCAACAAAAATACATAAATGATCAACCAACTACCCAAAATAATCCCAAAGACAAATCATTCAATAAATAAATACATATGAAAAAAAAACCCTCAACCAACCACCCCTGGCCACCCTGTTACATAAATAATAATAATAATAATAATAATAATAATAATAATAATAATAATAATAAATAAAATGGAATAAAAATAAGTAAGTAATCAGCCAACCACCCATTGAAACACTGCTACATAAATAAATAAATAAATAAATAAATAAGTACAATAAAAAACAAAAACAAACAAACAAACAAAAAAAGTAAATTACTAAATATATAAATAACAAAAACATAAATAAATGTGAAAAAATATAGTCATAATAAATATGTATACAATATATAAAAATAAATAATTACATAAATACGAGAAAAATAATGAAAATATAATAAATAAATAAGTAAATAAATAAATAAATAAATAAATATAATCAACCAGTCACCGATAGAAACCCGGTTACATAATAACTCGATGTTCCGCAGCACTTTATGATATGGCAACACAAACAGATTGTGACGTAATAATGCAGACAGAACATCGAATAAAGTGGCCAGAGCCAACGTACGAAGATGCACAAGGAAGAAACTCACCGGGATTAACGAGACCGAGTTCTTAACAGTCCTTTAATCAGCTGAAAGAAATACAGGAAAAATACAGGTTTCGATTTCTGCTTTCCATTTTTGGGGCGGTCCAGAGCACTAACAGACAATAGACAGATAAAACAGGAAAATAAACCCATTCATAAAAGCTACTCAAAACAGTAATGATCCTGCTCTGATAATGTGCTGAGTGCAAAGTTACAGAAATACCGGTATGTGACAAAGTTCAGTATTAAGCAGCTGAAGGACCTAAGCTGTTCTCGAGATTTGTTTAGGACTGTGATGCGCTTGAGAAAAACTTTCCCTTGCCGTGCCCTTTCGGCTGGCGAGGCTCCTGTGCCATGCCTCTTTGCAGACATCACAGGGACCTTTTATGGTGCCCACTTCTCTTTGTGAGGGGTTGCTGAATGCCCGGCTTTTTTTTATAGTTACATTTAAAGGCAGTTAGATGCCGGGCCCAGCTGGGGCTCATTATGGTATACTCCATCCAAAAATGCACGTGTAATTAATTCGCTCACCCAGACCTCCTCTCTCTCTCTCCCTCTCTCTCTCTCTCCCTCTCTCTCTCTAACCGGTATCATCCATTATCTAAAGCAGAGCGACCGGACCGGACTGCTTTGCTCTGCTCCGCTCAGGTCTGGTCTGGTCTGGTCTGGTCTTTACCCTCCTGTTTGGATCCCTGTTTAATTTCCGGTGACGTTTGTTAAGAGAGAATGAATCATTGCCCTTTGTGTGCCAGCTTCTCCTCTGGCAGCCTCCGTAGCTTTGCGCCAGACCAGACTATCAGAGTGCTTCTAACTCCCGCTGCTTCTTCGCTGATCTAAAGCCACTGGAATGACACGAGCAGCTTTTTTTCCTGAAGTCCGTTCTGCAGCAGAGCCACTCCAGATCGAGTTGACTTTTTCCAGACCTTTCACATCGCCTGTCCTCTGTTTTTTATCTCGCCACCCGCTGGCACGTGAGCTCACACACTCGGTTAAACCTTTCAGGAGGTTTACCCAGTAATTTGCCAGTGCCACGCAGTATTTAAGACTCCCTAATTTGACCTGTGGATCAAAATGAAAGGCACAGCTTGAAGCAACAGAGGGACAGCTTGGTCCTGTTTCGCTGGATGCCTAACAGGCCAATTAGTACGAGCTGCACCTTAATTAGATTTGTCTAAGTTTGTGTAAGGTTAGGGTGTTGATTGGCACCATAAAAACCTAACCAGCTAGTAAAATATTACTCTGAATGCCTAGTGCCCTGTCCAACACCTTCAGTGTGCCCCCTGTAGCAGTTCGTTCTTCAATGTGAGGTGCACTATGTAGTCTGCAATGTTATTACAGTATTATTACTCACTCAGTCCCAGCCTGTATAAAAATAAATAAAATAATAATAATAATAACAAGAACAATAATAGTAATAATAATAATAATAATAATAAAAATAAATAAAATGCGATATAAATTAACAAATGATCAGCCAAATCACCTATTGAAATAAATCAATAAATAAAAATAATGAAAAAACAGTCATAAGGACAAATAAATAGATACATTATTAAATTACTAAATACATAAAAAATAAATAAATGTGAAAAAATATAATCAACCAACCACCCATTGAAACTCAGTTATATAAATAAATAAATACATTACAACAAAAATAATTAAAAATAATAAAAAGACAATAAATAAATAAATATGAAAAAAATTTATAATCTACCAACTACCCATAGAAACCCGGTTACATAAATAAATAAATAAATACATAAATAAATACAACAAAAATAGTCAAAATATAATCACAAGGACAAATAAATAAATAAATAATCAACCAACCACCCACTCAAACCCTGTTACATAAATAAATAAAATAAATAAAATAGAATACAAATAATAAATCAGTAATAAGTGTAGTAAAAAAAATAAATAAAATACAAAATAATTAAATATAAAAGAATAAAGATCAAACACCAACCTTTCCCCCACTGTGTACTAAATATAATAATAAAAAACAAACCACCCACCTCTCAAACTATTACTTATTAAATAAAATCCATAAGATTGAATAAGAAATAGGAAATAATTACAATAAATGCAAACAATAAAAATAATGAAACAATACTGATAAGGACACATTAATCAAAGTAAATAAATAAAATAAAAATAAAACAATGATGATGATGAACCACTCAGTTTCAGCCTGGTACTTAAAAACAGAACGCGTTGATGGCTCAGGTACAGGGTGTACGAGGAATTACTTTTATGCGGTGATGAGTACGAGAACAGTGCAATAACACGACAAGAGCTTAAACAGGACCAAACCGAAAACTCTTTACCCGTTCAGCAGGCACCCATGGCATCAGTCCAGCCCTCCGATCTTTACACTTGCTTCCTGTTAATTACAGAACGGGCCATAAAGTTTCAGATCGCTCAGTGGACTCGGACCAAACGCAGTCTCGTGTCTCAGATCCTTCTTTGGTGAGGCTAAAAGCAGGACTGCAGATTTCATTCACACAGGGCTACCCGAGGTGGGAGCCGACCCTGGACGGGGCCACAGTCCATTGCGGGGCGGCTTTGATGGTGTTCAGCTGCCACTGGGCCCTTGAGCAGAGGGTCTTCCTTAATACAGACAGACTTTGCTCTCAGTGTTTGAAGCCTAACATAAGTGGATCGATTCTCTGCTTTTTAACGTGTACAGGTACGATTGAGGGTCCGACCCGTTGAACGCAGGGCTCTGAGTCAACGAGGGTGAGGATGAGAAGGAGGTGGAGGGCTGCTGCTGCTGGTCGAAGGGCTCTTGTTTCTTGCAAATGGAAACAGATTGGACTGGTTACGAGCGCGGGCCTGGTTTCAGTTAGACTGGAGACAGGCGTACTGTGTGAATGCCATACCCCCCACTGCCGCCACCCTCTCCTCCGTTTACAGCTTCTGACATGCTTTTTCCAGCGCTGCTCTCCCTCGGCTTTTTTTCAGCCTCCCCTTCTTTCCCAGCCCATGAGCTAAACAGAAGTATAGCGGCACGCTCTTGTAATCTTGTTTATCGTTCTCAAAATCTTTCGTTTTGGATTGCGGGGTGAGGAGGGTCGCGCTTGATCAGGGGCGTCACGTTGGCATGGATGCCGCTGCATGTTAAGCTTAAGGCTCGTGTCATAAGGAATGTTTTCTTTACGCTGACAAATAGAGGCCTTTTGTTTATAGAGTTTATCCAGCGCGGCCCGATTGCAGTTATTATTCTGTCTGGGACGACTCGGTCAGGTAGGCCCGGCCTCCTCGCCTCCTTTCCGACCGACGCGCTAACCCCCGTGTTTTGTTTGCTAATTACAGCTACATTACCTCCCACCGGGCACCGGCCTGCCTCGGCGCTTTTTTTTCGTTCTTTATTCCTCGTTTGCGCCGCCTGTAAAAAGCACGGCAGGAAACGCGGTGATGGTGCAATTAGCGTTATGTTTCCGGCGCGGGAAGGCGGCGCTCTTACTGGCCTGTTTGAAACGCCTGGTTACGCTTTACGGGTGCCTGTTACAGCGGGTTCGCGCTCCGCCGTGCTCCGTGAGCTTTCTGTTCGCTCAGAGCGTGCTTTATGGACCCCGCGGTCCGGCCGTCCCTCCTGCAGGTCGTGTGTAATCAGAGCCTTATAAGGGCCGCTCAGAGCAGGGATGGCCCCCCTCCGAATTCTGGTTAGACCTCATCTGGTCTGGATCTGCTCTTGCAGGCCACAGCCCGTACGACTCGCTCTGTCTGCGCTGTGTAAACACACTAACCAGGGCCAGAATACGCGGACCCTGGCTCGTCCCATACTCACACACACACTCACACACACACACACACACAAAACACAACACCTGCCCCGCCGTGTCTGGCCTCGGGGTCCAAAGCTGTAAGTCCGTATGAACTGAACCCATGGCGTTCCGACAGCTCGAGCCTGTTTGTGTTTGACTTCATAAGACTGACATAAACATGTCATAGCAGATGCCTTATGAGCTCATGCCCGATGTCCAGTCACGCATGTCCGTCACAGCTTACATCACGTCTTTATTTACACATCAGCTCACATGAAAAGGCTTTGTAATGAACATGAGATCAGAAATATTGGATTTCGCTGGAGTTGTGTTCCACTGATTATCGGTAACAGCTCAGGACAGTTATGAGCACTTATAGCACCGCGTAGTACCGATACAGACCTGCAGTACGAGTCAGGGCATCGGCCGGGAGCACACACCGTGTCTAAAGGCATGCCGTCTAATATTATGACGTCGCAATGCAGTCATTATTACGTGTCACTTCATTTTTTTTAGTTATTCATTCATTCACACTGAAATCTATTTGTACACAGCGGCAGCTTCTAAGCAGTGCAAAACTACAGCAGGTGAATCGTCCCTTACTTTTGTCTGCACTTTAGAAACACCCACTCACTCCCAGCCTGTTACTGTAGGTGTAATAATGAATAAAATGCAATAAAAAAAACAGTTAACCCCATATTGAAACCCTGTTGCATAAATAAATACAATATGATACAAGAAAATGAATAAAAAATAATCATGAAGACAAATAAATAAATAAATAAATAATAATCAACCAACCACCCACTGAAGTCCGGTTACATAAATAAATACAATGTAATACAATAAAAAATAAAAAAGAATCATAGGGACAAATATATAAATAAATGAAATATCAAAGAAATAAAATTATAATAATCAACCAATCACACACTGAAACCTGGTTACATAAATAAATAAATACAATACATTTACGATAATAAAAAAATAATCATAAGGATAAATAAATAAATAAATAATCAATAAATCAATAATAATCAACGAAGCCACCAACTGAAACCTGATTACTTACTAAATAAATAAATAAGTAAATATTACTTAGCTTACAATATTACAATACAATACAATACAAAAAGGTAATAAAAAATAATTTTGGACAAATTAGTTAATTAATTAATTAAAATGATTATGAAAGAATTATAATAGCAAACTAACCACCTACTGAAACATAGTTACATAATTTTTTAATAATATACCAACAATTATAAATCAGTGATAACAAGGACAGTACATAAATAAATTACAAAATAATAATAAAAAATAATACCGATCAAACCCCACCCTTCCCTCACTGTGTAATAATAATAATAATAATAATAATAATAATAATAATAATAATAATAATAATAATAATAATGATAAAAATATAATTAACTGTTTACAACTACAAATAAATAGAACAATAAAAAAGATGATCAACAAACCACCCTGTTGAATAAAAATTAGATAAAATAAATTAAATAAGATTAAAATTAGCGGAAAATCTTTTATAAAATAATAATGTTCAACCAACAGCCCATTCCCACTTTGATACTTAAATAAAAAAGAGAGCAATAAATAATAAATACTGACATGGACAAATAGAAGCAATGCTGACCAACAAACCGCTTACCTTTCACATTATTGCTTAAAAATAAAGCAATAAAATATATAAAAGAAAAAAGAAAAAAATGCTACATAAAAAGAAAACAAAAAATAAAGCAATGCAATAATGTTTGATACCCCCCCAAAACCAAAAAAACTACAACGATCAGAAAAATCAAATAAATCAAATATAATAAAATAATAGGGATCAACCTCTGTACAATATTACATAATAACAAATAAAATACACTAAAAATACATATGAAAACCACTCTTTCAAACATTCATGTCACCACGTTTTATTGGAAATAAAAAATGTTAAAAATAAATAGAAAAATGAAACAATAGCAATCCACCATCCATATAAATAAATAAAAGGACATGATCAGGAAAAAATAAATAAGTGTAATGAACAAATAGAAAAAATAAATAATAAGTGATAAAAATGCTCAGGGAGTGATATATAATAAATAACATTTTTATTTTGAATTCAAGTGTACTTTATTTGATATCAGCCTCTGTAGAAGCCTGAATCCCGGCGTCGGTATTCTAAGATGCTTCGTAGCCAGTTCTTACAGGCCGTACGGCAGCAGTGCTAAAGCTGGAGGCTCAGATCTGGTTCCTGTGCGGGTCGGTGTTTCCTCCGTCGCTCGGTTTGATGGTAATGAAGAGCGCTTCAGCTGTAATAAGACCACCAGGAGGCTGAACGAGAAGGTCTGCAGATTTATGGGATGCTGACACCACTGGACTCTCTTTTCCTTATTCCAGCCAGTATATAATCATATCTCACTCACACTCTGCTCTCTCTCTCTCTCTCTCTCTCTCTCGCTCTCTCTCTCTCTCGCTCCTCTCGCTCTCGCTCCTCTCTTTCTTTCGTACATCTCATCCGAGCTGGAGTCGCCTCCACTTACTACTGACTGCTGAGTAAATAAAGAAGCTCGTCCTCGACCGAGAACCTCATTTTTATTTTATGCCAGGAGCTGCTTTTACTCGGGGAGGAACCCGGCAAGCAATCAGATCATTCCCAGGGACGGCTAACGGCGAGCAAAGAAGCGACAATTGTAGAGCGCGGAGCAAAATTCATATTATTTACAAATCGAATGGAGAGCGGCTTCGATGCAGGACGCTTTTGTGATAATCCCGCATGTCGTCCTTACAGGAAAAACAGAAATAACACATCCAACGGAAATATAGAAGTGTAAAAATAAATAGAAATTTGGGCCCTGTAAGTCATAAGCCTCTGGGAGGGCAGAGACTCAGGAGGCCCGGCACAGGGCCTGGGGAGGCCAGGATGGAACTTATATTTACGTTTAGGCATTTACCGGAGCGACTGTCTGACACAATTATACTCCACAGCCAATGTGGGATAGGGGCTTTGATCAAGGACCCAGTGGGATTGAACCCTGGACCTTCTGGTCTACAGTACAGTGTCTTAACCCTACACCACCACAGTGCTCTTGGATGAAGCAATACAGGGTCCTTAGGACCTAGGATGTACCCCAGAGGCACATGTTCTTTGTCGAGTGGTGTTTCTTTGGGTAATGTCCCATCCTTGTGTTACAGGACCTGGGGCAAGCTAAACATAACATTCTCACAGCTCATTTCAATAAATAATGTTAATATTACATGAATGGGCATGAGCTAATGCAGAAAAATCAGTTATGACGTGTTAATAACATGTCATGACATGTCATGAAAGGAGGTTCATAATCTGACAAAAACATGTTATCAACACCTGGGCTGTTATTACATTAGTTATCATGAGCTGTTGTCATAACATATGTATAATTCCGTCTGACATAACATAACAGAACATACCATGACATGACATGACATGACATAACATATAGCATAAAATGACATAACATCGCATGACACGACATGACATGACATGACTTGACATGGGCATGGCATGTTATCGTACATTATGGCCCATAACATCTTGTCATTTCATTAATCAGCATATAGATTATAGCATGTTATAAAGAGTCCTTTATATAATCTGTAATAATGTCATAACCTCTGTGGTACAACACTGTCAAATTGCATAACACAGCAAGTACAGTACTGATTAATGTTATAACAGGTGTTATGACATTATTAGAGAACATATAAAGGACTTTTCATCACATTTGTGAAGACCTATACGTAGGATGCCATACCAGCTGTAATAACAGCTCATGACATAATGTTATGACACGCAGTACCTCTCGTATCGCACTGTTACTGTGACCCTAGTCAGCATGATGTCATTCATATGGTGCACTCATACACACTGCCCAGACCTTCATAACATGTTACTGGGGGCTCTGTAACAATGTGACATGCGAGGCGTTATGTGTCATAACATAAAAATGTTATGGAGAGTCCTTTATATAACATGTAATAACATCATAACATCAGAACATGTCATAACATCTGACAAAACAGGTCATGATGTCATGATGTACGATGGAATGCTTTGTGAGCTCAGATCAATTAAAAGACCCAGGTCATGTGCCATCACATCATAACAGTTATCACTATTTCATTGGTTGCTGTGCGTAAAGCTCAGTAAAGCTGTACTCTGATTGGCTGATCGATGTGAATAGACTTCAGTTTAATTCCTGCCACCTTTCCTGTCACCAGACTCCGGTTTAATGAATTCAATTCATTCTGATCTGACTAAGCTGCTCAGGTTTTGGTTTCAGTCGACAAAAAAAAGTAGAGAACACCCCCACCTGCCACCTCTCAAACTGGCACCCAGTGCCCACCTAATCCCTGCCCGCTGTAATCTCACGTGAGACGACCAGACAGAAACAGGAGAGAGAGAGAGAGAGAGAGAGAGAGAGAGAGAGAGAGAGAGAGGTAGGATTATTCCTTCACCACTTCTTTCCCGATTTTTAAATGTGATTAAAAGGAATTAAAAAGAACAAAAAAATAATAAAACACTGGAATAACACAGAGCCAGCAATCTCAAATCATCATAAAAGCAAAATAAAATATAAGATGATAAATTGAAATATTATGCAATGCAAAAATACTATATAAATAGTGCCTTTCAGGTGGAATTTGTCAAATTTGTAAAATGACAATAAAATGAACAAAACACAATGCAATAAAATAATACAATATAAATTCTGCTTCTTCTAATCCTGACAAATAAATAAATAAATCAATCAATCAATAAAAATAAAATATAAAAAAGGTATAAAAATGTGGCTGAGCAAAACTGAATATCTGTCTAACAAAAACAGCAATCCGATAAAAAAAAAAAAAAAAAAGATAAAAATAAAAAGTGCCTTTCAGGTGAAATTTGTAATGAATTTCAGAATTAATTTGTAATATTTGCCTAAGTAAAGCTGACAAATAATTAAATAAATAAATCAAATAAAAATATAAAACAAAAAAAGGGGATAAAAAGTGAATAGAAAAGCCTTGTAGTTTTGCTTATGTCAAATAAACAAATGCATAAAAAGTGCAAATGTTTTCATGCTTATCAGAGGCGAAAAACTTTATATTCAACTTTATTAATTAAGCTGTTAATTACATGGTGTAAAAACGACTGAGATAAATAAAAGTTAACAAAAACCATGTCTGAAAAGGTGAACCTTTCAGAAGTTTTGATATAAACAGTAATGTTTGCACTTGTTTAAGGAGAAAAGTAGTTTGATGGATTAGTATGAGCTGTACCGTGAGTGACAGAACCTTTGTTAGAACGAATACATAAGCAGAGCTGTATTGTGTAACCGCTAGTGTGTGTGGTGTGTAGCTGAGGCCGGAGTGTGAGCTGCAGGTGTGTGTGTTTTATCCTCCTCAGCTGAACATGTCCAGTTTGTAGGGTTATGGGACTTTTTTGGAGGGGGTCGATGTAAAACAGATGTTGTGTGTGAGAAACGGCTGCATTCTGTCCACTCCGGCTTTGCACTCGGGTGTCTAACAGGCTGTAAAAACAGCTGCTTCCAGATTCCAGCGCCTCATTTGCACTTAGTAAATCACCCATGATGCTGTGCAGATTCCGCCCCCTGCCCGTCCGTCTCGGCTGCAGGTTTTAGTGCCACTTCTGGGACGGAAGATGTTTGAGAACCGATGCAAGATTAGCAATAACCTTCCAATAATGTATTCCAAATCAATCAGTTAGGTCAGTTGGCATCTCTAAAGTGTCCATGTGTGCATGTGCCTGCTGATGCACTGACACCCTTCCTGTCTTTAGGCCCCGACCCCTCACAGCCATGGTGGATTAAACGTGTACGGAAAATGAACGAATGAATGAATGACTGTACTTTTAATAACAAAAAGATTTTTGGCATCCACAACCCTCAAACAGCCTCTTATTATTGTTTAGTGTTTATTGCTCCTGCTTTCCTAGACTGTCACATCAATATTTACTTTTAGTTTTAATAATTAAAATTGGCAACGTTTGTTTTCTTTACTTAAAAAATTTAAGGAGAACAGAAAATATAAGGTGAAATAAATGAATTAAAATAAAATAAAAAACAACAACAAAAGTGCAGCTTTGGGGTTAAAGAAAATAAAGCAAACATAAATTTATAAAGACAGCGAAATAAACAGAACACAATGCAATTAAATAAAACAATTAACAGCAACAAATTGATGAATGAATGAATGAATAAATAAATAAAAATGTAAAAAATGTGGCTAAGCAATCCTGAATAAAAAACCCCAAAAACAAACCACAAAGCATTAAAATAATAAAACAATATCAAGAGCACTTTTAGATGGAATTTGTAAAATTTACCCAAGTAAACCTGACAAATAAATAAATAAATAAATACAAAATGTGGCTCTGCAAGCCTCAATAACATAAATAAATAACATTTCAGGTGTAGTATGCAAAATTCATCTAAACAAACCTGAAAAAAAAATTAAATAAGATAAAATATATATAATACATATAAAATATATAAAAATAAATATGTATATTTTATACTATATAAAAATAAAAAACATTTTTTTCTTAATGTAGTTTGAGTTCATTTAAACCTATTAGATCTATTAAACTGTATTCTCTAATAAAGACAAATATACATTTTGACCCTTTTCGGTATCCACAAAAGCACACGTCCTGTTTATGTTCCCCCTGCATTATGTGTGACACCGGGCGCCTGGGCAGTGGTGTTTGGGTACCGGTGTATTTGCGTTGTTTTGGCACGGCGCGAGAGCAAAGCGATTTGCCTGTAATAGTCGTCTGCGATTTTGCTCTGATCGACGTAAACAAGACATTAGCAATTCAAGGTGAGGAATCAGAGGCCTGGGAGACTTCCAGATCACACACATGGTAATGAAGGCGCCGGCTTAATAATGCAAGAAATGTCAGGAAACTTTCCACGAGCCGGAGCGGACGCCGGGGAGCCACCGCCGGGGAGCCTGCCGCCGGCCCCGGGCTCGTGTCGTCTTTGTTCTAAATGCAAATCAGTTTGTCGTGACATTGACTCTGTCAAACGTGAGGCGTCCAGACCTTCCTCCAGCGGCCCCGCCCGATCCGATCAAGCATCCGATCGATCCGCGCCGCTGTAAGCCACCTAAATGGGGAAACTCGTACAGAAACCCAGAAACTCTTACAGCAGATCCCTCGCCGCTCGACGTTCAAGGTGCGGGGAGATGTGATGAATACAATCTCGACCTTAATAATTTAAGAAGCGAAGCAGTTCAAAGCTGACGAGAGCTTCTAACGCTCCGAGACCCAGTCCTGGTTAACAGGATGTCCGGCGTTTGAAGTGCGCCTCCGCCGTCCCGCGCGACCGATCCTCCCCTGTCCTCGCGAGGCATGAAAGGCGAGAGGCGAGCCCCCCGAAATAACTCAAAAAGGTTACGATATTAATTAAGCAGCGAGGGCTGAGCAGGACGATAATGAGGGCCGCTCTCCACAAACTCGCCGCCTGGTGCTTCAGTCGGGAGAGCCGCCGCCGCCGAGCGCCGAGCGCCGGATCAGTCATTACCCGAATTAACTTCAGCGCCCGTCTGAGGCAGCCCCGGTCATTAGAGCGCTCTGCCTAATCAGACAGAACCGAATTCTTCCTGAGCAATTAAAAAACATCTCCAGACCGACCTGAGCCGATTGAACGCTCCGCCAAAGAGCTGCCTAACGACCCTCGTATCATAACACGAAGCGGCCTCGTCCGGAACCATCCCAGAGACCAAATGAATTCAGGAGAGATTGTTTTTCCTTAGACTGATGCCCGTTGGCACCTGGCTAGCAGATCCAGGTCAGGGTCTCACGCGAAGCTCCACAAAAGCACCAAATTTTTGCGCTTCGTTGTTCGCAGTATGTCTTAAAAATGTTTTACGCGTTAAAATCTGCAGGTTAGGTTGACCGAAGGGTGCCAAAACCTGAGTGTAAGGTCGTTATTAAATGAGTTATGTTCCTTAATGCCCACGCTGAGGTCCAGCCTAATAATCCAGGATTAATAACAGGACAGGTAGCTTAGTCTGTACAAGAAGTGTTTAAACATAAAGGACAGTCGAGCTTGTTTTTTGTCAGACTGATGCCCGTTGGCACCTGGGTATCAGATCCAAGTTAGAGTCTCAGGCAAAAGTCTGCAGAGGTGGCAGAAGTTTTTGCAAACAGCAGATTTCATACTTCGTTGTTCGTTTTAAAAGCATTTTTCGTGTTGAAATGTGCATCAGGTTCAGGATGACCGAAGGGTGACAGAACTTGAGTGTGAAGTCGTTATTCATTTATTGATTAATAGCCATGGATCGAGGTGGCCCTGCTTGTGTGCCGGCGTGTGCCACGCTTAAATAACTCAACATCCCAGCGAGAAAAAACCCGTGTCTGGAGGAAAGAGTTTGTGCTTCAAACTTTAAAAGACTTTAAACTATTAAAATATTTCGCTTAGATTTGTACGACCTGTACAAAGAAGTATTTAATCATTTTATTTGGACAGTCGAGCTTGTTGTTGATAGACTGATGCCCGTTGGCACCTGGGTAGCAGGTTAGAGTCTGACACAAAAAGCTTTTGCACACAGCAGATTTCATCCTGTCGTTCGCAGTAACGTTTTGAAACGCTTTAAGTGTTAATGAGTGCAGAAGTGTGTCCGCTTTAGGTTTGTGTACAGAGGTTGCGTCGCAGAAAGCAAAGGGTTTTCCCAAACTTTTTCTAAGGACTTACATTTAGATTGGAATGTGCAAATCCCTGCATTACCGATCCTACATATGGTCTCACACGAAACTTTTGGATCTTAATGCCTGATAATCTGGTAACGACAGGACTGGTAGCTAGTGCTGTAGTCAACAGAGCTACAGCAAAGTCCGACTCAAGACCAAGATACTTAGAAATCTAGTCCGAGTCAAGACTGAGACCAGGAGTGCCTGAGACCAAAGAAAGCAATAAAATTAACTTTTATGCAGAGAAGAACTGACTTATTCTGTTTCACTAACGATAGAAAGAAAGTTCGGTTTATGATTAACGTTACCTCAGACAGATTCATCGGACCCGGCTGGTCTCGACAACAACTTCCAAGCCCAGCTTACCCCGAGACCGAGACGAGCGCCTTACACTCTTGCATGTGGCAGAGTAGATGGTTGTTCACTGAAAATCACAGATTTGTTTAGAAAATCAGCCAAACCTAGTCAGACCAGTGGTGCCAAGTTGCCGTTGACTGAGGCCAAAGACGCCATGGCATTACCGGATTCCAAACGCAAGCTCACGCAGACGTTTTTGTACATAAACAGATACAGAAGTTAACATGGATGTTTGTCTTCTATTTAACCGACGTTAATCTACCGCCTGAGCGACCTGTCCCAATATTATTGGATTTTTGGGCTGTGCATAAACGTAGGCATCAAGCAAGACCTTTGCGTGACACCATATGTAGGTGCGCTAATGCCAGGATGGCTGAGGAAATGGATTCAAACATCGTACGACCTTAATAGAAGACCTGACACTTAGGAAAACTTCTGTACAAAAGCCTCTACAAAAACCTGAAGCTGAGACACGTCTGCGTTTAATAACGCTTAAAGGCTTCAAAAACATACTGCGAAGAACGAGGCACGACATTTGGTGTGCAAAAGTTTTCCGAAATTGTTTTGGATTAAATTAGCTGCATTTCTTGTTGTAACCTAATAAAACTCAACCGAATCGTGACGCCGGGTTTCAGAACTCTTGCACTTAAAAATCTGCAGACGTTGTGACTTCGTATGCTGAGGAGTTTTTAGAATATGGCTGTGAAATCGGCGTTGACTGAGGCCGAGGAATAGCATTACCGGACTTCCAGAATTATGGACCTTTCCTTAGACGTGTTTGCAAACTGCGCTAAAAAGCTTCCATGTTCCGGTTGATCCATGTCCACAGTCTGAGGTCGTGTCGTTCCGAAGGACTAAGGTGAGGTGTAAAGCGGACGTATCAGTAATAATCCGGCGGACAGAGCGGCGCAGGAAGAAGAGCGGAATGCTAATGGTAATCGTCGGCGGAGCGAGCCTCTCCCCTCAGCCCACATAATGGCGCTGATTTAATTTAGCTATTTAACCTGTTATTCCGGCGATATTTATTGAAGAGCGAGGGGAGGAAATTGGGCCATTAGGCGGCGAGGAGGAACGCGGCGAGATGAAAATGAACACGCCTAACTGGTAGTTGACCTTCGCGTTCCGTGGCGGAATTTTATTAGCGCCGGCCGCGGTAATTACCACAAATTGAATCATAGGGAAAACATTCGGTAACGAGCGGTTTTATTCCTCGTTGCGCCACTGAACCGCGAACGTTTCCCCGGCCGGCCGGAAATCCCGAAGCCCTGGTCACCGCTGTTGTTTTTGGGGACGCGCGCAGGGGGAGGGGGTGCGCCATTATTTGCGTGCATTGTCTTTTTTTTGGACGACATATGGCACGTCCTGTACGACGCTGTGAGATGCAAATGGAGCCGAGCCCGACTTTAAATGAGGCAGCGACGGTGACATGAGGCCTTTTGAAGAGCGCACATCACTGTACTCCGGGGAGGAACAGCAGGGGAGCGCCCACAATGCCGTGCGGTGTCTCCGCGCACCGCCCACCTCTCCTATTACGGCATGAAAGCTCCGAAACGCCGGAGCGAGCTCGCTCTGAGGAGAGCGGATATCCTGCAGTCATAACATAACCTGCTTTCACTTCACACGCAAAGAATTCCATCCAGATTCCCGCTTCAGTTCCTCGCCGAGGAGCCGTCATTAAAACCGCCGGGTTTGGGGGGGGGTTTGGGGGGGGGTTGGGGGGGGGTGTGAGGGAGGGCACTGGGGGGGCGTCAACTTTTTCAGGAGCACTTTACGTGTCCTTAAAAATTGTTCACGGTGCATAACTCTTAACCGGACCGAGTAATGTTATTAAGCCTGCAGCCATTTATAATATCATTCGATATCACTGATATTAAACTAATATCGCAATATTTTTACATCACGATACATTTTTCGCAGTGTAATCTGTACCGTCCGGGATCTACGATTTTACTACATACTGTCTGGAACCGTTTATTTTATTTTAAAACCTATATTTGTACCAATCCCTTATTTGCATCCTTTTATTTTATCATTATTTTAATAAGATATCTTTCTTCTTATTGTTTTATTTATGGTTTTATAATGCAACAATTTTAAATATTATCTGAGTGTGTTTATTAGTCTGTTATCACTCACTACAATGAGCAACGTTAGTAACTAGTAAAAGGGAAATCAGTTTTATATTATTATATTACATTTTATATTAGAAATGTCTCCCCTTACTTATTGTATATTTTTACATTTTAATATGGATAAATGCTGGATAAAATTTCTGATCTTATAATAAGAAATATAATCTAAAATGTTAAAATATATATATATATATAAAATTTCTTATTTATTTTAACATTTTTTATTATGCTCAGTTCAGAAAAAAATCAGCTTAAAGTAAATAAAAAATAAATAAATAAAATAAATCAATTTTCTAAATATCTCATATCTGTTTCCCTCTTTAAAATTATATATATTTATTAAATTAACTGTTATTTTTTCCTATCTTACAAGTTAAATATTATTTAAAAATATATACATATATCAAAATATATCAAACAAATGCACATTAAATATTTTATCTAATAAAACACTTTAAAAATAATCAAATACTAACATTTATTTTTACACAATTTGCTTGTCTGTGTATTATCTATCTGCTTTATTTATAAATCATGTATTGTTGACTCTTTATCAATGCCATAACATTTAATAGGGACGATCCACACTATCCTGACCTGACTTTAAAAACAATGAGATATAATAATAATACAAATGGCCGGATTTAGTGGCAGACGTCCGTGGGCCCCTGGGAGAGCCCCAGCTGTAAGGCATGTACAGCCGAGCTGCATTACAGGAGCTGCTTTAATGCCCGCCGTCGGTCCCCAACACGGCCGCTGTGCCGCTTCACACCACTCTTCCTCCTCTCCAGCAGCAGCCCGAGCATAGCTAATAGGACCTAGGTGTGTGTGTGTGTGTGTGTGTGTGTGTAAGGAGAATCTTAATTCCTGAGCTGTGTGTCCGAGCTAATCATCAGCCGGAGTCTGTAAGCGATCATTAAGGACCAGACTGCACTTAATCAATAAAACAAAAACCTCAGGGAGAGAGAGAGAGTGTGTGTTTATCTCTTTATACATACAGTGCATCCAAATCTTTGTAAATTAGATGATAATTGTGTGTGTGTGTGTGTGTGTGTGTGTGTGTGTGTGTGTGTGAGACAACGTTATATCTATTTATGGAAATAAAAGCGTGTGTAAAAATGTCTGCATTCATGGACAATAAATGCTGCTTTTATTCCAAAATCTTAAAAAGCAAGTGTTTGCTTTGTGTGTACGTGTGTGTGTGTGTGTGTGTGTTTATCTTCTGCAGTGATAGTGTGTGTTTAAATTCTTCTATATTTCAGACAACAAATGTTGCATTTACTTGAAAAACTAAAATAACTTTGTGTGTGTATCCAAAACTTTGTTATATTTCTGAACATTAAGTGTCACATTTTGTTTGAAAAGCTAATATAACTGTGTGCCAAACTATAAATAACTGTGTGTGTGTGTGTGTGTGTGTGTGTGTGTGTGTGTGTGTGTGTGTGTGTGTGTGTCCATGTGTTTTTAATCTCTGTAGTGATACTGTGTGTCCAAACCCTTCTATATTTGGAGAAAATAAATGTCACATTTATTTGAAAATCTTAAGATCCAAATGTTTGTTTTTGTGTGTGTGTGTGTGTGTGTGTGTGTGCGTGTGTGTGTGTGTGTGTGCGCGTGTGTGTGTGCGTGTGTGTGTGCGTGTGTGTCCATGTGTTTTTAATCTCTGCAGTGATAGTGTGTCCCCAAACCCTTCGATATTTTCGACAATAAATGTCGCATTTATTTGAAAAACAAAAACACCCAGTGTGTGTGAGGGAGGTTTATATATCACTGTGAGGACTAAATGTCCCTGCTCATCCAGGTCTCCATGGGTAAGGCTGTAAGAAAGAGCCAAAACATTAGGTTAGTGAGTTTATGGTTCAGTTTAATCAAACATAATTAACAATTCATAAGTAATAAGACACATTAATGTTTCAGTGGGCCGTCCACAAAGTATAGGATTACCAAGTCTGTGTGTGTGTGTGTGTGTGTGTGTGTGTGTGTGTGTGTGTGTGTGTGTGTGTGTGTTCCTCAAACATCATGCCCTGTGTTTACCAAAGCTAGGCGCCCACCCCGTGACCCTGACCCTAAAAGAACTGGGTTAAATCATGAAAGAAGTAAATAAAATCAATACAATCCAGATCCCCGGGATTGAGTCCCGACCTGTTTGCTGCCTGTGTGGAATTTGCATGTTCTCCTCATCTCTAAAACTGTCCAGGTGCTTTTCTTGTTCGAGTTAGGCCCAGGCTTGGATTAAGTGAGTGAAGTTTGGACGCCATAACAAACGTACTACGTTTTACGCTTCATACGTACCGACATGTTTTGGAAAAATATATAGGCATCGATTATATAACATCTTTGACACCTCCTGGTCAAACTGTGTGGAATGAAGCTCTCCGGGTTCCCCGGTTTCGGAACCTTTTGATGGAGCTTGAATGTTATTTTTTATTAAAAAGCCTTTATCAGATTTCGATCGTATCTCAGGCAGCATGAGGAAGCAGGCTCTCCCGTGTCTGGATTCGGTTTTTACTGTACTCTCGCTGCACTTCTTTCTTTTTTGGGGGGGGATTTTGGACGCTGTTACTGTAAGGCAGGAAACTCGGCAGCTATATAGGTCCGACCAGCTACTGAGTGACTCTCCTTCTCTCTCTCTCTCTCTGTGTCGCTCTAAGTGGGCCTCGCTCGCCCGCTCGCTCTCGCTTTCCCTCTTCCCTCTGTAAGCCGTCCAACGAGGCTCTTGCCAAAGCCGTGTGTGAACCGCAGCCAAACAAAACACAGGCAGCGGTCCAGGCCAGCGCGGCACGCTTCCACTAATAGAGAGAGAAAAGCTTCCAGACCCAACACGCTACTTACAGCACGGCGAAATTCTTTACGCTAGATAATAGCTTAATGACAGCCTAAATGAAGTCCCCGTGGTAAAAACCAATGTCAGCCAATGAGCACCTCATTAAAGGATGCAAGATCCCTTTCTCCCTCCCCCTGTTTTCCCCTCGTTCGCTTCCATTTTCGTCGTGCGGATTCTCAAATTCCTCCAGATCTCGTCTCTTTTGTCCTCCCGCGTCGCACGTTCTGATTTTTCTGAACGATGAATGATGCTCCCTCGTGCATAAGCTCCTTCTTCTTTTCTCTTTAGGACTGGATCAGAACAGGTTTTATTTTTTAATCTCGTTAATGACGATCAATCAGCTCCCGACTAACAAAGCTGGAATCATTCAGGTGTCAGAGCGAACCTCCTTAATTCTTCTTGCTTTGTCTTAAACGTCTAAAGGTTTAAAGCTCGTTCATGGAACGGCCTCGTTTGGCCGACAGGATTCAGAAACTAGATAACGAGATTGAGATGCTTTGCTTTTTCTTTGGTTAAATCCTTTACCTTGTGGTTCCTTATTTTCTTTTTGCTCTTTATACTTTTTGGAGCTCTCTCCAAGTACGGAGAGTTTCAGCGTCTCTCCAGTTACACATCAAGTTTAAGCTTTTACTCAAATATGATTTATTTAAAGGAACGTCAAGACGAAATAAAACAAAAGTACTTAGTTATTAAGCGTAGTTCTTCCTTCTGGATAAGCTTCGTCTTCTTTCTTTAGGACTGAATCAGAAAAGGTTTTATTTGTTAATTTTGTCTGAGTGATGTTGTAAAACATTTCAGCATTTTATTTTTAAAGCCTCCTTCCTTCTGAAAAGAAACCGAAACTTGTCTGATCTTTAAATAGAACTGAAAAACTACTTTAAACATTTTGACGAACAGGATCTGGAAATTATTTTTTTTTGCTCTTTATGCTTTTTTGTGAGCGAGCTATGTCTTATTTTGATTCTTATTAATACAGTAAAAAATAAAAGCAAAAAAAAAGTCTGCAGTCTAATTCAGTTGGAATGCGATGCGAAAATGAGAAATCTTCTTACGTGATTTTTTTGCCTCAAAACTATACGCACCGGACGCGATGCATTTTTTCGCCGCCCAGTTCACATCGTTCTGCTGTGAAAAAAACAGAGAAAACAAACAACATCGTTTGCTACTGACAGAGTCTCTCCAGTGACACATCGAGCTTAAGCTTTTACTAAAATAAGATTTATTAGTACTGATTAATAGCATTACTGGGGGCTTTATAAGCGAGTAACATGACTGTGGTTCTGAGGAGCAGAGAGAGAACAACAGACGGCAAAATAGTGTGAAGATGAAATAAGTTTTTGCATAAGTAATTTTAAAATTAAGAGTAGTTCTCTCTCCTGCATAAGCTCCTTCTTCTTCTATGTTTTAATTTCGTTAATGACGATCAATCAGCTCCCGACTAACAAAGCTGGAATCATTCAGGCGTCAGAGCGAACCTCCTTCATTCGCCTTCCTTTTCTTCATCTGAGAAGCTGAACGTCTAAAGGTTATCGAAAAGCAACGTTTTATTTTTAAAGCTTGTCAGCAATCGACTGACTGATTTAGGAGGCCCAGGTTTAATCCGGCAGGCCTCGTTTGCTTCTGGAAAGGAGAAAGGGGGAACCTGCCTAAGGAAAAATGTAAAAAGTGCTTTTAAAAGTTTGTCCGACAGGATCCGGAAACGTTAAGGAGGTTGAGATCTTGTGCTTTAAAGTTTGTCTTGCACTCTATTCCAGATTCTTATTAATACAGTAAAATAAAAGCAAAAAGCAAAGATTTCCCTGCTGATCTCGCTCAGTGTCTCACATCTAAAGGTAAAGGACTGTGGTGGCCTAGCGGGTAAGGTACTGGACTATGGACCAGAAGGTCCAGGGTTCAAATCCCACCTCTGCCAAGCTGCCACTGTTGGGTCCTTGAGCAAGACCCTTAACCCACAATTGCTTGGACTGTAAGACTGTATAAGTTGTAAGTCGCTCTGGATAAGGGCGTCTGCTAAATGCTGTAAATGTAATTGTAAACCTGCTAAATCATCACTCAAACACTGTCATTCAGATTACAACGTACTTAAGTAGTTTTTGTACTTTACATGATTATTTCTGTTACTTAATACTTTTTACTTACTACATTTCAAAATAGAAATTTGTACTTTTCACTCACTACATTTTCAGAACAGGCTTGTTACTTTAGCTTTTATTTATTTATCTGTTTTATCTATCTGTTTATTTTCTTGTTTATTTAAGCAAATTATAAGTGGCACATATAAAACAATAAGGCTTTAACACTTTTTAATGTTCAGCATAACGCATTCCACCCCCCAAAATAACCGTATACACTTTATTTTTATTAATCAGACACTAGAGGTTTATCCATGTCCCTGAAACGCTGAATTCTGTTTCTGTCATGAACATAAGAAGTTTATTAAAAGGTTTTGGTTAAGTGCTGTTAAATGAGAGTGGAGTTTAAAAGAAGAACTGGTGTATGAAGTCTTTGAGGCTGCAGTTGGTCGGACTGAAATGCAGTGAGAGTCTTTCAGAGAGTCGACTGTAACGACCGTTTGGGTTAAAGATCAGGATTTGCTAGTTATGAGAGATTTAGGAAAACATCATTGGTTAAAGACATTAAGGTGATTTGAAGGATTTTTTGCAGATGATTTTGTAGGCTTAGTGTTTTTAAAGGCTTTTTAAAGGAATACTCTTTCTTTGTTACCTTAAATACATTTACTAGCGTGTATTTTTATACTTTGACTTAAGTAAAATATATAAACTTTAACTTTTTTTTTGAGATTTCTTTTTAAATCCGATGAGTCGTGGCTACTTTGCCTATAATCAGTAAATAAAGCATTCGCTACCTCGCTAGCAGCTCTCCGTTTGGGCCTGACTTACCCTTCCGTCTATTTCCGGTACGAGGGCGTCGGATGAATTAGTGATGTTGTTTTAAAGCCGTGTTGTGACAGCAGCACAAACGCTGGTTACGTGCCTGACACCCTACCTGTCTGACTTTATCCACGTGGTATTTTGTGAGCTCTCCTGCACGGCTTCACCTCTCTGCATCATTCTGGACGTCTCAGCCTTCATTACTATGCCTCCAGACTCAAACTCCTGTGCATCTGCTGGGTTTGGATGCACGGCTTTATAGCGACGTATAGCCTGAGACGTATCAGTAAGCGTTCTCGGCGCGCACACGCGTTTCTTCTTCATCGTGGATCCAAAAATAAGCGTGCACCTCCATGTTTGTAGGCGGACGGGTGCAGGCGAGGGCCGGGACGCGACCCGTCTCGAATAGCAGCGCAGGTTCGGTTTGTGCTCTGCTTTCTCTCTTCTCTTCTCCGTTTTTTTCATATGGAAATGTGAAATAATGGGGTGATTAAATAGAGCTGTATATTAAAGTACAGCTGACATTAGAATTAGCATAATGTGCTCTCGCCTCAGGCTGCGTACTTTATTTGCCATCTGCGTCGGACCGCGATCCCCCCGGGAGGCCCGGCGCTGAAACCGCTCCTCAATAAACTCACGGAATACCGAGTGATGACGGACCCGAGTCCTCGTGTCCGAAAGGATGCCTTCGTCCCCGTGTACGTCAAGGTAAACGTCAGGCCTTTGGGTTTAGGCCTCCTTAGATGCAAAGAAAGGCTCGGCAATAAAAAAGGCGGGACTGTGCAGTGTGTGAACATCCTCGTGTGTGTGTGTGTGTGTGTGTGTGTGTGTGTGTGTGTGTGTGAGAGAGGGAAGCCATTGTATGTGAGCGTATGCTCTGTCCACTGTAATTAAGTCAAAGGACAGGAAGGAGCACAGAGACGAACAGCTGCTGCTCTGCACCAAACACAAATCAGAGACGTACCGAGGACCCATCCTTACATTTTACTGTCCTGTTACTTACGCCAAATATAATCCCTAATTAAATAATATTAGCAGCTATGAGCAAAGACTAAATAAAACAGGATTCCTATTAATACAGAGCTTTGTTGATGCCAGCGATTTCCTCAGTGACATTTCAGTGTAACCTTCGGAGACTAAAATCGCAGAGACACGTCCTCGTGCTTAAGTTTCCTCGTCACGTTCGTCTCATTTCAGAAGACCGGAGGCACGACAAAAAAGAAACCGGAAAGCACGCTGTACCGATATAGACTAAGGATAAACCGCACAAAACAAAGATATAAGACCTAAATAAATTGTAGTTTTGCACATTTATTTACTCAGGTTTTATACAGTGTTTATATTTAACTTAACCCAATTTCTTTAGGTCGTACTGTCTAGAAGGGCTGCGATATTGACAACAAGTGATATTGGGATATTTTCTGGGATTTTATCGATCACGATAATTAGTCTTTGCAAAATAGTAGGATATTAATTCTTGCTTAATAATTAAATGTCAGGAAAACAGAGGGGCCGAACTAACAAGAAGAAGATCATAAGAATGTACTCAAAAAAAAGAAAATCTTCCTTCTTTGCTGACGTAGGCTACGATACGCTTCACAGCTTACAATATACAGAGCGACACATTTTGAATTTTAAAATGTATGGAATAAATACCCTTGGAAAATCCGATAACTGTGGGGTGAGAATGGGAAGTTTGGTAAATTTCAGTGCTTACCAAATTGTGTTTTGACATCTCAGAGCATCTCAGAGCAGATAAAGCCTGTGATGTTTGGCGCCCCCATGAGGGGATATTGGACTCCAAGTTGGAACCGTGCACTCACACCCGCGATCAGAAAGTGATGGGTTTTTCTTTTAGTAAACTGTCTTGAAAAGAGAAAATGAGCCAAAACAAAAAAAAGGGGAAAAAGGCTACAAACGAACCCAAGAGAGAAAGTTCTGTTAATCTTTGCCAATTTGCAATGAATCGCTTTATTATTTTGGTCTGTGCATATAGTGGGGGATGGGAGGTGCAGCTTTTCTTAGATACTCATAAGGGGGGCTCCAAGAAATATAAGCTACCAGCATGATACTGCGCTTCAGAAGCGTACCGGGTTCGACCAGAACAAAAAAAGGCTAATATTTGTGAACCACACATTGAGGGACTTTTGAAAAAACATTTTATACCTTAACACGTGGCACATTTTTTCACTGTTTCAAATCGCTAAAATGCAAACGATACCCGACCCTGGCAAAATATGAAGATTAGGACAAACTTCAGGAGAGCATGACAGGCTTCAATCAGCCAAAAACAAAAACACACTCGGCACACCTTAGAGGAATCATTCTGCAAACAACAACAACAACAACAAAAAGAAATAACAAAGGTCATCTTTTGTGATTTCATCAGGAAAGCCACGGTGCTACTTCAGGCTGTTCAGAGCGATGGGTTCGAACAATGTCTGAATACTTTAGCCACAAAATATATGCTGATAAAGTATCGTTTCATTATGGTTATGGATAAAATCTCAGAAAAGAAAATACTCTAGCATTCCTAAACATGAGCATGCTTCTAGGTTTTGATTAGGATTTTCATTATCATATTGGATGTAGGTTTGAATTGTGGTCATGTTGGATATATAATAACCATGGTAACCAAGGTGCCAATACGTCTGGAGTAATCAAGTGCCCGTTTTGTGCCAGGCTGGATGAACAGGTAAACGCCGGACGCGATCTGTTGAGTCGGAGCTTACACTGATCCCAGCTACATCATGTGTGTGTATGCATGTGTGTGTATGCACCTAAGGCACCTATTGTTCTCAGCGCTCACACGCACACACACACACACACACACACACACACACACACACACACACACACACACACACACACACGCGAGAGCCGAAATCAAACAACCGAACAATTACAGCAGCATATGTTTTTCCTGCTCGGATTAAATCGGCACATTAGGGTCACGACGCCGAGCTTTCATTTGATAAATAAATGCGACTCCTCGGTCGCGAGCGCACAATTACCATTTCCTCTCAGTGTGTGTGTGTGTGTGTGTGTGTGTGTGTGTGTGTGTGTGTTTTCGGAGCATTCCCTCAGGACGATGCCTGAGTGTTTAGCATCCGTTTTCACCGCGGCCTCGTTTGCGCGGCCGCCATAACGAGTCCCTTCTGTATTGGAGGACCTACGTAGGTCCCGCATCCTGCAACTTCAGCAATTAGCCGTGTGTAGTTAAGGATACACAACTTCTAACGCCGCTGACAACACAGACACACACACACACTCACACACACACACACATACACACACATGGATAACCAGTCAGGTTTGATTTTCCGGCTCTTCTTAAATAAGACCATAAAAAAACAGAGTGGAGACGTTGTTGATTTCTTTTTGTTTTACTTACTTACTCACTTACTTACTCACACACACACACACACACACACACACACAGTCAGTGTGCAAAAGTTTATGTACCCCAATTCCCATTACTGCACCTTTCATGATCTGTAAACAAAAGAAGTTCTGACTCTTTAAAAACACTCGACATTGCGATAAAATGTTCTTTCTTTTTTTGGTTAACTCGCCGCCGCTGTAATGTGATTAAAGCCGTTTGCGGATTTCAGGGGATTCAATAATAGAACAGGAAGAGATTTAAAAAAAAAAACACATTAAACAGAATTTTAATGGCAGAGCAAAATAACAGCCTTAAGCTGCTTTAAATGCCAGCGACCTTGACTCTGAATAAGGCTGAAGTCTGATTTCTTTCTTTTTCTTTCTCTTTCTTTTTTTTTTTTGGTTTTACCCCACAGCTTCTTAAAATCTCAGCCTCTATTTTCACTCTTTATTACAAACCATTTATCTTGATGGCCCCCTCCCTTCTCTGTCCTAGAGGCGACGAGTTTATTTGTTTGATACTAATAAGAGTCCCTTAAACGACGGTTTAAGTTGTACTTTTCCAATTTAGCCCCGCGCCGCCACCGCTCGAGGGGTTCCGCGCGTTAGCGGGTTCAGCCCGCACTAATAACGAGAGACGAGATTAAAGACGAGACGCAGTCGCGTTGTGGAAAAAAATGATTTACTCCAACGTAGAGTGAAATCATACAAGATGTAAGCCTGATCATATTTTATAAAGCTATAGAAGGTAAACAGAGGTGGGTATTGATTATACATACCCAACTCCCTTTATTTAACTTTCAACGTATATTAATAAATACAACCCCAAATCAGAAAAAGTTGGGACGGTATGGAAAATGCAGAGAAAATATTAATGCAGTGCTCCTTACATTTCCTTAGACATTTATTTAATTGCAGACAGTATGAACCCGAGATAAGTCAGGTTTTTTCCTGGTTATTCCTGGATTTCAGGCCTGCAACACATTCCAAAAAAAGTCTGGACAGGGGCAGTTTAGGGCTAGTTATGAGTAAGCCTGAGTGTTTGAGGAGTAAAGATGATCAGAGGATCTCCAGTTTATCACCAAATGTGCTAGAAAATGATTGAAATATTAAAAACAATGTTCCTCAAAGAAAGACTGGAAGGGATTTATATATTCCTCCCTCTACAGAGCATAATATCATTAAACCATTCAAAGAATTTCAGTGAGTAAAGGGTAAGGGTTCAAGCCTAAACTAAAGAGGGGTGATCTCCGCTCCCTCAGGCGGCACTGCATCAAGAACCGTCATTCATCAATATCTGACAGAACCACATGGGCAAGGGATTCCTTTATCAAACCTTTATCAAGCTCTGATTTGTAATTGAATGCCTCTTCTCTTTTTGTTTGCAGGTAGAGATGAGCCTTCGAGTTACATCTGCACGACGTGTAAGCAGCCCTTCCCCAGCGCCTGGTTCCTCCTGCAGCACGCCCAGAACACGCACGGGATCCGAATCTACCTAGAACCCAACGGTTCCAACACCTCGCTCACTCCACGGATCAGCCTCCCTCCCCCTCTCGGTGCTGACTCCATACCCCAGTCCCCTCTCACCAATTTTCTAGGGGACAACAACCCCTTCCACCTGCTGCGCATGACCGGGCCGCTGCTCCGCGAGCCGACGCCGAGTTTCGTGGAGAACCGCATCCCGAACACGCCGCCCTTCATCAGCCCCCCTCCTCGCCACCTAGACCCCCATCGCCTGGAACGCCTTAGCGCCGAGGAAATGGGTTTGATTTCCCAGCATCCCAGTGCCTTCGAGAGAGTGATGCGCCTGACGCCCATGGAGAGCCAGTCCATGGACTTCTCGCGCCGCCTGCGAGAGCTGGCGGGCAACACCAACTCCACCCCTCCGCTCTCACCCAGCCGCGCCAACCCTATGCACCGCCTTCTCAACCCCAACCCCTTCCAGTCCAACCGCAAGTCGCCCTTCCTGAGCACCCCTCCGCTGCCGCCCATGCCGCCCAACAGCACCACGCCACCTCAGACGCAGGACAAGAGCAAGTCGTGCGAGTTCTGTGGGAAGACCTTCAAGTTCCAGAGCAACCTGATAGTCCACCGGCGAAGCCACACGGGAGAGAAGCCTTACAAGTGCCAGCTCTGCGACCACGCCTGCTCTCAGGCCAGCAAGCTCAAGCGCCACATGAAGACGCACATGCACAAATCCGGCTCCATCACGGGACGATCGGACGACGGATTGTCCACCACCAGCTCGCCCGAGCCGGGCACGAGCGATGTGACAGGGGAGGCCGTGAAGAACAGGGATGGCGACTTCCAAGGCGAGGGGGTAGGAGCTGAAAACGAAGAAGAGGAAGAGGACGAAGAGGAGGAGGAGCTGGAGAACGAGAGCAGACCCGAGTCCAACTTTAGCATGGACTCTGAGCTGAGTCGAAACAGGGAAAATGGTGCCAAGGCTCCGGCCGACGAGAAGAACCTGGGCTTGGGAAAAATAGTAGACAATGTGGGGCTGAACTCGATTCAGCAGTACAATAATTTAATCGTTGACAATCGTAAAAGGCTTCCTTACTCCAAGAGGTGCTCCGACAGACAGAGAGACACAGGAGACGAAGACTCGGTGGCAGAGGACATGGACCCGGTCGGACGGGCCACCATGAATGGCAGAAACTGTGGCTCGGGCGATTCTTTCTCAGGCCTGTTCCCGCGCAAGCCCACGCCCATCACCAGTCCCAGCCTGTCCCACTCGTCCAAGAGGATCAAAATCGAGAAGGACTTGGAAATGCCCCCGGCGCCTCTGATCCCCTCGGAGAACGTCTACTCGCAGTGGCTGGTGGGTTACGCGGCGTCACGGAACTTCATCCGAGACCCCTTCCTCGGCTTCACCGACTCCAGACAATCGCCTTTTGCAACCTCCTCCGAGCACTCGTCGGAAAATGGCAGCCTACGCTTCTCCACCCCGCCCGGGGACCTGCTGGACGGGGGCCTTTCAGGACGCAGTGGCACCGCCAGCGGGGGCAGCACCCCCCACCTGTCGGGGGGCCCGGGGCGCCCCAGCTCCAAAGAGAGCCGGCGCAGCGACACGTGCGAGTACTGCGGCAAGGTTTTCAAGAACTGCAGCAACCTGACGGTGCACCGGCGCAGCCACACGGGCGAGCGGCCCTACAAGTGCGAGCTGTGCAACTACGCCTGCGCCCAGAGCAGCAAGCTCACCCGCCACATGAAGACCCACGGGCAGCTGGGCAAGGAGGTGTACCGCTGTGACATTTGCCAAATGCCCTTTAGCGTTTACAGCACGCTGGAGAAACACATGAAAAAGTGGCACGGCGAACATTTGATGACGAGCGAAGTGAAAATCGAACAAGCCGAAAGAAGCTAAGCAAAGATCTCCCGTTTCTGCCTCACCATTCCTTTGGGTAGCTGGATTCTCTCTTTATCCTTTTTAAAATAATAATAATTAATAATAATTAATTCACAATTTGAGTTAGATTTGCCTAACTGCCATCTGAGAAAAGAAAAGACTAAGACTAAGGATGCTGTAATTGGGAGCGCGTCTAATCTGCGTTTGATTCGAGTCGACAGACGTTTCAGTGGAGCCTTTAACCGTGCAATAATTTCTGTATTTATTGGATTCATGTTGTTTTTTTGTTTTGTTTTGTTTAGTTTTTAAGCATGTGCAGGTGTGTTTGATTTTCTTTTCTTTTCTTTTTTGTTGTCTTACTCAGATTCAAATGCTGTGATCTTTCTTTGTTCAAACCCAAACCTGAGATTTATTTGAAAGAAATTCACAACAGAGGAAAGGCCGCTGCTCACGAGGTTCTATTAAGCTACGTTTCATTTCTTCTTGACGAGAAGTCGGGTTTAAAAAACTGAGAACGTGTTTCATTTTTTTTTATTAGTTGAATAGTCAAAACCGCAGACAATCCTTCGAGCTTGTAGCACGCACCGATTTCGGACGAATTGGCCAATCGAATTGGGGAAGAAGCACTGAATGTCGCGTGACAGTAAAACGTAGGATAAAGCCGGTCGAAAATAACCCGACCCTAAAATAAAGGAGCTGTGTGCTTTCAGGGGATGCTCATCACAGCAAGTCCTTCTCTTTTTTATTTTATCTTTTATTTTTCTATACATATCTTATTTCTTGTTAAAACACATCAGGTGCTGCATCCACATGTCACACGTTAAGAACTTCGAACAAAGATCTTCTGAATGGTGTTATAGATACCTAACGCAGATCCTGTGGGCTTGGGTTCGAACCCTGACCGGTGGTGCTTTTATGGAACCCTCAGGATGTACCCCTGCCTGTTCTCAGTCAATTCCGATGGGCTCTGGACGCTTTTCTGCGACCTTCACCAGGATAAATAATTTATTTAGTGTTTAGTGTTTTAGACCACTGCACCAACCCAGTGCGTACTGCAATGTAAATGATAAAAATAATAATATTATCATTTAAAAGTATTATTTACGTAGCGTGATTTTATGAGTCACGCTCCTCATTAGCGGAAAAAAAATATTCTAACATTTTTTGGTAATTTTTAAATTATTTTTATGTTTATAATCAATTTAATAAAATTTTAAATAGTTGATGTGTGTAGAATAGGGTTGTACCGCCTGTTTTTTTATTTTAATTGAATTCCAATTTTTATTGGAAAATAGGTTGGTTCCCTCCTTGTGCCCTGTGCTGCCAGGTGTGGTCCTGAATTGGTGACTCCTCCTTCAAACACAGCCAACTGTGTACGACTCGAACCCGGTTCCCTGTCACAGTGGGCTAGTGTTTTAGATTGCTGCACCACCTGAGTCTATATTGCAATGCAAATGTAAAATGATAATATTATTATTTTAAAATAATATTTATTACACGTGATATTATGAATCACACCGACTATAAGCAGAAAGAAAATATTATATTATTTTTTTGCCATTTGTAATTATTTTTTGGTTCATAATCTGTTAAAAAAATGCATTTTAATTAGTTGAAGTGCTTGTATAATAGGGTTGCACCATCCGGTTTTTAATTTTAATTGGACTTTCAAAATAGGCTTGTTCCCACCCTGTGCCCTGTGCTGCCAGATGCAACCCTGAATTGGTGGCTCCTAACTCAGGTACAGGCAGTTGGGTACAACTCGAACCTGATTCCCTGTGACGGTTGGATGGTGGTTTTAGACCACTGCCCCGCCCGAGTGCTACCTTACACATTACATATTGCGATGATTGATGGTAAATGCTAAAAATTATAATATTATTATTTTAAAATAATAATTACTATGCATGATATTATGGGTCACACTCAGAAGCGGAAATAAAATATTATGACATTTTTTGGTCATTTTAAATTATTTTTAGGTTTATAATTTTTAAAAATAAAATACATTTTTTATAGTTTACTTCATATGTGTGTAGAGTAGGGTTGCACCACCTGATTTTATATCTTAATTGGTCACATTAAGTATTAGTTTGAAGGAAAATTTCATGTCATTTCCTCACTTTATACACATATTGATTTATTTATGTATTCAATTTATTCAGGACTTGCTGTGATGTCCAGCCAAAGTAGTGAAAAGTATGCAATGAACGTCTAGAAATTTTAAATCCCAAACCTGAAAATGATCATATTTAGTTATTAATTCGCAGCCGTCACACGACTACTGGTTAATATACCTACAGTAGTTACTATTGCACACAAAAATGCTTTAATGTGATTAAATATTAATTATTAAAAGGCTGCCCCTTAATTATTCTTTTTAAACATCTTCAGACATTGTTTAAAGCAGAAGGTTTTGACTGATACTTAAAGCCAAGTCGTTACATTGATTAAAATTCAAAAATAAGAAAGAATTCAACGCAGTCGACTCGCACTTTAGCGTTCGGTGCATTGCTGCCTGGTCCGACGAGGCGAGATCGGAGTGCCCGTGTTTGCTAGGCTTGGCTTTCACAGCACCGGCACTATAAAACGAAAGCGTAAACTAATTTATTTGGCCAGTTTTTGTACTGCCGTTCAATTTGACATGAGTGTGCCTTGAATACTGAATACTGATCTTCCTATTTATCGTCTCGCAAGACAAAATGCAACTGTTTTTTTGTTTGTTTGTTTTTTTTTTTTTGTTTGTTGGCGAAGCAAAGAATCTAAAAGGCTAAAATTGAGTCGAAAATGACCATAAAATTAATTCTAAGGTTAAAATCTCCTGCACAATAACAATAGTGTGTGTGTGTGTGTGTGTGTGTGTGTGTGTGTGTACAGTACACACGCGTTTGTACAATTCTTCACTTCAGGACACACCCCGCAGTTTTTTTTTTTTTTTTTTTTTTTTGCTACAACGAAGAGACTGGAAAAATCAGGAAACTACAGAATTTTAAAAAAGACTTTAGTGCACTCTGTCTTAAGATACGTTTACAGTATTGACACAAGTACAAGGTAAAAATGATTTCTGTGTATGTGTGTGTTTATTTTGTTTTTTTAATGGTTGCTTTTAATGAATGCCATTAAACGGTGTGTATATTGTTTTTTTGGTGACGGGGTTTAGTATATATATATAAATCTATAAATATAAATATATATGACATTTTTTTCTTGTTTACTGTAAGAGTATAACAGTATTTGTAATATTGGAGAATGCTCTGGCATTTTGCATAAAAGGAAAAAAAAAAGTTTCTACATTTTTTTTTGCAGTCCGATTTAAATTGTGGGTCTTTAAAAACGTTTTTTTTGTCACTGTACCTGTCTTGATTTTTTGTAGCTTTTTGCCTTGGGTGTGAGAAAAACAAACGGTTAAATTAAAATTGAATAATAAGAGGACTGCAAACTGCTGCGATGCCCGGAGATCGCCCCGCCCCGCCCTGCCCCGCCCCGCCCCACACAGAGGCTAAACTTTTACTTTGCAGAAAAATGGTTTTCTTTAATCTGGAACGGATCCTCCCCACAGCCGGATGTAACCGTACGTGTCTCTTTGCTGCATTTCGGACCTCTGGAGACTAAAGCTACGCAGACTTGAACCAGACGTAGCTACGAGCTGCCACAACAGATCCGTTTTTAATTTTGGCAGGATAAAATGGTGCAAAAAAAAAAAAAAGGAAAAAGAAAAAAAAAGAAAAAGAAAAAAAAAAGGATTGATCTGAATCTTGTATAAAGGGATTGAGGGCTGATCCACGGCCTTGTACTGTAGCTGCATCTAATGAGAGTCAATGTTTTCATCACTATTATATTGGTTGTAAATATTTTTTTAATGCTTACCCAGACTTTGTTTGTTTGTTTGTTTGTTTTATTTTGGGTTTTGTTCTTTTGTGCGTGATGGGATCGGGCCTCGTTGTTTACCTGTTGGCCCCCCCTCACCCTGCCCCCCGCCCCCCGTGTGTTCGGTTCTGAGTGTAAACCTGCGGTTCTGTACAGAGCCTGCAACCTGCAGCTCTCTTAGCATGAGAAGAATAGAGCACAAATACAAACTGTTTTACTTCCTGTCTAACTCACGACTCGTCTGCTCATTTCTCACACACACACACACACACACACACACACACACACACACACACACACACACACACACACACACACACACACACACACACACATTAATTCATTCATTCGTTATATTTAAATGTGCATAATAATAATAATAATAATAATAATAATAATAATAATAATAATAATAATAATAATACACACCAATTAAATCAAAAATTAAAAAGTTTCTCTAAAAATAAATTCATAAAAAATGTATCCAATTAATTAAATTGAAATAATCTAAAAGTACACTAATAATAATAATAATAATAATAATAATAATAATACCCAGTTGTATTCAGTAAACACTAACAATTAAAAATAAAAATACAAGTAAATTACATTAAAACTATTTAAGGTACTCAGATTAAACAATTAAATAACTAACATATTAAATAAATAAACTACATTATTAATAACAATAAAAATGTCCCCAAATAAATTATATAGAATAAATAAATAACAACAATAAAGTGTATCCCAATGGTTAAATTGAATAATAAAAAGTTATCCAATTAAATCAAAAATGAAAGGTTAATAGTTAGAAGCTTGTTTTTTAAATAATAAGACAATATCCAAATTATATTCAATACATAAAGTAAATACTACCACAACTTTAGCCAATAAAAAAATAAAAAAATAAAAAAATAAATAATAATAATAATAATAACCCTTATTAAATTGAAAATAACACAGTAAAATTAAAAATATTTTATTTAATAAAACAATGTAACTAGCTAAAGAAATATACCCCAGGTATATTACATTTCAAAAAAACATTGATTACAAAATAATTAATAATTACACTGAGGTTCCTAATGAAATACAATTACATAGAAGTTTTAAAAAATTATAAAATGAAACAATAAAAAAGCATCCCAATTAAACAATACAACCAATTAAATTATATTATACCTAAATAAAATAATAAAACTATGTCACATTTTTTTAGATAAAAACCATCTGGCATTAGAATTAAATTTAAGAATAAACAGTTATTTACCACTAATGATCCTGTGACATTATACAATACTTCAGGCTATATAAAGATGAGAATGGCACACTTGTATCTGTTTCGGGGATGGCTGTGCTGCAGATCTGAGCTGTAGAATCTGCACACCATGTGTGTGTGTGTGTGTATCTGCAGGATCAAAGCAATTCCTCCAACCAGAGGCTTCAATTAGGGGTCAGCGCTACTGACCACCATCACACACAGACATTTCATCTGTCTTCCACTACGAGGTTATTTTAACTTCTGCAGAAACTTGGTGGGACCCCGATCTCCAGAAACCAGCTGGCTGGACTTAGATATGCTGCTGTGTGTACCCGTAGCGTCCTGGAGAAGGTCCTTATCCGTGGGTTAGTAATGTAACAGCACCCCTCTGGAGCCCAAATCCTGCTCATGTACGGAACAGGAACTAGACTTCAGTGGTAGATGGTTACAGCAAATCTTTGGAGGTGATTTGATTGTTTAAGAAAGCTATACAATACTGTAGCACTACATTACCCATCATTCCTACAGAGAAACCCATCAATTACAGTCACTGGTTTAACTCCACCCACTTTTTAATATTCTTGAAGCTTCTCACAGCTCACTAGATGTTAGTACATTCCATTAGTGTGTGCTATACCAATCGGGTTTGGTAAACCTGCTTTAGATACGTTATGATGCAGCACATTGGGGTTGCCAATGTCTCATGTGATCCCTCTTGGCTGTGTTTCCTACCAGTTCTCCTCTTTCTAGCTATGCTGCTATAGCTAATGCTGCCGGGGTCTCATGCTACACTTGGCATCAGTGATTGTTAATAAACACTGTGCTCTTAATCAATAACTAGTTACATTTTCTGTTTTCCTCTCCGAGCTGTGGGTTCCGGCAGTTTCCCAGCCAGCCCCACAACATGATGTTCATCTGCTGTAGCTCCACTCAAGCTGCTTTCCGTCATCAGCTCCAGCCCCATCTAACCCGGGCCACTTAATGTCGATGTGCAATACTTCACATTTTATTCGAACTTGGACTCCATGACTTTAGTTTTTGCTCTTGATTTATCATCTATCATCTACGCCGCCCAAGGGGGTTGGGTCCCTTTTGAGTCTTGGTCCTCCCAAGGTTCTTCCTATAACCACTCAGGGAGTTTTTCCTTGCCACTGTCGCCCTAGGCTTGCTCAATTTGGCATTGCACGTAGATATTAGGAGATAATCTAACCTTGTAAAGTTGCTTTGAGACAATGCTCCATTGTAAAAAGCGCTATATAAATAGATCTGACTTGACTTGACTTGACAAGTGAGGAACGTCACTCTGGACATGTGGAAATGTCCTGTCAGAAACATCCTAAACATCATAAAGTGAATGTTAATAGAGAAAGAAAAAAATCCAATGTAAGTAATTATATATAATACATAAAAGTAAATACATTTATTAAAAAGAAATACAATTACTTAAAAAACCCCTCTTAAGCTCATAATATTAATTTTTTTTTGCATTTCTTTAAATACTAATTTCTAACAAACAAATCCGAGGAGCATCTCTCTGGACATGTGGAAAAGTCTTGTAAGAAAAACTAAAAATAGTAAATAAAAATAATGTCAATATAGAAATGAAAAATATAATATATGCAATTATATATGATAAATAAAAATAAATACCTTAATTAAAAATAAATAGGTTTGATTAAAAAATACATTTAATTTCTTAAGCTATTTTTTTAATTGTATTTGTTTACATGATACTTTTTACTGATCAAAATTGAGGAATGTCATTCTGGACATGTCCTGTCAGAAAAATTCTAAAAACGTAAAATAAAAATAATAAATAAATTAATAAATGTCAGTGAAGAAAAAATACCATATAATCAATAATAGAAATAATAATCAATAAATAATGGAAAAGGTCTATCAAAAAAATTCTAAAAATTAAAAAACTAAAAATAATAAATAAATAAAGGAAAAATCCTGTCAGAAAAAAAAAATTAAAATAAATAAAATAATAAATAAATAAATGACAATAGAGAAAAAAATACCATATAAACAATTATTTAAGTAAATAAATGTATTAAAATCAATAAATTAAAATTTCACTAAAAAAATTAATTGCATATAATTTCTTAAGCTCATAAATATTTCACAAATTGTTTTTAAAAAAAAAGTAATTTCTGTTTTTTTAATTGACTAGTTTCTACTGATCAAATTTGAGAAATACCTCTCTGGACACGTGAAAAAGTCCTGTCAGAAAAATTCTAAAAATTTAAACTAAAAATAATAAATAAATAATGAAAAAGTCATGTCAAATCTTATGCAGACATTCGGGCAGCCCTGATCTAAGATTAAGGCATTCATTTTAAAACACGTCGGAAAATAATTAATGGAAATTAGTGGAAACTAAGATCAGAGGTCACAGTCGTGTTTCAAAGTCTAGTAGAAAGAGAACCAAAAACTGTTGTAGCAGCAAATATGGGGGCAAAATCTACTCCAAACAAACAGCCATGTAATGTTTTGGGCGTCCACAGACTTTTGTCCCTATACCTGAACTGTAGCATTTAGCAGCATCTAGATTTCTACTGAATAATAATCGGGTGTTCAGATTAAAGCCGTGTTCAGTAGCTGCGGTTAGAACATCTCAAACAAGCAGACGGGTGCAGGAGCTTTCCGTTAGCGCATGTCAGTATTTCTGTAGTCCTGTAGCTCCGTTCCGCAGAAAGATGGAACATGACAGGGTCGGGTTCTTTTTCCGGATGTTTCCCTGTATGTTGCCGCCACTTTACAGAAACACGTGAACTGAATCCGCGGGTCAGGTTCTGTTTATTCTGTGACGGCATCCTGTCAGGAGAGAGCAAAACAGAGCCGGTGACGGAGCTCTGACAGGGGTACGAGGAACACGGGTGCTGTCTCAGGCCCCCGAGCCCATTTGATGGGGCTGCCGACGCTGACAGAGGTACGAGGATCCACTCACGGCTCCTCGGGTGCATCTTCATCCCACCATTAGGCTCCAGCTCATGCCCAGACTCGCGGTGAGCTTAAACACCACGGCCTCCTCGGCCGGCCGTCCAGCCCTTTCCAAAAAAAAAGGTGAGGCAGGTGATCTTCACATAGCAAAGAAGAACATATGATAAATAAATAGTAAATAATGGGAAAGACCTGTCAGAAAAATTCTAAAAATGTTTTAATAAAATAAAAACAATAAATAAATTATTTAATGACAAAAAAGAAAAAAATACCATATAAACAAAAATGTAAATAATTATCTTTATTAAAAATAAATAAACTAACTCAAAAAATAAATTACATATAATTTCCTAAGCTCATAATATTTCACTAATTGTTCAAACTGAGGAATGTCACTCTGGACACATGGAAAGGTCTTGTGAGAAAAATTCTAAAAATCAAATCTAAAAGTAGATTATGTAAGGATCACTGCAAACATCAGTATGTTCAATGGAACCCTCAGATGATCTGCAGGCTTTAATCTGACAGAGGTTTCTTCTCGTGTTGAATCTGCACCTCTCGCCCCAGTTCCTCCTCGTTTACATGCACACGAGTGGAATGCGACGTGGGATCCAGAGTCGCCTCCCTCTCTCCTTCCTCCATCCGTCGTTCTCTTGATTTTCGGAGAATAATCCCCCCTGTGGGGGACTTCAAAGAGCAGGCCAGTCAGGGATTGGCGTAATTACCCTTTTGCCTTGAAACCGATGCCAAATCAAGAGTCGTCCTGGCTCCTCTTTCCATTTCAGCGAGACTCGTTTTAAGGCTGGGTTTCACTTTTTAATTTGAGGAAGGTTAAAAACTTTTTTAGTAGTCAGGTCTGTGTATGAACGAGGAGATTTTAGACTTCTGACACACGAGCTGTAAGGAAAATGGATTTAAGATGGTCCTGTTACAGCGCGGTCGGTCTTTATAGCCATGCAACAATACTGCTTGCATTATTCCGTGTATTACCTTATAGATTGGCAGTTATAGCGTAACAGCAAACTCTGCTGCAGAAAAGTTTATTAAACACAACGTAGAGAAAGGAACATGCAGGGAGTCAAATCATTACTAAAAGATTCACTGATTCAACTGATCCACTGAAGAAAGGTGCACCTCTGTCATGACTAAACAACTCACGGATTCAAACACTGATTCATTTGAATAATCAAAAATTTCCCTGATTCAAATACTGATCCAATTTCAGACTTTAACAAATGATTCATTGATTCAAACATTGATTAATATAATGAGAGAGGTTCGACTATCTGTCATGACCAAAACGATTCAGTGATTCAAACACTTATCAGTGATCAAAGAATTCACTGATTCAAACACTGATACACCTAAATGATTCCCTGATTCAAAGACTTATCAGTGACTAAATACAGATATTCTGACTATCTGTCATGACCAAATGACTCAAATGATTCAGAAAATGACTCAAATGATTCAAACACTGAATTACTGAACAAGAGAGGAGTAAATCCAAATCATTACCAAAAAATTCACTGATTCAGTTCATTGACTGGAGGTTCACCTTTGTCATGACTAAACAACTCACTGACTCATTAGAATAATAAAAAGATTTACTGATTCAAATATTGAACAAATCTCAAACATGAAATAAACAATGCATTAATTCAAACACTGATCCCCTTAAAGAGCGAAGTGAAAGGTTCATAAACAAACAATTCACTGATTCAAACACTGGTTCACCTAGAGCTTTCTATTTGTCATAAATGACTCACTGATTCACACACTGAATTACTGAACTAGAGAGGAGTAAATCCAAATTACCAGAAGATTCACTAAAGAAGAGAGGTGCACCTCTGTTAAAAATAAATGACTGACTGATTCAGACATTGATTCATTGGAATATTCAAAAGATTCCCTGATTGAAATACTAAGCTAATCTCAAACATGAACAAACGATTCACTGATCCAAACACAGGCCCTTTAAACAGGAGAGAAGCACATATCTAATGACCAAATGATTCAGTGATTGAAACACTGATTCACTTACCGAGAGAGAAGCAAAATGTTCATAAACAAATGATTCAGTAATCAAGCAATGTCCTACTAAACCAGAGAGATGTGACTATCTGTCATGAATAAATGACTCTCTGATTGAATGAATCCAAGTGATTACCAAGAGGTTCACTGATTCAATTGATCCACTGAAGAAGAGCGGTGTATCTCTTTCATGACTAAATGACTCACTGATTTATTTGAATAATCAAAAGATTCCCTGATTTAAATACTGATCCAATCTCAAACATGACCACATGATTCACTGATTCAAACACTGAGCCACCTGACAAGGGAGGTGCAACTCTGTTATGACTAAACAATTCACAGATTCAAACACATATCAGTGAATAAATGATTCACTGATTCAAACTCTGATCCAACAAAGGAGAGAGGTGCAACATTGTCATGACTAAATGATTCACTGACTCTTATATTTATTCATTAGAATAATCAAAAGATTCCCTGATTCAAATACTGAATCAATCTCAAACATGACTAAATGATTCGCTGATTCAGACACTGAGCTACATAATTAGAGACATGCAAATAGATCATGAGAAAATGATTCAATGATTCAAACGAGACAGGAGGGAATTGGTTCAATAACAAGTGAATGGTTTATTCAAGTGTATGATTCCTTCTGATGGACTGAATCATATGAGGCGGGGATCAAACCCGGGTCTCTGCAGCAGTGCAGCACTAACTGATGTTTGTTATCCTCTTATAATGGGTGTAATGAGTTTAAATTCAGGGCAGTGTCTGATATAACACAAATAATAATAACGTATAAGAATAACGTAACTATAGAAAAAGATTCAAGTGTTTATCTGTGAGGACAGAGTTTAAAATAATGAACGTAACACAAGTTCAATAAGTAACACACAATCTACACACCCAATAAAAAAGTGTTGTGTCAGAGCAAAAGCAGAGATAGCAGTGTGTGTGTGTGTGTGTGTGTGTGTGTGTGTGTGTGTGTGTGTGTGTGTGAGCTTCATATTTCATTTAATCGCTTTGACTGAAGAGCCTGGATTTCTATTAGACCATCCATTCACACGATAACAGAACGTACACACACGTGTGTGTGTGTGTGTGTGTGTGTGTGTGTGTGTGTGTGTTTTAAATAAGCAATGCTGGCTCTCTCTGTCAGGTACGCGACATTGTTCCTCACAAACCTTTTTACTTTTTTTTTCTTTTCATTACGTTTTGTATAAAATATTGTTATATTTTATTATTTATTATAATATTTTATTTTTATGTTTTGTTTGTTATTGTGAGATTTTAAAGGTGGGTCATTATTTGATCTTATTTCTAGACCTGTTTATTTTTAAAATAATGCTATCTATTTACATAAAATAATAAAACATGTTAATTCTTTCTAAGATCTTTTTACCATCTAATTTTTATTACTTTTTAAAGTCTTCTTTCTTTCACATTGTTATTTCCATTGCTCTTTTTTTTTATTTTATCTTCTGCCATTTGTTATCTTCTGCAATTTGTTTGTTTCTGTATAATTTATTTTTGCTTTTTTTTTACATTTCACCTCATTCACCCTCTTCTTTTTTCTGTGTTTTAAAAAATATATTTTATTTTTTAATTATATGTTAATCATTTTATGAGGTTTTTTTTCCTCATTTGTGTATCTATGTATTGGTTTACTTTTATTTTACCTTTATTTGTTTTATTAGTATTGTCCTACTACTGTTTTTCTTCCATTCATTGGTTTTTCTTTTCCTTCTATTGTCATGACTTTTCATTTCCTTTTTTTATTTTATTTCCTCTTTATTTCAGAACGGTTTTTTTTTTATTGTTTTTCTACCATTTCACTGTAATGTCTTTCTATATAATTCTTTTTTTTTTCTGCCTGCTGGACCTGTACATTTTTCATGTTCTTTTTGCTCCTTTCTTGTTCTTTCATTATTTCTATTTTTGTGCTACACTTTTTTCTATATCTTTAGTTTTTCTTCTTTCCTTTCAATATACAATATGTATGAGTCTTTTTTTTATATTTTACTACACTGTGTTTGCTTTCCTTTGTTTTTCCTACTGTCCTATTTCAGTTTTTTTGCATTTTCATTTCTTGTTTTGTGCTTTATTTTCATTCTTCTACACATTTCTTATTTCCTGTATCTTTTATAATAGTTTTCTTCATTCCTTTTCACCTGCTGATCATTATTCCATCTTTTCTATTGTTTTATGTTTTTATTTCCATTCCTTTTTTTTATCCATGATTTTGTTCATTTTTATCTGCATTATTCTGAAGACTTTTTGTCTTTGCTGTTTATACCATCTATTTTTTCTCACACTTATTCATAGGTCATAGGTTTAATTTTATGTATTTAATTTACTTTTGTTTTATTTTTCTCATTAATTTTCTTTATAATTTAATTTCTGTGTTCTTTCTCTCTTACTGTTATGTCCTGTTTATTTGATCATACTTCCTTTGTTCTTCTCACTTTATTCTCTCATTTGCTTGCTTCTTTTCTTTTTCTCTCTTTATTCTAATTTTTTGCTGATATATTTTTGCTTTTTTTGCATTTCATCTCATTCACCTTATTTTGTCTTTATGTTTTTTAAATTCATTTCTTTATTTCTTTTTTTCTGGCATGTTTTTCATTATTATTGTAATGCCACCTCAGACTGACAAAAGGGAGAGATGCGTGCAGGTTCTGTAAAAAAAAAAAAAAAAAAAAGGAAAAAATGTTTATTTAAAGAACTAACCAAAGGGGAACACAGCAAACAAAACAGGCAGAGCCAGAAAACGAAAGACGCTATGTCAGACTCTGGAAGGAGAGTCCCCCTGTCAGACTCTGGAAAAGGAGTCCCCCTAGTGATCTTTTTTGGAATCACAGTCCCTCTGGCAACCGATTCTGGCCTGAGCATCGCCCTCACGACCGACTCTGAAATGGAAGTCAGCCTTGCGACTGACTCTGACCTGGAACAGGTCATCGGCGCTGGTAGTGGTGCTGACATCCTTGCCACAAATGTCTGTCGCGCTGGGGTCGATGCAAATGTCCGTGGCACAGGGGTCGGCGTAAATGTCTGTGGCGCAGGAGTCGGTGCAACTGGCTCCAATAAGAAACTGAGAGTCACTTCTTGTTCAGGTACGGAACTAAGGGGCGCATTGTGCTTAGATACCAAGCTAAACAGCACTAACAGCTTAGAGCTAAGCTCTGCGGCGGACATGTTATGGAGCTAAGTGGCACATCCTGCTTAGGTACGGAAATAAGAGACATGACGTGCTCAGGTACGGAAACAAAAGGCATTTCAAACTCGTGTACAGAGCTAACATGATCAGGTACGAAGCTAAGGGGCGCTATGAACTCAAATACGGAACTAAGTGGCACACCTACGGAGCTAAGAGGTGTGACGTGTGCAGAAATGGACCTAACAAATTTGGATATGGAGCTAACATGCTTGGGAACGAAACTAAAGGGCGCGGCATGCTTGGATATGGAGTTATACAACTCTACGAAGCTAATAGGTGCAACATGCTCAGATACAAAGCTAACATGCTCAAGTACTGAGCTACTGGGCGCTAACGGCTCAGGTACTGAGCTACGGGGAGCTAACGGCTCATCTACAGAGCTAAGTGGCACAGCGTGCTCAGATATGGAGCTAGCATGCCCAGATATGGAGCTAACATGCTCAGGTACTGAGCTACTGGGTGCTAATGGCTCAGATACTGAGCTACAGGGAGCTAACGGCTCATCTACGGAGCTAAAAGGCGCAGCGTGCTCAGATATGGAGCTAACATGCTCAGGTACTGAGCTACTGGGCACTAACAGCTCAGGTACTGAGCTACGGGGAGCTAACAGCTCATCTATGGAGCTAAGTGGCACAACGTGCTCAGATAAGGAGCTAGCATGCCCAGATATGGAGCTAACATGCTCAGGTACTGAACTACTGGGCACTAACAGCTCAGGTACTGAGCTAAGGGTAGCTAACGGCTCATCTACGGAGCTAAGTGGCACAAAGTGCTCAGATAAGGAGCTAGCATGCCCAGATATGGAGCTAACATGCTCAGGTACTGAACTACTGGGTGCTAACGGCTCAGGTATTAAGCTCCGGGGCACTAACAGCTCATCTATGGAGCTAAGTGGCACAGTGTGCTCAGATATGGAACTAGCGTGCCCAGATATGGAGCTAACATGCTCAGGTACTGAGCTACTGGGCGCTAACGGCTCAGGTACTGAGCTATGGGGAGCTAATAGCTCATCTACGGAGATAAGTGGCACAGCATGCTCGGATATGGAGCTAACATGCTCAGGTACTGAGCTACTGGGCGCTAACGGCTCAGGTACTGAGCTATGGGGAGATAACGGCTCATCTATGGAGCTAAGTATATTCCCAGATATGGAGCTAAGTAGCGCATAAGACTCAGGTACTGAGCTACGTGGCATGACGTGTGCAGATGCAGATGACCTCGTCTGGGCTAACTCTGTGTCGTCTCCCGGACAGAACCAGGAAGTAACGTCCTCTGCATACTGGCGAATGGAATATTCAACAAATGATGCACCAGCCACGGAAGGTCCCCACAGTCAACGAACCTGGCCCCCTTAGTAGTACCAGCAAGCGTGGATTCTGAAGCCAAGGTAGCAACTGACCGTGGGGCCAGGGAGTCAGACTGGACCCCAGCAGGAGGAGGACCAAAGGTGGATGTAATAACCTCCAAAAATTGTTCCACCGGTACTAGCTTGGGCCATAGGACCCTACCGGAGAGGCGTGAAACTATGAACAAGACCTGGGCACAAGGGTACAAACAAAAAAATTAAACACAGTGGGAAACAAACTACAGGCAAAGATCTGGATCTCCGCTGAACCTGGCTGGCAAATACGGAAACAAACTAGAACCCGCCATCTCCATCGGGGCGGATTATTCGGGTGGATATAAGGCGGAAGCGGAAGCAACAGGAGAACGCGGAGGGCTCGGACGTGACCGGAGCACACAGTAATCCGTGCCGAATGTCCCAAACCACGGGGCTTATATAGGAAGGTCTGTGTGACTCACGTGGCTTAGCTTGTCCTCAGCGAGGATAGACAGCAGAGAAACTGGGGTGAGTAGCTGGGGCGTGATTAATTATGTATTTTGGTCTGCTTTGTTTTACTTTTTAACGTTTTTATTTTGTCTTACTTCTCAATCAATCTTAATTCTTCTTTCCAACTTCTAATCAGTTTTTATTTTTCTTTCCTATTATTTATATCTCGCTTTTCTTTTTAATAGTTATTTTCTCATTTATTCTTTCTTGCCATTTTTAGACACAGAAATTGACCTAACATTTTTGTTATGTGGGGTCAAACTGGAATACCAATGACAGCATTAACCACTGAGGCTTTCATTGTTTTTCTTTTTTTTTAACTTTTTTATTTGTATTTGTTTGTAATTTCCTACGTTATATCCTGATTCTGATATCCTGTCTCCTTATTTTTGATCCCTTTCCTTTCTTTCTGTTCATCCATCCAGCTTTTAATTACTTGTATTTTTCCCCCTTTTTCCATCCTCATTGCTTATTTTAATTTCTTCCTTCATTACTTTATTGCAAGTGTATTTTTTTAGGTACTGAGTTTTATTTAATCATGTAAATAAACAAATAATTTAAAAGTAAAAGAGAGTCAATAAAAAGTCCAGTATGTGGGAAATGCAGGACTGAGGGACCGTGATGACAGACACACCAGACTTCTTAAGGCTTTGGGATCGACCTTGATGTTCTCTGGGGCAAAATCCTCCGAAATCGGGCCTGAAGCGACAGTGCAGGAATTTAGTGTCGGACAGGAGGGAGGCCTTTCAAAGAAGAAGAGAGAGAGAGATCAAATAAGAAACGACTTTAAAAAGAAGAGAGAAGTAGATGAAGAAGAAGGAGATTCTAATTATGGACAGTGAAGTCTCTGAGGTGGAGGCTCAGCGAGAGAGTCATGGTAAATTCGGGGAATCCCCCAGACTGGCCTTGTAATTATTGCCACCATTATTCCCCTAACTTGTCCTTGTCCAATGGATTGACACGGCTATTTCATGCCTGTTTCCCAAAAAAATCTGCCTCTCCCTTTCCTTCTGACAAATCAAAGACGTTCGAATTGATTTTAGACTCGACAAACGCGTGTGGAAAAACATTTGGCGACAAAAACAAAAGCATTTTGCATCAGTTTTAATACTGAATTGTGTGGTGACATCAGTCGTGTTAAAACCTTTCCTATTTACATGGTTTGAGCCTAATTAAGAACCCTCGATGGGGTAAAACTGCTCGCTATGACCCCCTTCTGCCTCTTTGACGTAGTTTGGAGCCCACGCATCTACTTATGTTATTTTAGTGCTCCATAAGTTATATTAGTTATAGACACAGTAGTTGATTTTCTAACACTATGTAATATCTTGCTCATGATTTGGGATGCACCCATATCAGTCTCGGAGGTTTTACTTCCATGGTCATTTTATTTATTTATTTATTTATTTAATAGAAGAAACATACAACTTTCAATTTGGGACATATTTCTCTGAAACAGGTTGTTAATTGAAATGGACTGTGACCTGACGTTAGCATAGCTATGTAGTCTTTTTACATTACTGTAATGTAGATATAAAGGATTTCATACACAGCACAGTGTGTATGCAGCACAGCACATTATGTAAAGGTGCCACCAAAATATAAACCCTCATGATGAAATATAAACGTATAATAAACACCTCGCTGGCTGCACACAACCAAGAGGGAATAAGTCCAGTTATAGAAACTCTCTTTTCCAGAACTGGTAATGCAGGATCACCTTTCTAGCAAGCAAAGAGGCCCAGGCATTTCTGTCCCTCGCAACTTCTACCAGCCCGTCCTGCGGGAACCCCTGGCCAGGGAGATATAATCCCTTCAGTCAGTTCTGGGTCTACCCCGGGGCCTCCGCCAAGTTGCCCGTGCCTGGTACACCTGTAGCGGGAGGCGCTTGTGTCTGCGATCTCGTTCTTTCAGTCATTACCCAGAGCTCATGACCATAGGTGAGGGCAGGGACATTGATCGATCAATAAATTGAGAGCTTTGCTTTGCTCTCTCCACCATTATGGTCCGCATTACTGGTGTGACCGCATCCCTGTCGGCGCTGCCCCCAACCTGCGGTCGATCTCGCGATCCCTCTTCCCATTTCTCATGAACAAGACCCCATGATACTTGTGGGGTATGCTCTCACCTTCAACCTGAAAGGAGCATGCCATCTTTTTCTGTGAGAGAACCTCATACTATGGCTCCAAATTGTTCAAGTGCACGCTGGAGGCCTCCATACGAAGAAGCCAGAAGGAGAACATCATCTGCAAATAACAGATATGACTCCTGAAGACCCTTCTGTCCCAGGCTATACTTCGCCTAGTCTGGATAACAGGAAGAGGAGTGGAGACACCCCTGAGTCCAACGGCCACACTGTACAAGTCTGATTACCAAGAATGCTCAATAGGGACCAACCCCTGTACCTCATGCCCCCGGAGCACCTCCTACAGGATGTCTCGGGGAACACGGTCATATGCCTTGTCCAAATCCACAAAGCATGTACAGAGTGGAGCAGAAAACTCCCACACCCCCTCAACCATCTGCGAGAGAGTGAAGTGTCGGTCCGCCGTTCCACAGGACGAAATCCACGTTGTTCCTCCTGTATCCGAGGTTCTCCTTTCCAGTACCCTGGCGTAGACTTTGCCCGATAATTGGCACATACTCTCCGGCTCCGTCGTGACCTCGGACTATTACACACCTTGAATCTGTCTGACCGTGGATTGGTGGCATCCAAACTTTAGAGATGGTTTTGCGACCTTCATTTGCAAACTTCAAGTCCAGTTGTAGAGATCTGCATCATTTTTTATTAGTAATAAACACAGCGTTTGAATCCGAATAAACCCTCGGAAATAACGCGTGTTTTACGGAATCTCTTCAGACGACACCTTCCAACCTCGCTTTTCTTCTCCTTAAGTTAAAAAACGAGGTGAAATTTATTAAAAAGCGCTCACGTCGCCCGAACAAGCGAAAGGCGCCGGTGAGGTGCGAGTTTGCCTTTTTGATATTCAGATTCGGCTTCCTACGCAGAGCATTATGACACATTTGGATGATCGCATTGTGGGATTAGGAGGCTGCCTTGTCATTTTCAACAACAATACGGCGATTTAGGGATGCTATTTCTCACCGCGCGCTACGCATTAATGCCGGGCCTGAAGATTTACATAAATCTTTGTCTTAAGATGAAAGAAAAAAAGGTTTTTGAGACAATGAAGTTAAGCTTTGGAAATGGGAAAAGAAAGTGCCTGTGTGAGGAGGAGGAGGAGGAGGAGGAGGAGGAGCGAGGTGTAGAAAGTTTTCTGTTCTAAAATCACAGAGTGTACTTTTGATTCGGAGATACATAATGCCCTCTTTTTCATGTGCTCATCATAAAAAATGAGCAGGAGACATGAGAGAGAGAGAGAGAGAGAGAGAGAGAGAGAGAGAGAGAGAGAGAGAGAGAGAGAGAGAGAGTGCGAACGCGAGAGCTTTTGCTTTCAGCCAGGGTTCAGCTCTTCTTCCTCTCTCCACCCCCCCGCCCCGAATTTGCTGCTCCTTAATCTTATTGCCTGTGGCAGTCATTTTGAAAAGTGACCTAGATTGTTTCACCCCCTCGCTGATTGGATTCATCCAGCGCGATCCTGAATTGGTTTACAGCAACGGCGCAGCCTGGAGTTCGGAGACGAAACCTGATCACTGACTCTCGCTTTTAGGCCTGCCGCTGCGTAGCGATGGCTACTGACTTTGGTACGATTTTCAATTTTCTACAAAACCGTTAAAATGTTACGATGCAAGCGACTCTGTCTCATTTTTATAGAGCACATGAACGGATCTTCAGTGTCGGGGGTGTCATGGTACAAAGTAACACGTTACAGTAATGGGATTACTTTTTTCTGTAACGCGGAAATGTGAAAATACGTGAAAACAACGTTTATTTTTAATACCCAAAGCGTAAAACGTCTCCTACACAGCTTGTCATGTGACTGTGACTGTGATGAGCGATTCTGGCTCTTTTTACTGAGTCGACTCTTTTTGGCTGCGAAACGGCTCATTGTTTTGTTCGGCCGACTTTAGCGCTGTTTTGACCTAAGATTAGTACGTGTGCACATAATCACTCAGCTGACTGAATGCTAAACCTTATCATTTCCATCCTTTTTATTTTGAATACATTTTTATTTATTGTATTAATATTTAATGTTCTTTGAGTGAAATATTATTTTATTAATATTTTATTAATATTTATTTTCATTAACTTTTCCATAAAAGATTACACTTTAAGTCATGACACAAAGAGTTTATTTAATTAATGATTTTTTTTTTATTATTCAATTTTAATTAAAAATATTCTATATTTAAAAAAAAAAATTATATATATATATTAAATATTATTAAACTGCTCGCTTCACAACATTTCCATTTCCTTCCACAACATTTCCATTGGATTAAGGTCAGGACTTTGACTTGGCCATTCCAAAACATGAACTTTATTCTTCTGTAACCATTCTTTGGTAGAACGGCTCGTGTTTGGCTAGGGATCGTTATCTTGCTGCATGACCCACCTTCTCTTGAGATTCAGTTCATGGACAGATGTCCTGACATTTTCCTTTAGAATTCTCTGATATCATTCAGAATTCATTGTTCCATCAATGATGGCAAGCCGTCCTGCCCAGATGCAGCAGAACAAGCCCAAACCATGATACTACCACCACCATGTTTCACAGATGGGATAAGGTTCCTATGCTGGAATGCAGTGCTTTCCTTTCTCCAAACATAACACTTTTCTTTGAAACCAAAAAGTTCTATTTTGTTTTCATCTGTCCACAAAACACTCTTCCAATAACCTTCTGGCTCGTCCACATGATCTTTAGGCAAACTGCAGACGAGCAGCAATTTTTCTTTTTGCGAGAGCAGTGGCTTTCTCCTTGTAGCCCCTGCCATGCACAACCATTGGTTGTTCAGTGTTCTTCTCTGATGGTGGACTCCTAAACATTAACATTAGCCAATGTGAGAGAGGCCTTCAGTTTGCTTAGAAGTTACCTGGACTCCTTTGTTGACCTCACCACTATTACACGTCTTGCCTCTTGGAGTGATCTTGTTGGTCGAACCACTCCTGGGGAGGGTAACAATGGTCTGAATTTCCTCCATTTGTACACAATCTGTCCTGACTGTGGATTGGTGTAGTCCAAAACTGTTTAGAGATGGTTTTGTAACCTTTTCCAGCCTGATGATGGCATCAACAACACTCTTTGTTTGAGCTCCTCAGAAATCTCCTTTGTTCGTGCACATGGATACACTTCCCACAAACGTGTGCTGTGAAGAGCAGACTTTGATAGATCCCTGTTCTTTTAATAAAACGGGTGGCACACTCACACCTGATTGGCGTCCCATTGACTGAAAACACCTGACTCTAATTTCAAAGCCCACGCAAAAGTCGCCACTATCCATCCGGAAATTTTGGGGACAAGGGATGCTGAAGTGTAAGCGTACAATCCCCGCCCGGTCCTCCACAGCGTGCTCACGCGACACAACGTGCGAAGTGCTGCAGTTGTGAGCGCGACAGGCGTACCTCACACACACAGTGCGTACCTGTGTCCCGAACACCAATAATCATATCGCCGGTGCCAGTAGTGTATTGTGGCACAACACAAGTGGTGGAAGTATAATATTTTTGTCTCATTTGTGTAACTGGGTTCTCTTTATCTGCTTTTAGGACTTGTGTGAAAATCTGATGATGTTTTAGGTCATATTTATGCAGAAATACAGAAAATTCTAAATGGTTCACAAACTTTCAAGCACCCCTGTATATAAAATTGTTGTTTGATGTATGAGTGATTTAGAACCAAATGATTCACTGAGTCAAACACTGACTGAATAAGAGAGGATCCAGTCTTGCTCAGTGTCAAAAGATTCACAGATTCACAGACTCTGATTAAGTGAATCTTTCTGTCACCGATGATTTGGTCCTCTTTTGTTCAGTGAACCAATTACCAAATTGAAGGTGGAAAAATTCCTGATTCTTTCAAACTATCCACTGATTCAAACACTGCACCATCACTGCATCACTTATGATGAATGGTTCACCGAATCAACTGTTTCATTAAAGAGATGTATGAATGATGTGGGACCTGTCCTCGACCTTTTATCTGTACGCCTGGATGTTCAGGGCTCATATTACGAGCTAGCCGTAGCCTGGCGTGGCGTGTGCGGGGCAGGATCCATATGTCCAGCATATGACGTTCCCTTCCCTTTCCCTGCTGTCAGCGGCGGAGTCGAGCCATGCTTTGCTGATTCTAATTCCAGACGAAAGGTCGTTATTTATTGCTTTTCCCCGGCTGAAGCGGGCGGCCGCGCCCCGTCCCTGCATCCCTCAGTCCCACCTAATAAAATAAACAAATGGCATCGGAGCGGCGGCCCACCGCGTGCCGCCGCGGAAAGGTTATTTACATCTGAGGGAACTCGCTGCTGGATCAGTCAGCACTGACAGGCGCGGCACACCACCATCAGATAACAGAGAGAGAGTGTGTGTGTGTGTGTGTGTGTGTGTAACGCTTTGGGATGTTTTTGTTCGTTCGCTGGCGATCACTTCCCAGAGACCGGAGTCCTCAGGAACATGACATTGTAATCTCAGCCATGTTTTATTTATGGGGCTCAGATAACGGCTGTTTTAACAAACAAAGCTGATGGCTGCGGGGGCAGATCGCTCATCCCGGGGTAATTAAGGTAAAGAAGCTCGTCAGGTATGAAGGGCGGGGCTCGTCCAATCACACATCGTTTATCTCACTCGGACTGGGTTAACCCTTAAAGGTCTAGGGCTGGTTAAGCTCGGAATTTTACCCTATACTGAATCAGATATAATAAAAATTCTAATTCTGTCAAACCATCCACTGATTCAAACACTGAATCATCACTGAATCCCTTATGATGAATGATTCACTGAATCAAACACTGACCGATTCGAATACTGATTCAGTGAATCTTTTGGGGATAGATGTTTTGCTCCTCTTTTGTTCCGTGAATCAAGTACTGACTGAATCATTTGGTTCTAAATCATTCATACAGCATCTCTTATTTAATGGGTAAGTTGAATCAGTGAATCATGCATAAGTGATTTGTGCCTATGTTGTTCATGACTCACTGTTTTAATCAGTGGCTGGATGATAGAATCTGGATTTCTTGATAAATGATTCAGTAAGTCTGTTTGATTCATCTATGACCAGAAGACTCATTGAATTTTCCAGTCTGTGAATCTTTTGATGTTGACTGACAGGCCAAGACTGGCTTCTTTCTCATTGTGTTTGATTCAGTGAATCACTTCACATTCAATTCATTTATACATTCACCATGTGATTCACAGCTCTGTTGTTCATGATTCAGTGTACCAGTTACTGAATGACTGAATGACTGAATCAGAGATCAAGAAAATCCTGATTCCATCAAGCCATCTGCTGATTCAAACACAGATTTATCACTGCATCACTTATGATGAATGTTTCACTGAATCAACTGTCGCACTAAAGAGATGCATGAGTGATTTGGAACCAAATGACTCACTGAATCAAACACTGACTAAATAAGAGAGGAGCTAATCTTGCTGTGTACAACAAAGTTGTCAATCGCTTTTGGCAAATGACTCAATGATTCAACTGACCCACTAAACAAGACATGTATGAATGATTCAGAGCCACATGATTCACTTACTAAATAAGAGAGGAGCCAGTCTTTCTCAACGTCAAAAGATTTGCAGATTTGAATACTGATTCAGTCTTCTTTTGTTCAGTGAATCAAATACTGACTTACCGAATCAGATATCAAGAAAATCCTGATTCTAATTACCCACTGATTCAAACACTGAATTGTGTACAACAAAGGTGTCAACTGCTTTTAGTAAATGACTCACTAATTCAATTGCCCTACTAAACAAAAGATGTATGAATGATTTAGAACCAAATGATTCACTGAATCAAACACTAAATGAAGAGAGTATATTGCTCAATGTCCAAACTGATTCTATGAACAAGAGAGTAGTTCATCATTCATGATCACAGGATTCACTGATTCACACACTGATACAGTGAATCTTTCTGTCATAGATGATTCACTCCTCGTTTGCTCAGTGAATCAGAGATCAAGAAGATCCTGATTCCATCAAACCATCCACTTATTTTAACACCAAATTACTTATAATGAATAATTCACTAATTCAAACAATAAATCATGAACAACATGAGGCAAATCAAATGAGTCACTGAATCAAACACTGACGGAGTAAGAAATGAGCCAGTCTTGCTGACTGTCAAAACATTCACAGATTCAAACACTGATTCACTGAATCATTTTGTCATAGTTGGTCAGTGTTCACTGTTATGTTCAGTGAAGCAAATGCTGACACTGAATCAGAGATCAAGATCCTGATTCAATCAAACTATCCACTGATTCAAACATGGAATCATCGCTGAATCACTTACAGTGACTGATTCAAATTCCTCTTTTGTCGTGTTTTACAGGACGTTATCCGTGCTGACAGTTTATTTATTGATGTTTCATATATAATATAAAAGCCGTGGGCTCTTCTGCCCATGCCAGGGTGAATCCGGAGCTCTGGGTGAGGAAGCAGCCGTCGGTGGTGGATGGGCGGAGGCCCGGGCGCTGTGTTTGCTGAGGGCCTCATCCCTCGCCATGTTTATTTGTAAACTGAGCAGACAATATGAAAAGCTGGGCTGTACAAAGAGTCCGGGGTGCCAGCTGGCTGGCTGAGGGTATTCATCCCTCCTCTACCCCTCCCAGACAATGCCAAGCCCCTCAGCAGACGCCTGGATGCACACACACACACACACACACACACACACACACACACACACACACACACACACACACACACTTAACATCATGTATACAGTAGAAACACACATATGCGCAGACATAGCAAGAGCACACGATTATAACCTTTAATAAGAGCAAGCTGGCAACATTATGTACACACACACACACACACACACACACACACACACACACACACACACACACACACACACACACACACACCACACACACACACACACACACACACACACACACACACACACACACACACACACACAATCCAGGTAGCCTCTGGCCTTCCCACTGAAACCACCAGCCAGCTTTGCCAAACCGTTTTTGTCTTCTCAGTGCCAGTGTGTGTGTGTGTGTGTGTGTGTGTGTACATAATGTGTGCCCGCTTCAAGGCCCCCCAGCGAGAAAACAAATTGTTCTCTGTTCCTGTTCACATCAATTGATGTTCTATTAAAACCAGATGGCCTTGATAGGCACAAACCCCTCTTGCAGAAAAAACAAACCAATCTCCATGGCGCTCACTTACGGCTCGTCCTCTCAAATGCCCGAGAGCTTCGCCCGTCGGCTCGTGCCATCCTGCCCGAAAGAGGCAGGTTCACTGAATCATTTTACTTTTGACCTTTTCCATATACAATATTTGGCTACAGAAGGACTCTTATGTTACCCAGAGAGGATGGGATTATCATCTGGACCTGGTTCCCCTCAACGTTTCTTCTAACTACTGTTTGGGGACTTGAGTTCTACTTTTTCGTGCCAACATCTTTATTAACCTAAAGCGAAAATTTTCAGTGCTTTTAGTGTCAAATGAAAGCTTCTGTCTTAAAACAGCTGCACCAACATTTTCATTGCAGACAGTATGAACCTGAGGATGCTTTTTTCTGGTCAACTTTATTTCATTTGTTAATAAACATCCATTCCTGGATTTCAGGCGTGTAACACATTACAAAAACAGTTGGGACGGGGAAACTTAGGGCTAGTAATGATGTAAAACAGGTGATTATAATCATGATTTGGTCCAAAAGCAGTATCCACAAAAGACTGAGTCTCTGAGGAGTAAAAATGATCAGAGGATCTCCAGCTTATCAACAAATGTGTGAGAAAATGATTGAAATTTTTAAAATCAAGGTTCCACAGAGAAAGATCGATAGGGATTTATATATTTCTCCCTCTGCAGTGCATAATATCATTAAACCATTCAGAATCTGGAGGAATTTCAGTGCATAAAGGCTAAGGGCACAGCCTAAACTAAAGAGGGGTGATCTCCGCTCCCTCAGAAAAAAATAAGGGAGAAAGAAAGAAAGAAAGAAAAAGAAAGGAATGAAGGAAGAAAGAAAAGAAATCGAAATTTCAAGGGCACAAATCTAAACTGAAGAGTACTGGACTGGCCCCCTGCAGTCCTGACCTGTCCCCAATAGAGAATGGGTGGAGGATTTAGGAACAAAAAAATGTGACGATGACGACCCGGTACTGTTCCACACCTTAACATGTTAAGACGAGATTAGAGGAAGAATGGAATAAAGTAACACCTGAAACACTTATGGTTTGGGACCCTGATCTTGCCTTGGTTGTGCGTCTTAACATTTTCCCTCGTTACCGTCGTGTCTGGCTGCTTTATTTGGGTTGAGACTCGGCTCTGTCGAGGGTAAATGATCTTTATAAATAAATCAAATTGAATTTGGCGGTGTTAGGCATGACGCCCACAGCAGCTGTACAGTTCGAGTTTTGGTACTGCTCTGTTTTTGATAGTTCTTTGGACGGTTTTTGTTACACCTGGCAACACTTGTCCTCTGTCTCTCTCTCTCTCTCTCTCTCTGTCTCTTTCTCTCTCTCGGTCCATGTTGGCTGGACGCTCGCTTATTGCAGCTCTCGAGCTTCAGCTGCCAGCTCTCTCATTCGGTGGCCTTGTGATCATAGGCTGGTTAGAGAATTTGGCCATGAAAGGCGCGTTTAGGAACTCGATACGGCGCGCCGAGCCAAACGGGCCCTCTCTGACACGTACTAACACAGCCGCAGGGTTCCAGAGCCCGGATTCTGAGCCGCAGGCTCTGGTTTTACTAAGGCCTGTCATTTCGGTCAGTCGGCTTTGCCTCGGCTTTTAGATCGAGACGGTGCAGCTCGCTGGACTGATACCGGGACTTCCTGTGGTCCGAACGGCTGGACCAGCTTACCATAAGCATCAGACATCCCAGAGATCGATAGGCTTTGGGCTGGACCCCCACCTGAGCTGATTGTAGGGACTGCCAGTCACGTTAATGCTCCAGAGATAAAGAAAGAAAGCAAAATATTTTCAGACGGCTCTTCGTCCTGACCTGAGGTTTACCTGCTTTGATCTGGAGCTGGAATCTCCCCCCAAAAAGGTCGACAAACCACCTCCCTACGCTCCAGTGACTAATCCTAAATGTTACAGTACCCTCGGAGAGAGGGAAGCACACACACACACACACACACACACACACACACACACACACACACACACACACACACACACACACACATATACAGAGTCCAGTCATTTTCTGTGGAATTCCCCTCTGCTGCAAATCCATCATGCTGTAAATTAGCACCGTATTAATCATATCATGGCCCCAGCCAGGCAGCTGCATTGCATTCTGGTACTTGGAGTTTGTCTTTCAGTTTACCAAACTGCCTTCTCTTAAAAAACAAAGTTTGTGGACAGCAGGACCTGTAACGTGGTGGATCTTATACATGCTGTGTTTTACACACTTGCACAAAGAAGGTTTAGAGAGCTTTTAATTTTGAGACACCTTTATCCAACTTATACAATCTATCAGTCCAAACAATTGTGGGTTAAGAACCTTACTCAAGGATCCAGCAGTAGCAGGTTGGCAGAGGTAAGATTTAAACCCTGGACCTTATGGTCCATAGTCCAGTACCTTAACTGCTTAGCTAACAGAGTCCGTGTAACTGCCTCTGGAGCCAGAACCACAATTGAGTATTGAGTATCAGCTCCTTTCTGTCCTTCCCAGACAATTCTTGCTCTCCCAGGCAGCAGGTACTAAACTGGCTCATTTGGCACCTCTGGCAAGGTATAAGCTTTCAGTTAAGGAGATACAGAGACACTGATAACATAATATGAATGGCATGCCCTTCCAGATGAAAGTTTTTAATAGGACTATACTGGGCCATCTGAAGAACCTACCAACATACAAACTGTGAAATCACACACCTAGACATTTATTTTCAGGCTGTCTACATCTGAAAACGGGATTCCATTCAGAAGCCATTCAGATTTGGCCCCGTTTCATACATTGCAACTGGATTATTAGAATGATCCCGCCCCTAATTTGAATAGCTCCACCCATAGCCCACATTGTCTCATATCGACCCCCAGCCTCAAAGGACAGAAGATCTGACCTGAAGGTGTGGCTAAAGGGGTCTGAGCTACAATAACTTACTTCTTAAGTCAAATAGCTTGCATCCTTTATTTACAATCTGCTATTTCTATTTTTATTTGAGCCATCGTTTGTGCTTTGATTCACAAAAACAAAAGTCCTGAGAAGAGTCAATTCAGTGATTTGATTCCCTAAGAACTAGGAATCAATTCCTCACACAGAAACTGAGTTTTCAGGATGTGTTTAAATGACTTTAATCCAACAGATTATAAGCTTACAATCATTTAACTATTAAGGGAGCAATTTCCAATTTTAATATCATTTAAAGCAACAGTCACTCAAAACATGCCGTACGGAAAAGTGGTGTTAGACAGGGAGAGAAATTGACCACAGATTTTAAATTAAGAATTCAGGGAGCTGTGACATCTCACCTTCAACTGACTGAAAACAGAAAGCAAGACAAAACAAAGCATTTTCTTCTTAACCCGTTCTTTTGCCCTCCCTGATGACCCCGGGCTCAGACGTCCAGCAGGACCAGCCCGCACTCGACTGCAGCGGGATGTGAGCGTGCCGATCGGACAGCGAGGGGTTAAGGCCGACGCTCGGCGTGTGAAGTGCTCTGACCTGTTCTGATAGTTTACATACCTCCTCTCAGGATTAGGCAGATCGCCCCGGGGCCAGACGGAGAGCGAAACCCAAGATCCAACTCGTCTTAATGACCTCCGTTTCTCATTTCTTATGAGAGTAGAGAAAGAACTTCTTTAAAACTAATTTTATGAGTAATTAGGCAAGATTGGATGGTTAGGATGTAGAAAAAAATAATCAAAAAGTATGTTTAGCAAAACTCTGGATCCCCTAAAGCTACCTTTCTCTTAAAGTTCAGATTTAATATACACTCATTGCCAAAAAAAAAAAAAGTCACCCAGATATAAATGTTGGATTGCTGCAATGTATCAGGTAGATACATGAACAATTACAGGTGTGGTCTGATTAGATATTATACTACTGATTATCGTGTAAAAGTGCTTCCCCTATAGCGCTGCCCTATATAAAGAGTCTCAGAGGCTGCTGTACGACTCTGTACACTCGAAGACATTTTATCCAGCTGGCAGACTTTGAGAGGGGAGCATCATCTTACTGAGAGAAGCAGGATGGTGGTTTGGGCCGTTCTGACCTAGCGGGTAGGAGGTGCTGGGAGCAGGGGTTTTATGGGGACACACACACACATGGTGACCAGGCTCTGGACGCACCAGACAGACCCCCAGTAGAGAGGATGGTTTGATCCGCCGACTAGCACGAGCAGCTCCTACAGTTTGGTTATCCACCATCCAGACACAGAGATATATGCAGGACCTCTCGTGGCACGGCTTTCAACTGACATTTTTCAGCAGGATAATGCTCGCCCAGGAATGTCTCCTCCAGATTGTAACACTCCCCGGTTGCCAGATTTATCACCAATTGAGCATTTGTGGGACCAGATACGAGTGTGCAGGATCTATAGACCCAGCTGTAACATCTGTGGGTAAAATGTGGCACAGGATACCATGAGGAACCTCTGTGCCTCCATGATTAACCGTATCTCATCTTATATTCAGGCTAGATGCGGCCTAACAGGGTAACTGGAGCCTCCTTTCCCAATAAACTTATCCTTTCACTCCTATATTGTAATCACTTACATATATCAAAGATATAAAGATTCCTTCGATTCCACCCTTATGAATCAGTTAGGGATACTGTCCTCTACTGGGCAGTCGGATAAACTCCTTAATTCCACGTAGGGCAGAGAATGGAGACCCATCCCAGACCCGACCCTAAATGAGCTGCCTTACGAATTCTTATCCATTCCCCTCTGATTGTATTATCGCGTCCGATGATAAGATCTTCCTTTCTCTTGCATTTCATTGTCTGCGCCCCGAATTATCATGGCGTACGTCTGCGAGAGATAAGTTGACCTTTCCGAAAATCGGCGCTTCGCATCTGATGGAGCGGTTATTGCAATATTCTCATGTAGTGAGATTAAAAAAGGGCGCTTTGGGAATGCTTTGTGGTATTTATTGTACATACAGTACCGACTATTTAAAGCTCCTCGAGCGTGTTCGTTCCTCCTCCTCCGCCTCCTCCTCCTCCTTTCTGCTTTTCTCACAGCGCCGCATACCAGCTTCTCCGGTGGCGATGGCATTCCAGGAGAACAAGACCAGACAGCGGTGCCGGGATTTAGCACAGCCCTCGTGTTTCTTTAGGGAGAAAACGTTTCTTTGACAGGCCCAGGACTTTTCACCGCTCGCTCTGAGAGCACCAAGATGAACAAAAAGCTTCTGCACACACTCGAGGGCAAGTTGTACAGTTGCCAAATGTGCAAACAAGGACGGACCACCTCCTGTCTGTATCCATTGTGCTGTAGGGAAGCTTCTCTCTCTGCGCCAGAGTGCACTGAAAGCATATCCAGCCCCGATATTGAGATCCGTGACCTGATCTCACCTCTGTTCCGAGCCACCCATGCTCCGGTCAAACCAGAGATATCGAAAGAAGTCGTGACTCGACCGGAACATTAGTCTTCATAATACGAAGCGTCCCGTGTCAGCATGCGACAGACCCGTTTAATATTCGCCTCGCTCGCGGTTTCCCTTAGTCAGACCGTTCCGACGTGAGCAGACCCCGGCCCTGCCCGGTGCAATTAGGGTGATATATGGGCACAGGCTATTTTCCTTCAAGGGTGAAGCCTTCCTCCAGGTCATTATGATGGCTATGACTGAAAGTGCATCAGTCTGATATGCCAGAAAAGCAAGCACCAGCACACCGAGGAATCTCGTCAGGTGAGGACATGTTCAATTACAGCCGGCCTGATTAGGAAAGGCTTAACGAAGCTTGGGTTGGACGCACGATTTCTTAACCCCTACAGTAAAGCCTCGGGACGTCAGAAAAAAAACAATCAGACTCATTTCCTGCTGTCAGTTCAGGGATAATGATTGTTTTATCAATAACAGTTCTGACGTCTCTACATGTCATGCCAAGTTTTGGTCCAGAATACGATGAAGTGTGTTTTGTACACTGCCTGGCCCCAAAAAAGTCAAGAGCAAATAGTAAAGTGCAAACAGTTAAGAGCTTTTTTTGGATATGTTTCAGATGTAAACAATACGTTTGATCTTAGTAGGAGCAACATGTAGCTTCTCCTTTATTAAACAACCTATCAGAAGACATATCCTGATGCTATTTTGTTTTAGAAGCCTTGAGAGGTCAGAAAAAACAATGAGACTAGTTTCTTGATGTCAGTTAGAGCATTATGATTGCTTTGCCAGTAAAAGTTCAGACTTATGAACATGACATCCCACGTTTTGATCCAGAATATGATGAAGCAGCATGGCTCGTGTCTTTTGCTTCTTTCTTTCTGTTTTTTCTTTACTTATTTTTTTGCTTATTCCCCCTTTCTTCCTTCATTCCTTCTTTCTTTCTTACTTTTCTTTACTTACTTTCTTTTTTGCTTCCTTCCTTCCTTCCTTCCTTCTTTATTTCTTTGGACGATCAGATTGGTTTGAGCTGATAGAAAGGTAACAGTAATGAGGTATGTAGAAGAGCATTTCTGAATAAACAACACGTCCATGTCCAACACCTTGAAGCAGATGGGCTACAGGAGCAGAATAACATCTGGGTCCACTTTTCTTTCTTCCTTCTTTGGTTCTTCTGTTATTTCTTTCTTACTAATTTTTTTTTATTTCTTTATTTCTTTCTTCCTTCTTTGCTCCTTCCCTCCTTCCTTCCTTCCTTCCTTATCCATGCTTCCTTGTATCGACTGTTCAGGCTGCTTTGGTGGTATCATGGCATTAGGGGTATTTTCTTGCCACAGTTCAGACACCAGCTGAACATCATTTATGCCCCACATCCTATCTGAGTATTGCTGATGATGGATCGTGTCTCATTTCTGTTCTTGGTGCTGGAATAACGAGGGCTGACATTTTGGTTAAGTACACACACCCAACTTATTCATTTGTTTTATGTTACTGGCTTACTTCTAGTGCTCCAAACAGACATCCTTGCTTTAATGACACTGGATTTAAACTCTTCAGTTTCTTTATATACCATAAAAGGTTGATCGTTTGCTGTAAATGGGGAAAGACTCAGGATTAAACGCTGATCGATCAGACTTTTAGTAGAAGAAATGCTAAAACTGATTTAAAAATACCAAGTACCAAAAGTAGTTACCAAAAGAAGTACCAGTACTTGGAACGTGTTTCTTAACAGTATTGCTGACATTTATGGGTGCAAGTCTTCAAATAAGTAACCAAAACATATTTTCAGTCCACAACAAACTTTGGAACTAACTAAAAACATAAAAAGAAATAAAGTTTTTCACATCATCTGTGTTGTTTTACTAAGAAGTGTAATATACAAGCCATAAACCACCAGGTCTGTTCTGTAAATACGGATCTGCTTCGCTCTCTTCTTTAATAAAAGGTAATAGCGGCGGACATTTGAATGGGTACGAGGCTGGAGGGACGGGGATATGAAAAACAGGTCATCTGAATATCACGCTGGCAAACGGGCACAAGTTTAACCAGCTCGGGGAAAAAGCTGAGGAGGATCGAGATGAATTAGGGTAGATATCAGTTAAAAACGAGCTCAACACGTAAGAGGTTTATAATCGGAAAAAAACCTTAGAAATTCGTTAAACTGTACATTTTAGGAAGGTCAGTGCCAGGGCAGAACGGAGTCTGGGCTCATGGGGGCAGTGCCAGTAATTAGGATGGCAGCAAAAACATAACCTTTATAATTTATAAATCTTACTCGAGATGATTGAAACTTTGAAGTTGATCATGTTCCTTACTTTAAAGGTGATAAAGGTTTGAATATTTTGTCAAATTTTTATTAAGCTCTACAATACAGAGTTACATTCACTAATGCCACTTAAAACGTTACTGACGTAATGTCGACTTCTCTGGGCTCGGCGGCATCTGGGATGGACCATCACACAGGGAAAACTTAAAACTTATAACAGATCTTAATAACAATAAATTAGCTACCTAAAAAGAAACAAAGAAAGGGAGAAAGAGAGAGATGTAGAAATGGGGTAATAAATTATGTAAATGATTTATGAAAAAACAAAAAAGAAACAAAGAAGAAAATATAAGTGGAGAAGTATCGAGAGGCAAAAATGAAGCAACAAATAATTGTTAACAGAAAGAAAGAAGGAAAGAAAGAAAGAAAGAAAGAAAAAAAGAAAGAAAGAAAGAACATCATGTAGAAATTCGGTAAAACTGAGATATGAAAAAGAAATAAATAAACAAACAAAGAGGTAGAAATGGACAACAGAGAAATAATGAGAAGCAGAAATGGAGTAGTAAATAATTGTTATCAAGAAAGAAAGAAAGAAAAAGAAAGAAACACACAACAAGTTGATATATGAAAAAATAAAATAAATAAATAAATAAATAAATAAAAACTGTAAATGAGTTATGAAAAAAAAGAAACAAAGATAAAAGATATAACAAAGAAACAGAGAGAGCCTAAAATAAAATAGCAAATAATTATCAGAAAGAAAGAAACAAAAACAACAAGATTTAGAACTTGAGCAATAAATTCTCTAAATGATTTATGAAAAAAAGTAAGAAGTGAAGAAACAAACAAAAACAAACAAACAAACAAATAATTGGAGAAATAGGGTGAGGAAAATATGAAGTAGCAAATAATTGTTATCAGAAAAAGAAAAGAAAAAAACAAGATGTAGAAATTGAATAATAAATTGATTTATGAAAAAGAAAGAAAGAAAGAAAGATGTAGAAATGGAGAGAAAGAAACAAAGAATTGTAGAAATAAAGAGAGGCAAAAATGAAGTACCAATAAGTAACAGAAATAAAGAAAGAAACAAAAACAACAAGATGTAGAAATTGAGTAAAACTGATATATGAAAAAGAAAAAAGAAGAAAGGGGGAAATAAATAAAGAAAAATAAATAAAAATGAAAAAGAAAGAAATGAAAAATAAATAAAGAAAGAAAAAGAAAGAAAGAAGGAAAAAAATGAGAAAGAAAGAAAGAAAGAAAGAAACAAAACGTGTTATGAAAAAGAAAGGAAAGGAAAAAGGGACGAAAGACAGAAAGATGCAAAACCAGAGGCAAAAACGAGCCGGTGCCGATTCGTTCCACAGCTGAAGACAAACCGGAGACGGGGTTAGAGATACAGCAGAGGCCGTGCTGGGACCAGCTCTCTGTCCCTCTGTAAGGCCCAGACTGATTCGCCCGCGCCTCTTAGCATAATGCTGCTTATGTGCACCATCGATGGGCTTAAGCACGCCAGCGCCACGCCAGCGCCACGCCGAAGGTCTGAGGCTGAAACAGAGCAAACGCTCCGAGTATAAATAGAAAGAGAACCAAAAGACTGGCAGGGCTTCCTCATCTTCAGCCTCTATAGAAACAAAAAGAATGGATGCCAAGAGAGGAGCCGAATTACACATTCAGCACATAACAAGGTAGGCAGACAATCTGTGCAGCTGCCCCTTTGCATTCCCGGGCAGATCGCGGTGCCGGCGGAAGCCAAATAAAAAGCTGGTCTTAAAGGCCTGGCATTGAGGAGAGCGGCGAGAGAGCGTCCCCTTGCCCATAAGGGTCTCCATATGGGAGCGTTCGGATACAGCTCCTTCATCATCCTTTCACCTGCGCTCCGACAGATGGACCGAGAGGGGACCGCTCGGCCCTTAATTGCCCTTTTGTAGCACCACGGTCCTCGGGTTGGTCGAGCCCGCTCTAATTAAAGAGCTTTGAGAGCGAGGAGCGGGCATCTGGTCACTGCCATTCTCATTTCCACTCACCACACCGAGCGGCCAGACAATGATAGCCAATTATCCTGTTTATTAAAAAAAGGAGGAGGCGGCCCCGGCGGGTAACGATCACGGCGCCCCCGATAGGAGGGCTCAGTGGAATGTGGAGATACTGAAAGAGACAGCAATACTGGATCAACCAAAAGTGATCCGTACCATCTAAAGGACCAAGGAGAAGAAAGCAGACCGACCGGGAGCAAGCCCAGCATCACGGGTTAAATATATTATTATTAGTTTTATATGAACCAGGAAATGAGAGAGAGAGAGAGAGTCGGCATCAGTGGTGGGACAGCCTTTAAGGAGTAGCAAATGTAAGGACTTGAGGCCTGCTTCGAACAGCGATAAAAGACTCGACTTTGACTTGGTATTCATGACTCAACAGATGACTCCAAACGATAAATAAACCTTATATTTGTAGCTGAGTAAAAGGTTTACTTAAACATACAATTTATGTGCAATAAAAAGGTAAGAAGGTAAAAAATACACATTAACAAAAAGTAAAAAAATACATTTTACACAATATATAGAAATAAATATAATTCATATTTAAGATATATAATAATATCATATTGTATTATTTTATTTTAATTATTATATTCCCTTTAAGTCTGATCTTTCCTTTTATTTGTAGTGAACGTTTTACTGTTTATTTAAACTTTTACTTGAAACTGTTAAGCCTCCCAAGCAGGACGGGTCCCTTTTTGAGTCTTGGTCCTTAAAAAGTTCCTTTTTGAAAATATTTAGGGATTTTCCGTGCCACCGTCGCCCTAGGTTTGCTCAATTAAAAACAAAAAATAATATTTTTATTTAGCATTTGCACACAGGAATAGGTTCAGCACGACCACATAAAGAATAAATGCATACGGGAGTCTAAAACACCTAGTATATAGAACATACAGAATCAGAGCACCTTCAAATTATAACGGTACTTTTACTCGTGAAAGTAAAATACAATCTGAAACACGTACTAAAAGCCACAAACAGAAGCTCTGGTTAAAGAGGCCGGACACTGTGAGCTTCTTATTTGCTCTGAATCTTGTCATGTGGTTATAAATGCACAGGAGAGGATGCTCTCATTAAGGCAAAACATAACCCCAAAATAAAAGTTAGTGTCAGAGTGGCTCTTTTTGCTGAGCTTATTTAAAGCCTGACTCAACTTTTCTCAAAACAATAAGCTATTATTATTATTGTCTTAATGAAGTTGAAGTCTCCTTTTTGTAACTTCTAAAACCCCAGCACTGAGAAGCACCCACGGGGACCTGCAGTGTGTGAGAGAGTCAGGCCTCCAACAGAGGCTTCAAATAAGCACGGCTCAGCAGCTACAGCTCAGACCAATTAACTACAATCAGCACTCATTACCCAGAGCAGGAAACACTGACCATATAAGGAAAGGGGAACCAAGCCAGAGCGCTCTCAGAGTGCAGGGTTAAGTGTAGTAATGAAAAAAAAAAGTAAATAATGAACAAAAGTGAACACTGATTTAAACAAGTGCATAAATAACTACAAAACACACACAAAAATTCAAAGGAATAAAAGTAAAATGTAAAATATTTTAAAGCATCATATAAATACAAAAATCCTAACAATATTAATAAATAAAAACAATGATCTTAAAAATATACAATTTACAAAACATTTATTATGATAAAATACTACATAATTTAAAACTATGTCAATAAATAAATAAACAATCAATTTAAAAACAGAATCTGATAATGTTTAATAATAGTAAACACAATAGGAATATTTAAACAAAAAATAATAAGAAATAAATAAACAAGTATGTTTTAAATAAATTATTAATAAATAAACAAAAAAATAATGTTAAAACTATACAATTTACAAAGCATTTATTATTGCTAAAATACTGGTGACAACCTAAGAGAATTAAAAACAATGTCAATAAATAATCAAATAAGTAATTATATTAAAATGAAGAATTTTATAATGTTTAATAATAACAAAGAAAATGTAAACAAATAGTTGAACAAATTATTTAAACAGATAATAAATAAATAAATAAACAAACAAAAAATAACTAATGTTCAAATGATATCAAGATATAAATATTTTTATTTGAATAAATATTTAAAACTGTGGTAAAATATATGCATAAATAAAGAAATAACTCACATAAATATATTTAAAAGAATATGCTTTAAAAGAAAAATCATAACAATAAAAACATTTATTTTTCTCATTTTATTTTTTGTTTTTAAACACCCCATTTTGTTTATTGTTATTAAACATTATGCAAAATTATTATCTTTCTTAATTAAAAAAATAATAAAGACATAAATACATAACAAGTAAACATAGTATTAAAGGCATTTAACGCTTTAGAAATCTGTGCATACATAATTAAATAAATAAAAATGGGCTAAATGGCCAGAGGATCAATCAAGTTGAAAAGGCAAGGAGAAACTCCAAACGATGACTTCTAGAGAACTGAAGGACTTTATTGTTCTCTTTACTATTCAGTGAGTGCTGTGAGCCTTTAATGGCGGCCTCGGGTTCGGGCTGAGGGTAACAGGATGGGTTTGATTGGTTGAATCAGAGTCACATGGCTCTGGTGTTGTCCGGTTATCCTGTGTGTTGTTTCATGCTGCCTTTGGTTTGGTTTATTTGTCGGTCGCTGACCCGCTGCTTTCTTTGTTGGTGCGGGTCGGCTGCAGATTTAGCTTTAGCAGCGCTCGCCGCTTAAATCGGATTCCACGGCGTCTAAGTTGAAAGCAAATCATCTGGAATCGAACGCGCTTCATTTGAAGTTTCTCCGACGCGCGTGAGAGTTTGCACATCGTTCACGTCGGGTTCTTGTGCTCGTGATTAAGCCGCTTTTCTCGCGGGTGTAAAATTAGAAGGCAGAGATTTTTCCGCGCGTGTGTTTGCTTACACGCAATTAGCAACTGGCTTAAAGGTACGGCGCTAGCTTTCTCGTTGGGAGCGCAAATAAATAAGCGTTTTGCGCTAAACAAAAGTGCTCGTCTGCGTGGTTTGATTGGAGAAGGACGTACACAGAGTGCAGGACTCATACTGATTAGAATAAATAAACGGCTAAAGCGGCGAGTTCTATAATTAAATGATGAATAAATAACTTTATAAAAGCTGATTGATGTCCGCGGACGCCGGGCTCGCTAACGCTCGGCTTTGACAGTGATTGCAAAGGCCCATTTAACAGCTGATGTTTTGTTATGATTGGACATGTCACTCGTCCTTCGCTGATTAAAAAGAAGCAAAAAATAAAAAGTGCGCCCGACGTGCAAAGTCCTTCTTTTTTTTTCTCCCCTCGGTAAAAAGATGAGTGCATATTATTTTGTCAATCCTGAAGAACCGGTGACATTCAAAATGATGCCAAAGACAAGACGTGGCCTTTTCTAGCGGTGGAAATGTGAGTCTTTAAGAAAAAAAAATAAAAAGAAGAAGATTTAGACCGATGACTGGCAAAGAGGCGACCTGAAATATTCGGAAATATCCTCGACCTCGTCCTGGTGCCCATTCAGAGACGTTACTCAGATTTATTAAAGACCTTGGGTGGCAAAGCAAAGCAGAACCTATAGAGCCTTAAAGAAGTGTACGGGCACCCCTGGTCTGACCAACCACAGACCCAGCGCCCATCCTGGCGAAACAGGGGGCATCCCACACAATACACACACTTTAAGGTTGCCAGTAGAAACCGTGGCTGGCTTGGCGTAGAAACCTGTGCTGCTTGTCGATGGTGCCAGGGAACCTAATACACTTTACAGGTATTCTGATGCCAGGAAACCCAAACGGTTGGACGTAAGGATTTGGGAAGCACCTGGACATGGTGTGCCACCTGGTTCGTATCCCGCCTCAGGTGAGGTCAAGTCTGTTGCTTTTGCTCTCGCCTGAATGATTGGCATCGGTGTTGTTTGGAGGAATCTGCAAGCTGTTTTTACCTGTAAATCTTGCACTACAACTCTCCTGGCGAATGTGTGTGTGTGTGTGTGTGTGTGTGTGTGTGTGTGTGTGTGTGTGTGTGCGCGTGAGATAAGCTTCTCACCTCGCTCACTCTGTGAGCTGTCACCGAATGAAAGAGGCCAGACTGAGCCGAGCCGAGCCGTTATCCTGCTGAATGTATAAATGTATTATTCAGATCTGAGCTGCTGTTCTACACTCTGAGTAAAAACTCTGGCTTGTGTTCTCCCAGAGCCTGCACCCATGACCTGGTGCCAGGTCCACACTCCCCCGAAGAGGGGTGATCTCCGCTCCCTCAAGCGGCACTGCATCAAGAACCGTCATTCATCAATAGCTGACAGATGGACATGGACAAGGGATTCCTTTATCAAACCTTTACCAAGCTCTACAATACAGAGTTACATTCACAGATACCACTTAAAACGTTACTGTGCTAAAAAGAAGCCTTATGTTATAACCATGTCCAGAAGGGGCGTCGGCTTCTCTGGGCTCGGAGGCATCTGGGATGGACCATCATACAGTGGGGACGGAGAGTGTGCTCAGACCCATCAGTGTAACAGATCTTTATGGAAAGAAATGAAAAAGAAAGAAGGAAAGAAAGAAAGAAGGAAAGACACAAAGAAAGAATGAAGAAAGAAAGAAATGGAGTAATAAATAAATGATTTGTGAAGACGATTGAAGAGACAGAAAGAAAGAAAGAAAGACAGAAACAAAGAAGGAGAAAAGAATGAAGAAAAAGAAAAAAAGAAGCAAAAAGAAAGAAAGAAAGGAAAAAAGAAAAGAAAATAAAGAAAGAAAGAAAAAAGAAAGAAAGAAAGAAAGAAAGGAAAATAGATAGATAGCTAGATATGGATTAATAAAGAAAGGTGAAGAGAAGACAACAGAATGAAAGAAGAATTAAGTAATAAAAACAGGTAAGAGAAAAGGTAGAAATTGAGTAATAAATAAATTAATTATTAAGAAAGAAAAGAAAGAAAGAATGAAAGGAAACGAAAGAATATTATGCAGAAAGTATAAGTAGCAAACAGCTGAGCTACCAAAAAACAAACAAATAAACTAATAAAGATTTAGAAAAAATTTAATAAGTAAATGGTTTATGACAATAAAAACAAAGAAAAAACTAAAGGGAGGCATAAATGGAGTAGTAAATAAATGAGTTGACAAAAACAAAGAAAGTAACAAAGAAAGGACAAAAGAAAAAGAGATATAGAAATGGAGTGATAAATAAATTAATTGTGAGAATAGAAAGAAAGAAAAAAGACAGTAATTGAGAAATAAAGAGAGGAAATTGAGTTGTAAATGACTTATGAGAAAGAAAGAAAGAAAGAAAGAAAGAAGAAAGAAAGAAAAAAAGAAAGAAAGAAGAAAGAAAGAAAAGAAAGAAGATCAGAGCCCTCGGTAAAGGTCATTTCCCCTTCTGCAGAAAAGCCCACTGAGATCTTAGAGCAACATGAGCTGCCTTCAGGACGCCATCTTTATCAGGAAAAGGAAGACAATGCAAAACCACATGCTGCACACATTATAAAGGTACGGCTGTGGAAGCAGAGGGTACGAGTGCTGGACTGTCCCCCTGCAGTCCTGACCTGTCCCCAGTAGAGAATGTATGGAGGATTTAGGAACAAAGAATGTGGTAACTGTTAATTGTCCTGTATGAAGTGTGAGAATGAGAGTCGGCTCACACAATGTAAATACGTCTTTACAAAACCTTTAATATTTGGCGTAGTATAATTATAAATACAGTCCGAAAATATAAAAATCTGGTCCCAAACCAATGTACTAATACAGGCCTGCTACAGCCATTATGAGAGGATATGAAGTTTTTAGGATTATTAGAGTTATTCACTGGACTTTTGTGTGACTGTTATCTTGTTGTTTAGATAACGCCTGAACCATTTTCCTCCATAATCGTGTGATAATCACTTAATTTTTGTTTATAACCACTGAAGGAAACAACAAGGCAAAAGCCGACGTGTCCTCCGCATTAATCCTGGAAGGCCACGTCGCGTTTTCGCAGCTCAAATGAATTAATTATCATAATTACCTAATTAGCATAGTGTTCATAATGTGAATCAGATGCACAGCCAAAGAACGGCGCGTCCTACAGGACTGCACAAATGTCCAACCTGCCGACGTACAGAATGGCTCAAATGTTTGGATTATTCCTTTTCTGGTAACGTTTTTAGTAAACATGCCTTTGTAATTTCATTTGTAAGTTAATCAGGTCAGCTGTCTTCACCCCACGGGTCACAGACCCGACACTGACACGGTTTAGTTTAAAATTAAACTGATCCTGAATGATAAATATTTGACACCCTTTATCCTGTTAGAAAAATTCCTTAAGGAGGACGGGCCAAGGTTCGAGATAACTCTAGATCCAACCCTAGACATAACGCACATAGAACCCTCACGCCCACACTGGGACATTTTAGTGATGCCATTTGAAATAGAACGTCTACAGCATGTGGGAGGAGTCCCTAGAGGAAACCCAAGTAAGACATGGGGAGAACATGCAAATTCTACACTGGGGATCTCGATCACAAGTCCAGTTTCCTAAACTCAGAAGGTGGAATTCCTGGGGGAGGCAGAACACAGACATAGGGGAAACAGACAGTAACAGAACTCATCAGACACAACCCCAGACTGGCATCAAACGAGGTTCTGTGTCCATGGGTACCAGCTGGCCATCAGTTCATGCCAGGCTTGGGTTGGGCTTGGGCATTCCCAGTCTGTTTATCTGTTCCGAGTTGCCAGGGGCTCCCATGCTTTGAGTTTTTGGGCTCGCAAAAGGATGTTGTGAAGGATGTCCTGCCCATATCACTGGTCTGTTAGTGTCCCTCGTATCACTACTAGGGGTGACCGACTGTCGTAGTCGATGGCTCCCCAAATCATCACACCAGCAGTTGGGGGCAGGGTGTTGCTCTACAGCAAAGGCAGGATTGAAGCGCCACCACGAGGCCTCCATACTTGAACCCGGCCATCATCAGATCCCAAACAGAACCTGGATTCTTCGCTAAAGACCAAACGGTTCCAGTCCAGAACAGCACAGGTTTCTTGTTCAGGACACCACTGCAAACAAAGGCGACGGTGGCTGGCTGTCAATGGTAGAACACGGAATGGGCGCCGTGACAACAAATTTCCTGGAAATAGTCCGGATAAAGTGCCTGAAAATGGTCCGGGCAAAGACAGGGCTGTGTAGTGAAGGCGCCCCCTGTGTCTGGATGGTGGATAACCAAACTGTAGGAGCTGCTCGTGCTTGTCGGCGGATCAAACCATCCTCTCTACTGGGGGTCTGTCTGGTGCGTCCGGAGCCTGGTCACAGGGTGTGTGTGCCCCCATAAAACCCCTGCTCCCAGCACCTCCTACCAGCTAGGTCAGAACGGCCCAAACCACCATCCTGCTTCTCCCAGTCCGATGATGCTCCCCCTCTCAAAGTCTGCCAGCTGGATAAAACGTCTTCGAGTGTAGAGAGTCGTACGATCTCTCACCAAGAGGTACACTACCCAAAAATACCCTCAGAACCTTTTTATAGGGCAGTGCTATAGGGAATCACTTTTACGCCCTCTTGTGGTGAGAGCCGGTGTCTAATCAGACCACACCTGTAATTGGTTACAGAATGCACGCCGAGTTTTGCAGCAGTCCAACATTTCTACCCAGGTAGGTTATTTTTTATGTCAGTGAGTGCATAAAACCATAACATCTTAAACACACTTAATGAAGCTTTGTGAGGGATTAAAAATGCATAGACTATGATAAATTAAGAAGTGCATAATAAAATAAAGGATATAAAATATTGGACATGAGATAATAGTAGTTATAAATAAAATATTGAATATAATTAGTGTAAAGAATATGCATATCAGGATTATTTAATCCACTAAACATTATTTATGCACAAAAGGACGTCTTCAGGACTTGAGGAATGCATTTTGTTCGTCTTGTCTGTTTCTTTCTTTATTCCCTGCTAAAAAGAAGACCACGAAATAAACAACACTCATGTCATTCCCGGTGTGTTTAGATTTGAAGCAAAAAATTGGAATATTTTGCATTTTCACGTCACTTTATCAGTGCGCATCGACTTTAGGGTGCAGGCAGAGGTACACCCTAGACAGGTCACCGAAATCCAGACCCTCAGAGAGTGCCATCTCCAGCAGCTGGCATGTTGAAATGTCATTAAAAAATAAATAAAATTGCATATTTATTATACTTTAAAAGCAACCTGGGTTAGGATTATATCGCATACCAAGCTGAATAATACTTATATGAGCACAAACGAATAAAAACGTTTGTCTGCGAGATAAGATTACTCGTAAACTACGAAAAAACCACCATGAGAAGTTACGCTGCTTTTCAAAAACTTTTCTTGAACATGAAAAGCTTTTCTCTACTCCTAAAAGCATCGGCAATATTTCTAAATGATAAGTTCGACTGTTTTATTGTAGGTGCCGATCAGCGTCCCTGATTTACTTAATCACACGACACCCAAAAGCATTTGGGAAAATGGTAGGAATGTTAAGCGACTGTTTGTAGACGAAGCTAATAATCCCTGCGTAATCTGTTCGGACCCCCATTGTTGCTGTAAAACAAAGCGTCCTCCTCAACTGGGTCTTTCCCACAGGAGCGCCGGACCCGCAGGACAGGACCCGTCCCCGAGCCGTTCGCTTAATCAGGCGCAAAAACAAAAAGGAGGCTAAATTGCGGGTTAGGTGGCTTGCTGGGGTTTTATTTCACCCCTCAGCCGCAGCCGGTGTTTAGCCGAGGAGCGGCCCGAGCTTTTCTCTGCAAGCTTGATCAAAAGCCAGGCGGCAGATGTCAAAGCTTTTGAGTTTGCACCCGGAGCATGACCCCGGGGGTCGGAGCCCATAAAGCGACAGGTCCCCAAGCTGTGCTCAGACAGGAGAGCCTCCCGGGGCACGAACTAGCGTCCAGACAACCGTCCCAACATTCCTCCGCTCTCAGCCGGACCACTCGGGGACATTAGGAGCTAACAGGGAAGTGCACAAGGTCTTTACTTAAAAAAGTCCTACTAATATCATAAAAATACTCAAATAAAGAATTTAAGATATAAAATCACTTGAATTACTAATATTATTAATTATATATATATATATATATATATATATATATATATTTTTTTTTTAATCAAATTTTTTATTGATTATTTTATAATTAACATTATATATAGCAGGTTTTATGTAGGGCACAGAAAAGTATTTTTGACAAGCTTTAAGAATTCTCTCCTCGATTACTTTATCTTCGATGAATCCTCTGTAATCCAGTCGCAGGGTTTGTGTAACTGTGGTCAGGCAGGTGTGTGTGTGTGTGTGTGTGAGTGTGTGGGTGTGGATCCGGATAAGGTTTGAGCTCTTTGTGGAAGGAGAGGACGTACTGAGGGGGTGGTTTAACACGCCTCAGGGGACAGCAGACGCACTCCGCTATCTGCGCAGCAAGGTGAAAGAGATGTCCGGCTAATTATCCGAGCGATGCCCAGGCATTCTGCCCGAGTGCCTCTGCCCTGACGAGCTGACAGAAGAAAGCCGGATGCAAAATAAGAACGGCTTTTTGGTCACGAAGTGTAATCCGGCGCCTGCTTTTATCGGCTTTTCTGCGCCGCACCTGAAACGCGGCCTTTCATGGCAAAGCGAATACGGGACGCATGCGAAATCCGAGCTCCCTCCTCCCACCCGCCTGTGATGCAGAATTATTCAAATCCCTGCATCGGCATCGCTGCCTTTTTTCTCTCTCTCTCCCCCCTCTCTCTTTCTCTTTCTCTTTCTCTTTCAGTGGAAATGAAGGCGGACTTGGCGTGGATGCCCTCGGGAGAGCGTGCGCTCCGAATCGGGCTGTGCGGTGCCACCTTGAAGCCGCTTCGTTTGTCCTGCCCGGGCACCAGGCGCCAGATTGGCTCGAGGCTAGGGTCGTGAAAAAAACGAACGCTCGGGCCTTTTAATACCACGCCGCACCGCGCAATCTGCATATGAAATGCGCCGACGCAAAACAACGCGCTTTTCATCCGCCGGCTCCGGGAAGGCCGAGCGACGTTTCAGAGAGCAGATCTCGCTGCATTTTCATTATAAAGGAGCCATGTTTGACTAAGGGCCAGCTTGTTTTTGCGCCCGTGCATGCGAATGCCTCACCAGGGTATGGCTCGAGATATGGGCGAGGGGTCGCTTGTGCTTCCTCGGCACGCGCCACCAGTCAGATCCGTATCTCGGCCTGTTTGTTTTGCCGGATCAGGTGGCGGAGCGTAAACGCTCTTGGACAGCCGGAACCAGATGATCGGGTTAAAGGGGCGCCGGATCACCAGATTGGAGGCGGCATGAACCTTTCGCACCGTGAACCCTCCTGTCACGCTGGAGGCCCGGAAGCAGGATCTCGTGAGTGCGCCGGCCGCTCAGCGTAATTATGCATAATGGTCCTGAAATGTACCGCGCTTTGCGTTAAAGTATTCATAACGCTGTCTAATCCGCAAAATCGCCCTTGACTTGAGCGCGCCATTAGGCCAGCGATGTTACCCGAGGAAAGCGGCACGGGCATCATCCTGTCAGACCCCGAGTTCCAGGATCATCTCTGGAGATCTGGCCCGGCTAGAGGCCGCTCTTAATGGCTGGGTAAAGGAGCTTCACATGGCTGGATGTGACAGCCCAGGGACTGGCATGGGCCATGTGCGCTGGCATAAGGCTGCCCTCTAACCACACATGGGCACTGCATTAATTAAAATGCCAGAATCGCACTCATTCTCCACTTTATAAGGTTCACCTGTTCAACCTCTCGTTATTGAGACGCATTGAGGCTTGATCAGAATGGGGAAGAACAGTGATTTTGAACGTGGCTTGACTGTTCAGAAAATAGAAACGTAACACTAACTCGAATAACCACTCGTTACAACCGAGGAATCCACAAGAGCAGCTCTGAACACACAACACAACATGTCTAACCTTGAAGCGGATGGACTACAGCAGCTAAAAATGGGCAACGGAGGCTCCAATTGGCACGTGCTCACCAAAACTGGACGATAGAAGATTGGAAAAATCGACGGGTCATTGAGATGGCAGGGTCAGAAACATCATGCAAGGATGGTGGAGTGATGGTGTGGGGGGTACTTTCTGGGCCCACTTTTGGGCCCCTTAATACCGATAAACCCCTTTTAAACCCCACAGCATACCTGAGTATTGTTGCTGACCATGTACGCCCCGTTTAATCTGTGAAACCAAGAATTAACCCGGTACCGGCAAGGTATACCTAATAAATACATTTCTAAATGCACACGACCATCTTAGACTGGTTATGTGGTGTCCCCTGTACGTGAGAGTTGTGAGAGAGGGCAAGACTATGACCTCTTGCTTTGTCTGCACTTCCACTGGCACTCAACTTTTGGATCTTTAAACCTCAGAAATCTTCCTACTGGTTCTTCATAGAACCTTCCTAATCCTGTTTTGGTTCCGTCAGCTCCTTTAGGGTGCTAGATGTAACTCCCCTCTCTCAGATGTGGACCATGTTTGATCCTATTGAACTTGAGACCCAGACATGAGGTTAAAACAAATCTTGCCGGCGTTCCCCTTGCTGGGATGGAGGGTCGTCCCTCTGCTCTCCCCGTCACAGTCCCTCTGAGACTCGTATCCATTCTTTCTCTGGGGTCTCGCCTGCCAAAATTAGGGAGCAATTAATGTCAGCGCTGACGGCGGTGGTTATGTTAAACTGACTCTTGTCTCCCAAATTTGAGACCGGTTCTTCCTTTGTTCATTAACTGGGAGGCCCGAAATTACTGTCAGATGAAGAAATCAGTGTCAGGTGGAAACGGCTTGGGGTGGGAGGGTGTTTTCGCTGCACCTGCCCCTACCCCTGCCCCTGCCAATGCCACTGCCACGCAGAAACCTTTGATGAGCCTTATGAATAAAACTCCAGTGCCAGGCTTTGTGTCGGACCAATGATGGACCTGAAAGCCGTATCTGAAGCTTACCTGGGGATCTGGGGTTGAAGGAATACCTGATTTCACCAGCACACGTTCAGGAACAAGAATGAACCAGGAGGAACCAGATGGTCGGCTTTTAAGACGGATTTAACCCAAAATCTGGCAACCCTGGGTTTAGAATAAGCAGATTGTAAAGAAATATGGGCAAAGCTGTTCCTGAGGATCTGGGTGAAGTTCAGGTGGGGCAGTTACAGAGCCGTGTGACAAACCGGCATCCCATTCAGACAGCCCTGTGGGTTGAGGTCAGGGAATAAGGACCGGACCCGGATCCTGACCCGGACCCATCTGAGAACATGTTCCGATCAAGCAACTAATCCACTGGGGTTTGAGTAAATTATGCTAAAATTATTATAATAAATTATGAAACTTGAAGAGATTTCATTAAATAAAGACCCTGAAATGTTTGAATATCCTAAAGTCTGACATCGTCTCCCATCTAAAGCCAAGTCCTGGAGCTTTTAGTTTCAGGCTGCAGATCTCACATGGTCACCATTTACTAACCTGAAACTCCATTCCTTTAGAGGTTATTATTATAAAACCTCTATTAAAACACACCCCTAAAAATAATCTATCAGTCAATAAAAAAACAGCATCGTCCTTAAAATAAAAAAGTAGCTTCTTAAGTCCAGTAATGAGATCTTAAGATCAAAGGAAACAGCTGTTATTATGTCATAATTTACCGATCCACCTGGTGGTTATACACACTGGCTACATGACCTGAGACTTACGACTTACAAAAACATTAAACACGATTAACCGAAACATAAAGTCAAGACGAGAAAAAGACCAACTTAAGAGAGTGATCCTCATCCACCTTACACCAAATGATCAAGAAAAAAATTAAGAAAGAAAGAAAGACAAAAAAGAATGAAAGAAATGATAAAGATAAAAGAAATGAGAGAAAGAAAGAAAGAAAGCTAAAGGGAAAAGAAAGCAATAAAAAAGTAATAAATGTGAAAACAAAAAGAAAGAAAGAAATAATGAATAAATGCAATGAATGCTAAAGGGAAACTAAAAAACAAAGAAAGAAAGAAATGAAAGCTAAATAAATAAATAAATAAATAAATAAAGCAGTGGATGCTAAAGAGACAAGAAAAAGAATAAAGGAACAAAGAAAGAAAGCAATGAATGCTAAAAGGAAAAGAAAGAAAGAAAGAAAGAAAGAAAAAGAAAGAAAGAAAGAAAGAAAGAAAGAAAGAAAAAGAAAGAAAGAAAGAAAGACTTATGATAATATTAAATGCGATTGATTTGATCGGAACATAAAATCAAGATGACAAAAAAAGTCTAGCTCATGACAAAATAAATAAATAAATAAAGCAGAAAATGCTAAAGAGACAGGAAAAAGGAAGAGAAAGAAAGAAAGAAAGCAATGAATGCTAAAGAGAAAAGAAAGAACGGAAGGAAGACAGACTTCAGACTTATGATACAATGAAATCGATTCTATCAGAAGGTAAAATGAAGGTGAGAGAAATTCTGACTTGAGAGCGAGATCCTGATCCACCTTCCTTCCACCAAACGATGGAGCTGAAGGAGAACCACAGAGCTCTAACGGCAGCCAGGACTTTATTCGGACGTTATAAGTGCATCTGAGGGTTAGACCTCCGGAGGTGTTTGGTGTGAGGTCGGTGAGAGCGAGCGCTCGGCCTCAAGCCTGATCGGATCCACTTTAAAGTCCAAACACACGCTTTCAAATCACATTCCTCACACGCCGGTTAGGACGTGGCTGCACCCCGGCTTCCCCTCGGCGTACCCGGGCGCCCATTATGTGGCCAAACTTTATGAGGCTCGGTTTTACAATTGGTTGAAATTGCACAGGAAAACGAATTTAATTAGCAGACGCAACAAAGCGGCACAGCCGTTGCGGTTTCTCTTTAACCCTCATGCCTGCTCCCCCCATCTTTCCTTCTGGTGGTACGTTCCCAAATTTTGGTCTCGCACGCTTTTGAGGCTGACCGCGGCCGAGCCCGGTGACACGGAACGCAAGAGGCGACGGTTTTAGAAGGTCAGAAAAGCAACAGTCCTGCGAGAGACGGGCAAATCGAACGAAAAAGAGGCTGCAAGTCACTCATTAAGGTGAAATGTGCCAAGGCCCGTGCCCACAAAGGAGTCTAATTCATCCGTCGCCAGCTTTTTGTCTGTGTGATGTCATTCATTGTGATGCAGAATCCAGACAGTGCCTCTCTCTCTCTCTCTCTCTCTCTCTCTCTCTCATACTGAGCTTTGTGCCCTCGCCAGGCGGTTTTATTTCCTCTTTCAAATCCCCCACCTTCCTCCTTGCCCCTCCCGGTGCCATTCTTCCAGAATACTACAGCAGGGGGCAGCCTGGCATCCGCACGGGCATTGGCGCCGGTTCGTTGGCTTCCTGAGATGCCAGTATGTTTGTGTAAGTGATCTAGAAGGCTCGTCTTGTTTGAGTCTCTCGGAGAAGCGGCGGTACATGGTGCCAGCTGAGGTGTGGCACCAACGGACACGCTATTTCCGTAAGAAGTTCACCTCACCCGCGGAACAGACTGTATTCCCGGGAAAAAGCAGCGCAGGCAGAGCGGGGGTGAACAGGTTTACACAGCCGCGTCTTGTAAGCGCTGGCAAACATGCCAAGCATGCCAACGTGCTCCATGCCCTTCGATAAGCCTCAACTATTCAAAAGTCTTAATATAAACCAGGGACAAATACGAGCTTCAAATGCCAGCTTAAAAAAACAGAAGAAACTCAATCTGTATGGGTACTAGGATGGCACAGCAGTCTGATACGCTAGCCCATCACCACGAGGACCCGGTTTGAGTTTTGGTGGTGCCAGGTTAGAGACAATGCTCCATTGTAAAAAGAAAGGAGGAAAGGAAAAAGACAAATATAGAGAAAGAAAGAAAGAATAAAGAAAGCCATGAATGCTAAAAAGAAAATAAATAACTAAAAAAGGAAAGAAAGAAAGAAACAAAGAAAGAAATGAATGCTAAAGAAAAATAAAGTAGGAACAAATAAAGAAATAAAGAACAGAGAAAGCAATGCTAATGGGAAAAGAAAAAGAAAGAAAGAAAGACAGAAAGAAAGAAAGAAAAAAGAAATAAAGAAAGAATGAATGAATTACATAAAGAAAGAAATAAAGAAAGAAAGAAAGAAAGAAAGAAAGAAATGAATGGTAGAGAGAAAAGAAAAAGAAAGAAAGAAAATAAATAAATAAATAAATAAAGAAGAAAAAAAGAATGAAAGAAAGAAAGCCATGTATGTTAAAGATAAAAGAAAGAAAGAAAGATATGAATGCTACAGAGAAAATAAAGAAATAAATAAAAAAAGAAAGAAATGAATGCTAAAGGGTAAGACAGAAGGAAAGAAGGAAAGAAAGTATGGAATGACCTGGGTTCGGGCCTTGGTGATGCCAGGTTGGAGACAATGCAGTATTGACTTGATGATTGGCTGGGTCCGAGTGTGATCAGGTGTCCATACCTGCCATTGCAACAGTGACCTGTGCCAGCCTTGTGATGCACTGGCATTCCATCCAGAACATGCCCACTCCTGCATCCTGTGCTCTCGGGAACAGGCGACAGACTCCCAAGACCCTGACCAGGAAAAAGTGGGGTTACACTGTGAAAAAGACTTATAGCAGATGTCCTTATTCCAGTCCTTATCCTAGCCTTGCTCAAGAGTCCAGTTAGGACCCTCAACCCGTGGGTCAACAGTCCTTGTGCCTTGGAGTACCCTAACCGCTGTGCCACCCACAATGGTAAGGTAATGAAGATTGTGGTAATGAAGGTAATGAAGGTAATGAAGATTGTGTACAAAGGAGAAACATTGGAGGAGTAAAGTATGACATTTGGCCATGCTCACTCAGTTGTACAACAACACCTGTCCTGTCAGGTAAGGGTTCCACTTTAGGTGTGTCTGTCCTTTGTTAGTCTCATAACAGTATATCTGTTTTTTCTCAGATTGTTAAAGTTTGATTGGTCAGGATGACGCACCATTTGCAGTCGACCTCCATAGCCTCCCCTGATTTTGACTCCTATCATGCTCCATACTGTAGGTGTTGCATGTCATGCCACAGGTGAAACACAGACATGAGGACTTAACCCTACCTACCTATGGAGTGCCATGGGGGTCAAAAGAAGACTACGGAGGACGATGCAGGCCAAAACCGACCAAATATCTGGTAAATGTTAGCAGTGCAGACAGACCGGGTTCGCCTTGGCATGACAGTCAAAACCTATGGAGCATGACAGGGGTCAAAAGCAGGCTATGGAAGATGATGTGCGAAGAACGGACCAAAAATAGTGAAAATGTTAATAATAGAACTGTGGAATGAATAACTTAATAGCTTTATCACAAGATAATAAAGGCATGTTAATAAAACCGCGAGGTTAATATTTACCTTTCAAAAGAAATTAGAATCAGAAATAAGCAGGTCATTGTGCAGGAACGCTTTTATGATTCCTCAGTGCGTTTTAAATTAATTACCGTCTCAGCACTGACCTCACTGCTGCAGAAATGGCTTTTTTAAAGCTTGTTTATGACTTAATGAGAGAGCTTCTATTATTTATACTTACCAAGCGATACTGTAGATACACACACACACACACACACACAAACACAGAGGGTAGATTATCCTCTGTTTGCACAAAGCCTGGGCGAGAGACGCTCGGCTCTTAAATGCCGTTCCGAGCAGGAAATGGGAAGGTAGACGGAGGATGAAGTGACACCTGATCGGCCCAGATATCGGAGAATAAAATATTCATAACGTGACAGAAAAATTGGTTTGATATAATGAGGTTGAAGTGTTTTACCCCTGCCCCACTGACACACTTAACGAAAACCTCAGCAGCACCTCCCATTCAGGCTGCCATAAGAGTGTGTGTGTGTGTGTGTGTGTGTGTGTGTGCTATCGTACTATAACCACTGAACGTGCACCTGGAAGAGATTTAAGGGGCTCATCATGGGCTCAGCCTTTGCCCCTCTCTCAAGGTCCCGTGATTGCAAATTCGTAAGAACGCGAACGCCATATAAAATGTTATAGCTGCCCGAGTTCATGGTCGTACCCTTAATTATGACATCATTCAACAAAATGGATCCAGGTCCCATTTTGGGGGAGGGTTCGAGGCTGGACTAAATCACGTCCTGCTGCTGTGGCTTAGAATTATTTGGAGTAATAATGGAGATGAAAAAAGCCTGGTGGTAAAGGGGCATCGCTGGACTGCGTCATGTGCCACGCACCCAGTCCCTGTGGCCTCCTGCCAAGTGGAAACTTAGGAACGCACGCATACTTGCCGGCTGCGGTTCTGATCATAAATGACCCGTGTGGAACCTCTCAGGGGGCATTGCTGATTTGCAAACCGGGCATCGATAAAGTTTTTGTACCTTGTGCCCTAGAAATAAGGTTGCGTTTTGCCGTGCCACACGACTCACAACATGAAAAGAAAGATACAAACCAGGGTGGCTTAGCACCACAAACCACGCTCTCATGCCCAACCATTCCTGTTTGTGTACTGCCTATGGTGAGGCGGGTTTAGGGTTTTGAGGTTGCGAGGTGTCTCACAGCTTTTGTGTTTCTGCGGTTGTGGAGTCTTGACTTTGTCCCAGGATTCCATCGGGTCTAAGGGGGGCTACTCAGGTTCATAGATTCAGAGCACCTTGGGTGTGTTTGGCTGGGCATGGGCCAGCTGCTCGCCTCACTCGGTGCTGTCGCCTGGCACTTTATTTGCTCAGGGATGCTAAAACCTTTCTATAAAAACCTGGATGGACTTAAAATGAACATAAGGAGTTTGATAGGTCGGCACCTCAGCTACTACTATGGGACTGATCCTCACTTTTAGTTACTGCCTGTGTGAAGTTTGGCATGTTCTCCTTGTGGTTGTGAGGAACCAGGGCATCATTCAGGGCAGGGTGCCAATGCATCGTTGGGCACATCAACACACATTCAGTCAAACTGGCACACTGTAGAGACAACAAATATCCTCTCCAAATAACATCTTAGGAATGTGAGAGGAAACCCTGACATACAGAGGGAGAACATACAAACTCTACACCTCCTGGAATCAAACCAGGGATCTCTGGAGCTGTGAGGCGGCAGCACCAACCACCGTGCCACCCATATGGGGTTTATATGTATGTAATCAAAGAAGCCAGTAATTACGTTTGCCCCCTTTGATCACAGGAGTTAGCATTTTCCCCTCACAGCTCCAGAGACCTGGGTTCGAGTCTTGGTCCTGGTCCGGATCAGGGCGGCAGTCCAGACTCTGCGTGGTTTTGTCTGTTCTCCCTGCCTGGTTTCGTTCCCCATCCGGACTGGCACCTTTACCTACTGTAGATGCGGTTGGGTCGCACCTTGCTGGACAGAACCTGACCCTCCGGCACCCTGAATCAGATTAAGCGGGTACATTAAGTGGGTTTTATTAAACCACAGATCTGCACCTGTGCCACTGTATAATCGTTTTGGCTTCTCCAGAATCCATGAAGTCAGATGGTGGGCATACGTTTGGTGGTGGGCAACCCCCGAGTAAATGACAATGCCAGCTGTTTAGTAAAATCTTTAATAAACTCAAAGCCTTTGCAGATGCATGCTTTAATATAACACGTTATGAAAGTTTGCTGTGCTTAAATATTAAACCTACTGGCACAAATGTGGGCACTGTTCCAGTTTGGGCACCGTCTTAAGGTCTCAGAATTCAATTGATGCATTAACAGCATTAAAATGTGCTTTAGCAAAAATGTGATTTAACCAGGGTGCCCAAACTTTAGGGCACGCCCATGAGTAAACCTGTGGTGCCACACACTTAGTCCCAATTCCATAGAGGGCACTGTTGCTTAGGAGCCCCCTGCCAAGTGAAGACTGCCGCCCTGATCCTAGAGAACCCGTACAAATCCTCTCAGGGACATTACCCCTGAGGCAGGGGTGGCTGATTTGCAAAACAGGCATCAACAACGTTTTAGGTTTTAAGACTGTGAGGTGTTTCACAGTTTCTACAGTCGTGGAGTCTCCACTTTGGCACTGCCACCTCCGGACGTTCCATATCGCGAGCACCAGAGGTGGCAGAAGTGATGAGTTCTTTACTTAAGTAAAAGTCCTACCAATCCGATAAAAAATACCCAAGCAACAGTTGAAGATTATATATTTGACTCAAATAGATGTGTAAAAGTAAATTCTACTAAATGTACGTAAAGTAAAAACACAATTCTAACTCTATCTGATGTTTGGCGAGAGCACCCCCGCCCCGGTCGCAGTGCGTCACGTATAAACCTAGGATTCTGGTTCATGCTTCGTTAGGAGACTGGATAAATGAAAAAGAAAAATAAATCATTAGATAAAACATGGGGCGCCAGGTCTGAGCTGTGCCGGAATCAAACAGGCCAAAGCAGGAATTCATTTGAAATGCATCCAAAAATGATTAAGGCATATTGTCATGTTGGGCAATAATATTATTTTATATTGTACGAGCCTTTAATTTAAACATCAGTCTCGGCACAAAGATTTGATTATCACCTGCTATTAGCTTTATTACTGCGGTAAAAGCTGCGAAGGCGTCGGAACGCTCGGCTTAATCAACTCAGAAACCATAAGAACTGTTTCCTTTTGCGTTCGTTTGCGCAGATAAAGATCAAAAACAGATTATTAAAAGCGTTTCGCCCTCCGAAGTGCGTCCCTCCTGTGGGAAATTTCATCTCGGGAGCATCTCGACATTCTTTAATTAGAAGCAATTATTTTAAAAGCCGCATAAATATGGCTGATTTATCGTCGGAGTAGGTGCGTTTCAATTATAAAATGCCCCCTTAAGTCGTCTCCTCTCGCGCACAGGCCAGGAAAAATACGAAAATATAAAAATAATCAGAGATTTATGGGTTCGAACGGGGGGACAAAAGGGAATCCGATAGAGATATTAAAATGATCTTTCATACAGTACGCTTCATCTCCATTATGTGAAATAGAACAGCACGGTCGGTTTAGATAGGGGGAATTGGATCATATTTTGTGCAACCACACACACACACACACACACACACACACACGTCGGCGTTTAGGAACGTGAGCGAGTCACGTCGGCTTACGCAGGAAAGTGGAGCAGCTAAAGGTGTCCGCTTTAATTAGGCTCCGGCTCCGGCCCGGCGTGGAACCATCTGCCACCCCGAAATATGGCTTTAATAAAGAGAGGATTTGTCGCTGCATAATTTAATGGTAATGGCCGTGCAGTCGTGTTACAGCCACATGACGTGTGCTTGCTAAAGTCTAAACGCCAAACACAACACAACGTACACTGGCATGAGCTCGCTACACAAAACAAGGTCGGCTGCTCTCATACGGGCACAGATAGTGCATCATCTTCCAGCGCTGCAACAGAGAACCGCACCAGCCCTGTGATGGACTGGCATTTCGTCCAGGCTCTGAAACACAAGCCCCCTGACCCAAGTGACCCTGACCTGGGAAGTATGGGTTAAAATGAGAAATATTAACAACAGGAAAAAAAGGCATACAGGTTCTGTATGGTCCCCTCCTGTGGCACATTTTGCCCACAAGATGTTTACAGGTGGGCCTGCAGATCCTGCACACTCGTATCTGGTCCCATAAATGCTCGATTGGTGATAAATCTGGCACCGGGCAGGCTGAGGAGAAGTGTTTCCAATCTGAAGGAGACATTCCTGGGGCGAGCATTATTCTGCTGGAAAAATGGCAGTTGGAAGCCCTGGCATGAGTGAGAGGCAACACAGAATGTCCTGCACATATCGCTGAGTTGTTAGTGTCCCTTGTATCACTACTAGGGGTGACCACTGTCGTATGCGATGGCTCCCCAGATCATCAAGACACAGCAGTTGGGGGGGGCAGGGTGTCTCAGGACTGAAGCGTCAATACGAGGCCTCCAATTACTTGAACCCGGCCTGGGCCTCATTGGATCCAAACAGAACCTGGATTCATTGCTAAACCGATACGGTTCCAGTCCAGTCCAGTCCAGAGAACCGGTTTCTTGTTCACAAAACCACTCTGCAAACTAACGGCAGGGCATGTAATGGGGCACCGTGACAACAAATTGTTCTGCTAAGCCCCAGACGAAGGAAATGGTCCCGGGCACGAGCAGAGAACATGGCTGTGGTAGTGACGGCGCCCCAATCCCTGTGTCTGGATGGTGGATAACTAAACTGTAGGAAGTATTTGCTCGTGCCTTGTCGGCGGATCAAACCACCCTCTCTACTGGGGGTCTGGTGCGTCTAGAGCCTGGTCACCGTGTTTGTGGTGCCCCCCATAAAACCCCTGCTCTCCAGCACCTCCTACCAGCTAGGTCAGAATGGCCCAAACCACCATCCTGCTTCTCCCAGTCTGATGATGCTCCCTCTCTCAAGGTCTGCCAGCTGGATTATAAAACGTCTTCGAGTGTAGAGAGTCGTACGATCTCTCACCAAGAGGTACACTACCCAAAAGTACTCAGTGAGCCTTTTTATAGGGCAGCACTATAGGGAATCACTATACACCCTCAGCATCTAATTAGACCACACCTGTAATCGTTTACAGATCTTCCTGAGATCTTGCAGCAATCCAACATTTCTATGCGGGTGTGTTATTTTTTTGTCAATGAGTATATTATTATTATTATTATTATTATTATTATTATTATTATTATTATTATTAATGTAAATGTTAAGGCCTTGGCCCCAGTGCAGTGGGGTGTGTTGGGTGTGAACCGCTCCGGTTTCTCAGATCTCAGTGCCTCCACTCTCAGTCCTGTACCCCCTCGTGCTCTTTACACACTCCCTCTTCCCTTTTATTGCAAATTATCGCCTTTTATATTGCTATTCATAAAAAAAGGAGCGTCTTCCCTTTTTTGGGAATTTATATCGGGCAATTTCCGATGCTCCGGGTTTTATTTCCTTACAATCACATTAGCTGCTATTATGAGATGTGGAGGTTTGTGGAGGTTTTTCTCGGGGCCTCGTATTCAGTGGCAGGCGAGGACCTTTCAGCTGGAGGAGGGACGGGGACACAAAGGCCTCCAGCTGCATGCACTCCGGCTCCACGCGGGGCCCGGGGTGGCAAAAACACGCCTGAAGGCCGTACTTTGACCCGAACAATGGTCCTTATTAGCGCCGGTTTATCTTCATGGAACCTCCGAGAGCGTCTGGTACCGTTTCAGATCTTCATTGATCAGGAACAAGCTTTGGAAATTGAGTTTGTCCCCGATGCGCCGTCTCGCTCCAGCATTTCCATAGAAATATAAATTACGCTCTTCGGAGGATCGCGTGTTTCTCCTTTCACACCGTCTGAGACGTACACACGCCGATACACACCATTATATTTGTGATACACAATGCAGATCCGTCACACACAGGAAGAGAAACACATTGTCAGGAAAGGTGGAAGTCAGAGAGGCGTCTGGTCATGTCTCCGTTCCTACACAGAGTCCCTTTGTTTGTTTGCTACACACTGATACTTAATTATCAAATAATTAATTCATTAATACATGTTTTGATTAAATTATTTTTTATTTATTCACTGCTGATTGTTTTAACTTATTATATATATCTGTTATGTTATGTTAATAAATAATATTCTTAAATGTTTATTTTTAATGTTAAATATTATACAGTAGGTCTATTTTAAGGTTTGCGTTTTTTTATTTATTACAAGTCCTTACTTTATTTATATGTTCTCTATTTATATTATTTTATTTGTTTATATTGTTCTTCAGTTATTTATCTACTGTTTAACATTTATTCATGCTTTTTTGTATATTATATATTTTTTATATTTAATTTTTATTTACTAATTTACTACCTTTTCATCTTATGTTTAATTTGTATTTTTTATTCATTACTTAATTTACAGTGTATAATAAAATCTTAAGTAGCCAAATTTTTCTTTTCATTTATGTTATTAAACCCAGTTTTAATAATAAATATTTTGTGTAGAGATGTGTTAATGTTAATAATTACACTAATAATAATTAATAATTTAATTAATTTATGTTTTATTGTAAGTGGAGGATATTTAAATGTGACATATTTTGACATGAATTCTTGTTGAGTTATTTTTTATTTGGTTTTACTTATTTAGTTTTTATAAATAATTAAATACAATAAAGAAAAATATAATATTAATAAATAAATATAAGATATTATAAATGAGAGAATAAAGAAAACATAAACAATAGATAAATAAATGAAATAACATGAAATAAAAATACATTTCTTTCTTTTACTAGTATTTTTTGTAGATGTGTCAGTGTTAATATTTTAACGAATGATTGTTATTATTTAAATTAATTGAGGATGTACTGTTAATTTGGGATATTGAAACATGGTGTATTTTGGGATTAATGCTTGTGTTACCTGAGTATTTGTATTTTTTCATTTAAATTTTCTTATTTATTATAAAGTGCAATAAATTAATAAATTCATGAAATAAAGAAAGACATAAAACCATAAGTAAGGAATACAAAAAATAATATATTATAAATCAGAAAAAAATAAATAAGTGATTAACAATAACTAAATATATAAAATTAAATAAAAAATAAAAAATGTTAAATTAAATTAATTTTATTTATTAATTTATTTTTCATTTATATTTTTAATTAAATTATTTATTGTATTTATGAGAGCTTGCCTTATTCATTCTACTTTGTAGATTTTATTATTATTATTATTATTATTATTATTATTATTATAGCTGCTGTAGTTTTTTGTTTCACAGCCTGGTTTTCGACCCCCTGCTGTTCAGATGAAGCATTTTTGGTGCATGTGCAGAGATGTGACGTATGTAAGTTCGTTCCTTAGGTTTTTGAAATCAGCAAAATCAGCCGTCACGTGGTTATTAGCATAGACATGAAGGCGTGATTCTGGGCTGTAATGGAGCTGTTTTTCTTGATTTCTGAGAGACGGCAGAGGAGTGTTTGGTGGCTCCCTCACCTTTATCTGTCGACCCTCATGCTGTTTGCACGCCGCCTGTTCCCTTTTATTGCAGATGATCGGGGGGTTTATGGCGCTTCATAAAGCGGGAGTATGATGGTGCAGATCTGGGTCTGTAACGAGGAGGAGTTAAACGATGGCAGGACGTATGGCCTCCTCTGTTCCCCTGTGCCGTCCCTTGGCCTGTCCAGGCGTGCCCACGCTCGATTTGGGCGAGGTCCTGAGGAATGTCGGGTTAAGGCCATGTCTGAGCCGGGCTCGTCACCAGGTCTCGGCGTTACCCTCGGCGGATGAAAGCGACACCCTCATCTCATCTCGCGGCATTAACTTGTTTATCTTTAGCCCGAAAAAAAAAAAAAAAAACTTTCAAGCTCCATTGCTCATTCTGTGCGCGCGAGATAGACGGGGGAGACACGGCAAAACAAAAGGCAGCCACCGAAATTTGCATGGTGCTCAATTATACATTAGCGAACATCACTTGGCAATCTGTTCATATCAATTTAATTGGATTTTAATACTGCCTCTGATCTTGTTTTCTAATTAACAGCAGCGGCTGGCAATAAAGCAGAACCATGCACCCAGCAACACCTTTGATCCTGGCCATATGGAGTTCCTTAGAGCTCATTGGGAGATGAGGAGGAAAAAAATCCGTCACCTAAATACGGGCCCATGACAAACGTAGCGGAAAGACGGGAAGAGGGAGGGGCGAGGTGGGCAGGAGCGGGCATGAGAGCGAGAGAGAGAGAGAGAGGATAAGTGTGACCCCCAGATGGCCGGATATAGCTTCAGCTCGTGCCTTCATTGATTAATTTCTCCCCTGATTGGTTGTGATTACTGATAAATAAAACATGATCTCGGAATCAGATGCAAATCAGCTCGCCAGCTTTAGGGAAATGTTGATTGCTTTTCCAAATCTGTTTATCTCTCCCCTCTCTGCCCTCTGACGTGGCACCGTGAGGATGCCTGCGTGTGTGTGTATGTGTGTGTTTTTTTCCGTCCGTCTCACTTTCATGCTGTAAGAAGGGATTTGGAGGCTCTGCGGCTCAAGAGCGAAGAGCTCGCTGGTTTTCCGTCCGTCAGATCTGCACCGAATCAAACGCTTTGGCCACAGGAGGTCTGTAGCGAACATTGTAAACATGGCCCACAAATGCTTGATGTTTGATAATGCGAGGCGGCATCAACCACGCCGGCTTATCGGCTCTCGCTCTTTCCCGCTTCTGGTTTGATGTGTGTTTTTGGGGGGAAGTTCTGAAGCTTAGCGTGATTAGAAGTAAATAAATAAGCGGGGTAACACGTCCCATCCCATCCCACATGTCCTATATTCATAAATATAAACATGCATACTTATTTTATATTGTGCTGGCACAATGGGCAGCGGGCAACGTTCTGCTTGGAGACCTTACGTCGTGGCATTCTTGTGGGGATTTACCCCTTCATTTTCTGCCAGTTTGAAGACTTCAGAGTGTTGTCCTGGCCTCCAAATCTCAAGTAGATCGAGCTTCTGTGGGACGTCCTGGACAAACTAGTCGGCAGATACCACAAGACACCTTCAGAGGTCCTAGAGGGCAGAGCCTCGGTGGCACAAGGGGACCCAACCGTATTAGGCAGCCGTGGTTTTATTACTATGATAAATAATTCATAAGGTGTCATACAGCACTGTGCAAAAGTCTTAGGCCACCATTAGATCAGATATACCGTCCACAATTCTATAATGAACACATATCGTTCAACCTCAGGCGTTTTATTAGAATACAAATAAATGAGAAATTACAGGACATTTTTACACAGTATTAAAAAAGTGATAAAGTGATAAATACAGGAGCCACAGCAACATCTGGAAGTTTGATAAGGAATGCTTTTTGGAAGGGTAGCAGCCAAGAAACCGCCTTTTCAGAAGGGGAACAGGGTGAAAAGAAATTAAGCTGAAACAAACATTAGAATGAAGATGATAATTTTTTCTTTTACCATTATTTTAACTAGAATTTTTATTTATCATTTAATTCATATAATAAAATCTTATGTAGCCATTTTTCCTGTTATTTAAATGATATTAAACCCAATTTTAAATAACAAGTATTTTTTTGTAATTTGTGTTAATGTTAATAATTAAATTAATAATTAATTACATTTGAGTTTAATACTTATTGGGTTATTAGAAGCCCTTACCTTTAAAAAATTAAATGTTATTTATTTATTTAGTTATGTATTTATTTATTAAAAATAATTAAGTCTAATACAGAAATACAGAAAAAGACATGAATAAATACAAATTATAAATAAAATAATATAAAATCAATAAGGGAATAAATAAAGACAACAGATAGATAAATAAATGAAATTAAAAAAAAATTACATTATTAATATTATTTAACTTTTACTATTACTTTAACTAGAATTTTTATTTATTATTTCATTTATATAATAAAATCTTGTCACCATTTTTCCTGTTATTTTATGTTATTACACCCAGTTTTAAACAATAAGTAATTTTTGTAGATGTGTTAATGTTAATTTTAATATGTTAAATAATGTTATTAATGTTAATGTTAAATTAATAATTAATTAAATTTGGGTTGAATTCTTATTGGGTTAATAGATAAAAAATTCAATTATTATTTATTTATTTATTATAAATAATTCTAGTAATGCAGAAAGACAGAAACAAACATTAATTAAAAAATATATAGAATCAATAAGAGTGAATAAATAAATGAAAATAACAATACATAAACAAATGAAATTAAATGTAAAATATTATTATTATTATTATTACTATTATTATTATTATTATTATTATTATTATTATTTTGACTTTTACAATTATTTTAACTAGAATTTTTATTTATGATTTAATTTATATAATAAAATCTTTGGAGCCATTTTTTCCTGTTAAGACAGAAAAAATATTAATAAATACAAATATATATAATAAATATGAGAGAATAAATAATGATAAATGAAACTGACGGACTTAGATGCTGTGTAAAATGTTTAATCAGAGCCTGGTCTGATTTCTGCATTAAAATCAGGCTGACCAATCAGAGCTCGGTTGCCGGGCAGAACAGCTCATCAGGAGCTTATAGGACGAGCAACAGGCTGCCTCTAAAAACATGGATATGAAAGAAAAGATCTGGTGGAATAGAACTGAAAGGCTGGAGAATGATGGAGATAAAGCTCACAGGGACTGGATGGAGGCGTCCGATTATTTATCGTTGACAATGTGAAAAAGACATGGAGAAATCTCCGACACATTAAGAGAACAGAAATTAAAGAAAGAAAAAAAGGACAGGGAGTCGGTGTAAAGGTCCCACTACGTTAAAAATTGCATCTGTTTTTTTCTTGTGTAAAAATTGTACTCGGTGTGAGAAGGCTCTTACCCCGAGACCGAGACGAGACTGAGGCCGCTCGTTCATGGTCTGGACCTTTATGTGGACTTTGAAATGCTCTTTTGGAGTTTTGGCCGTGGGTGTGATGCACCGATAAAATAATGAAATGGTTGTGAATGGTGTGTAACATTAGGGTTACAATATGCAGCCCTACGGGTGTAACGAGATCCAGTCATTACCAGCCTCCACCTCGTTACTTATCTCCCTAAGTGTTATTAATGCTCCTGATCAAAGCTTCAGACGTTTGTGTAGACGTGTGTGTGTGTGTGTGTGTGTGTGTGTCCCTACCCTCCTCATCTTCTCCCCTCTCCACCCACCAAACAATCGAGGGGTGAAATTCGGATAAGAAGGGGACGAAGGAGGAGGAGGAGGTCCGTGGAGGAATGAGGAATGAGCGAGCGCTCCTGATTGGACGTTCCCCTGGAAGCGGGGGCGTTAATTTGGAAATCTAGGACCGGTATGTGGAGAATGCTAATTCGTAATTAGGAAGATTAACTAAATCTGGGGAATAGAGAAGATTATTGACTTATATAATAAAATCAACAACGTGGCCCCGGTTCAATTATCACACGCCCGGATCGGACGGAGCCGTGCTCCAGCCGAGTGGCACGCTCTCGCGATAATTCTCTCTCACATTTAGGATTGTAATTAGGATTAGGATCGGAACCGGCCCGGGTATTATCGCTTTCTTTCTTTTTTTTTCAAGGGACGCTGAAATGTTCCAGATACATCGACATGATTATCAGTTACAATAAAAGGATTAGCGAAAGTATTTTGGAAAGAATTAATCAGAGTCTGCGTAGGCCCCCGATGTACCGGCCGCTTAAAGACTGGATTCCAATTCAAAAAGTGCGTAAGTTTTTATGTTTGCTGATATGTATGGTATGTGTTCCTGAGGCGTGGCTTAGAGCGGGTTATTTAAGCTAAATGTCACGCTGTGAAGCTAATCAACGAATAGGAGCAAAGGGCAGGCGCTAATCTGAGGCGCAGTTTGCGCTGGATACAAAATCATGAGGAGACGGTTCAGTAAAAGGGCTTTCCGTATCAATGTGGATCTGCGACTTATGATGCTGTTCCGATAAAATAAGCTTGACGGTTTGGTTCCATAAAAACTTTTGAATGCGTCACGGTGTGGTAAAGAAGCGGCACTTTTAAAAGCGACGTGGCATATCTTAAAATAGTTAGCATTGGTTTAGGTTAAGAAAAAGAAACTGAGTTTTTTCCACATTTTAACGACACTTTTTCCCGGTAAGGGTCGCCGGGTTTGGCACCTACCCCCGGAGAACAAAGTGTGCACTGGACAGGATGCCAGTCCAGTGTAGAGCTGGGTAGCAGTAGATAAAGTATGATTCCCTGTCCATAAGAGAAAAAAGTAAAATAAGATGAGAGTTATACCCGACCTGGCCCCTGCTGTGGTGGGCTGGCATTTTAGACCTCTTGGCATGGTGCCAATCTGTCGCACTCACTCACCCACTTACTCACTCAGTCACACTGGTAAAGTATAAAGATGCCAGATTAACTTATTCAGTTTCTCTGGTCTTTCTCTCTGGGTTCTGGGTTCTTGGCCTTTCTCTCTGGGTTCTGGGTTCTTGGTCTTTCTCTCTGGGTTCTGGGTTCTTGGTTTTTCTCTCTGGGTTCTGGGTTCTTGGCCTTTCTCTCTGGGTTCTGGGTTCTTGGTCTTTCTCTCTGGGTTCTGGGTCCTTGTTCTTTCTTCCAGGGTTCTGGGTTCTTGGCCTTTCTCTCTGGGTTCTGGGTTATTGGTCTTTCTGTCAGGGTTCTGGGTTCTTGGTCTTTCTCTCTGGGTTCTAGGTTATTGGTCTTTCTGTCTGAGCTCTGGGTCTTTCTCCTGTGGGTTCTGGATTCTTCGTCTTTGAAATGTACGAGGAAACCTGGAGGAATACGTGGAGAAATCCCACATGTGGGGAAACATGCAAACTCCACACAGGCAGAGGCCAGGGTGGCACTTGGACGTGGGCCTCTGCAGCCGTGAGACAAGAGCACCAACTGCCATGCCACCACGCTGATCTCCTGAACGTTCCCTCGTCCCTTTATGCTCTGGTTACAGACGTTAGGAAGGCCACGCAGAACAAAGCGTTAGGAAACCTTCTCTAAAACTTCGGCTGACGGTTTCCGATCCCCTTAAGACGAACTTCTAAACGTTCCTCCCATCAGCTTCTCCTGATCAGTGCCCGATCTCTTATCGGCCTCCACACAGAGACGGCTGTTAAAGCCGCGATAAGTACACAACGCTAGTAACGCTCTCACTTAGAACCACAATGCGCTCGCAGCCTCATTTTAAGCCTATGCATAAATCTACATTCAAATCTGAAATTTATCGGCAGCCGATCGTACGCGCAGGTACGAGAAACATTAGGGCCTCGGAACGGCCTGCTTTACATGATGAGGAGACGGCGGGAGGAAAACAATCGGAACACAAACAGAGATCGGCGTGAGTGTGATTACACGCCGCCAGAAACTCTCTTTAGTGTAAACAACTTCCATAAAATATACACAGCAATTAATGTGATTGAATAAGCTTATTGTTTACACTCTTCAGAACCGTGCCGGTGATCCGTACCCAATCTCACTGTCATATTCCATTCCAGTTTACATTCAACATTTTACAAAGCAGCTTCACAAAATCTGAGTGTAGATCCCAAACAAGAAACTCTCTGAGAACAGTAAAATATATGCAGTGCTCCTTACTTTTATTTCATTGCAACCACAATGAACCCGAGATGTTCCATGGTTTTTTCTGGTCAAGTTCATCCTGCATTTCAGGCCTGCAACACATTCCGAAAACAGTTGGGACAGAGGCAATTCAGAGCTAATAATGAGATAAAAATCAATAATGATGTGATTTCAGTCACAGATTGACGATTTGGTACAAAAGCAGCATCCACAGAGAAGGGTTTGAGGAGTAAAGATGATCAAAGGATCTCCAGTTGATCAACAAATGGGCTCTGGATTCTTGTTTTTTCTCTCTGAGTTGTTGGTCTTTCTCCAGGGTTTTGGGTCTCTCCTTCTTGTTAATTGTTTTATTGGTCTTTCTGTCTGGGTTCTGAGTTCTGGATCTTTCTGTCTGGGTTCTGGGTTCTTAAGCAAACAAAGTTTATAAACAAACATGACAAAATGACTGAAACGTTTAAAAATAATGTTCCTCAAAGAAGAATTAGAAGGGATATTATTTATTTCTCCCGCTACAGTGCATAATATCATTAAAGAGTTCAGAATCTGGAGGAATTTTAGTGAACAAAGGGTAAACTGAAGACTGTTATGAGGAACAAGTCCAACAAGTCATTATTGAGCCCTAAATCTCCGCTGTCGCAGCTTTTTTTGGAATGTGTTGCAGACCTGAGATGCTGGAATGAATAAGTGTAGAGCGAGAGGAAGTGATTTGTCAGGATTGATTGACCTGCTGTTGGTCAGTTCGAAGGTCAGACGTGATTTGCGTTGAGACGTGACCCTCTGACCAGGGGTCAGGGCTTTATTACGTTCGCCTCCACCCTCCACCCTCCACCTGAATCCTCCAGGCCCTTCAGAAAATCCCCTCCACTCCTCCTCATCCTCCTGTGAGCCTGTTTGTAAGAAGATGCTTCTCTCTCGCCTTTTCCATCTCTCTCTCTCTCTCTCTCTCTGTCTCCTTTTATCACCAGTGCTCTCCTCCTGACGCTAAAGACTCCACATCAAATGGGTTTGGGAATCCATCCGCGCCGAAACTGCCCATTTGTTTTCAAAGCGGAGGACGTGCCGTTCACAGACATGAAGGTTCCCTTTCTTCTCCAGCCCTCTGGCCTCCGGTGCCCACGTGGACCGCGTACCGCGGGGAGGCGCCCGGATCAAAACGGCGCTCCCAAAAAGTGCCATTACCTGGCCCCCGATGATACCCCCTGGCATTGGCAATTAAGTCGGGCGGCCTGGAAGTTTCTGCATGGCGTCAATCAGAACGACTTTCTGTGAGATGGTGGCGTTCTTAAAGACGCACCGCTGCTTGTCTAAGGGGGTCTGTCCACTTAATTCAAAGCTTCTTATTCAAATCAGGCTAAGGAGGAACGCCTGGTGAAGGGTCTTATCCTCAAGCATGCAGTCGCCTTCAAAAACAGCATGATGCGCCGAAAATTTACTCCAGAATTACCCTGCCAAGGAGCGTGTCATTGGAATAATATTCTGCAGACTTTCAGCACAGGGCTTTCTCTCTGGGATCTCAGTCTCTCTCTGGGTTCTGGAGTCTGGGTGTTTCTCTATGGGTTCTGGAGTCTGAGTCTTTCTCCCTGGATTCTGGGTTTTTATTTTATCTCTGGTTTATGGGTCTTTTTCTCTGGCTTCTTAGTGTTTCTCTCTCGGTTCTGGGTTTTTGATCTCTCTCTCTCTTTGTTCTGAGTCTTCCTGTCTGCGTTCTGGGCCCTTGGTATTCCTCTCTGGGTTCTTGGTTCTTGGTCTTTCTCTCTGGGTTCTGGATTCTTGGTCTTTCTGGGTTCTGGGTGCTGGGCTTTTCTCTCTGGAATATTTTTTCTGGGTTTTTGATCTTTCTGTCTGGGTTCTGGGTTTTTGGTTTCTCTTGGGTTCTGGGTCTTTCTCTGTGGGTTTACTGGTTTTTCTCTCTTGGTTCTGGGTCTTTCTGACTGGGTTGTGGATTCTTGGTTTGTCTTTGGGTTCTCTTTCTTTCTTTCTGGGTTCTGTATTATGGGACTTTCTCATTGGGTTCTGGGTTCTTGGTCTTTCTTAGTCTGGGTTCATGGTCCTTCTCTTTGGGTCCTTTGGGTTTTAATTCTCTTTGTCTTTGGGTTTTGGGTTCTTGGTCTTTCTCTGGGTTTTCGATCTTTCTCTCTGGGTTCTGGGCTCTTGGTCCTTCTCTCTGGGTTCTCTGTCTTTCTCTGTGGGTTCTTGGTTTTGACTAAGAACCATGGCACAGACTTGTGCTCTGATGGAGATCATAAAGAGTTCCAAATGTTCAGACAAGTCCAGCTGAAGGTCTTTTTCTGTTTCCTTTATGAATGTGAAAGCTGGGCAATAAAAAACCTGACGGAAAATTACTGACACCTTGAACTTTGGTGCTGGAAGAGGGTTCAGAGAGAGAACAAACAAACAAACAATCGAATCCTCTATCAAATCAAACCTCCCCTTTCACTCGACGCTAAAGGACATGCTTTGGACAGATCATGAGAAGAAAATAGGATTCTGTTTGAAACGGTGGAGTGGGAAAGAGGAAGGAAAGGAAGTTCTGAAGATCCAACAGAAGATTCTCAAACAACGTCACGACTCTTAGTGTAAGAGGGCGGTGTGGAGTTGAGATATTATTAAAACGTAAAACTTCAACGTCAATTTACAGAGAAGAGGCTGGAGATTTATGGCTGAGTTCATTGTAAGAACTTTAGTTTGAAGTAGTTTTTACTCGAAGCTTCTCGGCTGCTCTGTGTTGAAGGACGTGGAATCTAATCTATTTATCCGTATCTGACTTAAAGTCTCCCGAAGTCTCCCGAGGCCGTTTGGCGGAAGTCTCCCGCTAGATGATCCTCATGATATAGTTTATTCCGCGTACTTTATCGAGCTGGAAGCAGACCAGAGAACAGAGAGCACAATAACCGAGTACTAATTAACACCCTCTCGTCGCTGTAACGCTGTTGGACCGCGTTCTCATTCAGAAGCTTTTGCCAGGACGTTCCAAACGTCCTGAGAGAGCCGCTTAAGAATCGCCATGGGGAGGTCACGACCCTCCCAGTGGACAGTCTCTCGCTTTCCATACCGACCTCGGGTCTCACACAAAGAAGTGCCCCCACCTCCCCCCCGAAGAGGAAACCGCCAATTTCAGAAATCTCCTGCTGAAGTACAGACCGTTTGGCAACGTCTCGCTTTTTTCTCTTTTCGGATGCCGATGAAGCTGGCACGGTGCGGGGACCGCAAAGAGCCACGTCCATAACACTGCTCAGAAAAGTTCTCTCTTAATAACTTATACTTTCAAACTTTTTCGCAAGGATGATATGACCACTCAGAATACGGTCATCTTTCTTCCCTTTCATTTAGTGATGGAACAAAGATGGCATGCTGCCCTCCAGCGGACGATAACATAGGGCAAAAGTTTTGTTTCTCATAGCAGTCTGGAAGGTCCCGAAAAAGATCTGTGATGCTGATGGGTCTGAGCACAATCCCCCGTACCCACTGTGTGATGGTCCATCCCAGATGCCTCCAAGCCCAGAGAAGCCGACGCCCCTTCTGGACATGGTTATAACATAAGGCTGCTTTTTAGCACAGTAACGTTTTAAGTGGTGTCTGTGAATGTAACTCTGTATTGTGGAACTTGGTAAAGGTTTGATAAAGGAATCCCTTGTCCATGTGGTTCTATCAGCTATTGATCAATGACTGTTCTTGATGCAGTGCCGCCTGAGGGAGCGGAGATCACCCCTCTCCAGTTTAGGCTTTTTAGGAAATTCCAATAGATTCCTTTTCCAGAAATTATTTTTCTCTCTTTATGTTTTTCTTCCTTTCTTTCTTTCTTACTTTCTTTCTTTGAGGGATTGGAGATCACCCCTCTTCAGTTTAGACGTATACCCTCACCCTTTACTCCAGATTCCTTGAATGGTTTAATGATATTATGCTCTGTAGAGGGACAAATATATAAATCCCTTCCAGTCTTTATTTTGCTTTTAAACAGTTCAATCGTTTTCTTAAACAGTTGGTGATAAACTGGAGATCCTCTGATCATCTTTGCTCCTCAAAGCCTTTCGGAGATGCTGCTTTTGTACCTAATAATCACCCATTACTAGTGCTAAATTGCCTCCGTCACAACTCTTTTAGGAATGGATGTTTATTAACAAATGAAAAACATGAATTATCTCGGGTTCATACTGTGTGCAATCAAATAAAAGTCAGAGGAAATGTAACCGTTTCTGATTTGGGGTTTGCAGGTAAACATTAGAGTAAAACAGGATGCTTTGTATTTTATTTAGAACTTGGTAATCTCTCCGTGTTCAGCGTAACATCCGGAGCTGCTCAGCCGCGTTACTAATTACCGGCTTTGGAAACTCGAGGCCCGAGCAGAATCTTTTTCTATATTTTTTCCGAGACCTAATCAAAGCGTTTAAGGCTCCGTGTTGTGCCGATCGCACATCAATCTGCGGGCCGTTCGAAGGCGTCTGCAGGCGGCACATTAGCAGTAATAACATTTCTGGTGTAATCACGCGTATATATTTCCTGGGATGGAGTTGTACTGCGCTTAATGTATTCCGAGTCCGACCGACTGCCGCTCGGCACGGGGAGGAAAAAAGAAGAACCCTGCTCGAGTAAGCGTAATAATTGGGAAATTATTTTGATAGCCTGAAACAATCTAATATATTACAGAATTTTATTAAAATAATATCAAATCAAATTAACTACTATTCCATAATGAATTAGGTAACAAGGTAGGCAGATATTAATCGGCCCGCCCTCCCCGGGGCCACGGGAACGTGGGGGAGAGAGGGTTTGTGGGTTATTAAGCTGGCTTGTTAGAGACAGTCAGGGAACTCCTCCAGGAAATCGTTCTTCTGTTTCTCTTCTTTTTTTCCGCCTCTCCATCATCAGCTCTGGCTCAGCCCTCGCTCGTTCCGTCGGATCGGGGATTGGTTCAGCCAACCTGCCGTGCCATGATTTCATCCGGCCGGGGCGTGAGCCGATCTGGCAGGTGTAATCAGGACCAGATTTTAATCAGGACCAGGTCTAAGTGCTTTGAAATTGAACTCAGACCTTGTTTACTCGCCCGCGCCAGGCCCAGCTATCGCATCGACCCGGTGCCAGCTTCGGTCCCAACGCTGCGAGGCTCCTGCAGGACCGGCGTGACCGTGGATTACTCTAAACACCAGCTGGAACAAGAAAAACAATACAATAAAATGCACTCGGTGCAGGCTGAGCGACGATGGCGTTATGAAATGCCGGGGAAGGTCTGGGACGCTCCTCTGGGACGTGGTGTGAGGGTGTCCACTTTTGGCACAGGGGCTCCAGGTATCTGCTCTTAAAGGTCCTAAAACACCCCCTTAAATGCAAACGCTTCTTTTCTCTTCTTTTCTTTTGATCTAAAGCCTTCAGCATGTAACATGATGACTGGAAATGGACTACACTACCCAACATGCACTGCTGCTGTCATAAAGAACACCAAACCCACAAACTAACCGAACAACCTTACAGAGGTATATACCTTTGTTACTTTTTACAAAAAATATATTTTTATTGTAGTTCCTAATTATTTTAGAGTTTTAATGGCTCTGTTTAGAGCTAAGCAGCACGGGAAGAGTCATTTGAGTCAGTTCAGATAAATGATTCATTCAAATTTGTTCACCAGTTCCTTCAGGAGACTTTAATTAATGAGAGAATCTTAAGTGACATTAAGTAAAACACTGAGAGAGAAGAGAATAGTTTATGACCAAATGATTTACTAAATCAAAAACTGAATCAAGACAGGAGGGAATAGTTTCTAAACAAATTATTCACTGATTCATACAATGACTCTTGAGAGGAGAAACTAGTTTACAGCCAAATGATTCACTGAATCAAACACTGGTTAAGAGAGGAGGGAACAGTTTATAGCAAAATGATTCACTGATTAGTTTTAATGAAATTAAAAATGAATGACCAAATGATACACTGAATCAAACACTGACTATGAGAAAAGGAATTAGTTAATAATCATATGATTCACTGCATAAACATTGATTAAGAGAGGGTGCAATATGTCATAACTGAATGATTCAATTATTTTAAATATTGGCTCAAAAGAGGAGGGAATAGCTTCTAACCAAATGATTCACTGAATTAAACATAGTTTCAGAAGAGGAGGGGATAGTTTATAGCCAAACAATTCACTGAATCAAACGCAGACTCTTGAGAGGAAAGTATAGTTTATAATCAAATGAATAACTGAATCAAACACTGACTAAGAGAGGAGCAAATCATTAATGACAGATTAAGTGAGAAAGGACAGAATCTTGTTCATGACCAAATGATTCACTCAATCAAACACCGATTTAAGATAGGAGAGGATAGTTAATAACCTGAATGATTCACTGATTCAAACAATTCATTAGCAAATGATTCTCATCTCATCAATCCATTAAATGAGAATATCTAGAACGTTTTTCATTACTAAATGATTCACTGATTCAAACACTGACTCTTGAGATGAGACATTAGTTTATAACCAAATGATTCAATGAATCAAAAACTGCCTCAACATAGGAAGAGAATATATAGGTTTTAATCAAATGATTCACTGAATCAGTCACTGGAGGGGTGAATAGAGGGGTATAGAGGGGTGAATCATTCATGACCCGTTAACATCCAGAACCTTTTTCAGGACCAAACGATTCACTGAGTCGATGAACCTCTGAACAATGGTTAATGGCCAAACGATTCAGTGGTTCAAACCGTGCTGTACCTGATGCTGACGGGGAGAGAAAAACATTTCTTATTGTAATTACTAATTATTCAGGAATTTTTATGGCTTTATTTAGTGGCGCAGCGCTCGGGGAGAGGCGGATTAAGGTCCTCGGGGTGGGGGGTGGGGGGAGGAAGGTGGAGGAAGGAGATGAGAAGCAGGCAGAGGGGCGACAGCTCATTTTTGATCCAAAGGGGGCTGTGGCAGGCCAGGGGGGGCGACAGCTGCACTGTCTTTAGCCCGGATTTGAATTTGAATTCTATCTGAGGACGCAGCGAGGCGCGGACTTGGCAGGGCGGTCTGGTAATCTCTCTGACACAAATGCCTGGGCTTTTCTTGTGTGCCCTCACAGAGATTTGGGTAATTAAAGTTAAATTGAAGGAATAAAAAATATCCTTCTTGTACTGAGGCTGTCGCGCTAATGCCAAGTGTGAACACTCAGGGTCGTCCTTAGAACTATAATCCTAAACGCCGTTTCTGCGCTAAGAGGGGGAGCTGCCAAGTTTTGGGAAGCTCTAAAGACAGTGATAAGGCACGACTTTCATCTTCCAGGCATCTTTAGGATGAGGTGGGAAAATGAAAAAAAAAAAAAAAAAAAAAAGTTGGAGGCAGAAGGAATAAAACCTGCTCGGTGACGGCGGATGTTTGGGAGATGAACATCTGCTACGCCTCGCTCCTGCATTGTAGCCCGGACTCATGCAACCTGATGTAAGAGGGGAAACCGGGGCGGCTTTAGCTTCAGCGAATGGAGCAGAGCCTCAGCCTGATAAAGGAGAAACAAAAAGG
>JAJAGP010001319.1:0-50000 GCA_025084515.1 Ancistrus triradiatus | reverse complement strand
TAAAAGTATTTCTTTGAAAAGTCTTTCTTACCATGTTTTGGCAACTTTTATTGAGGGTAAGAGGTACAGATTGTGTCATTTTTGGAGACGTGCACCCTTGCTCCACTTGCAGTGCATCAAGAATAAATTAGGTGCTTGACCAGGATTGCCTAAATTAAAAAGGAAAATAAATCAATAGATAAAACAGATAACTGAATAATAGTTATCATTGATTAATAAAAACAAAAGTAACAAGCCTGTTTTGACAATGTAGTATGTAAAAGCAAAAAGTATTAAGTTACATAAATAATCAAGTAAGGTACAGAAACCTAAAAGATACTTAAATAAACCTTTTATTGTATAAAACATAAAAAAAAAAAAAAAAGAGTTTAAGCAGCTCTCCAGAAGTTTAGAAATGTGTTACAATTCCGATTTTCTTGCACCACTTTCTTATTTAGTTTATTCTACATTTAGATAATAGTAATAATAATAATAATAATAATAATAATAATAATAATAATAATAATAATAAAGCAAAAACAAAAAAAAAAAACACATCAGTTAACTGCGGGTGCCAGAACTTAAAGGTAAACCCTTAATAATGACAAATAACCTTTAAATCCAAGCATTAAAGCCATGTGCAGACAAAACCAATAACAAAACCACAAAAGGTCGGGCACGTGGGTACCGTGATGGCACTGAGGTGCTCTGAGGGTAGAACAGGAGCTGGGCATTTACCTAGGTGCCATTCCTTCATTCTGCCACAGTGCAAACATGACGGATAGCTCAAGGTGTTGTTCTGGCCTCCAAATTCCCCCGAATACAAGCTGCATTATTTCAAGGATCTGCTGCTGTTATGCTGTTTAGTTTTTTGTTTTCTAAGATGGAAATAATTGTGTAAAACTTTACTGAGGTCCTAAACAAACCGGTCTGATTGTCGTACGTTAGATGACGTGGAGCGTACGCTTTCCGTCAGAGACCCTTCACCTCCAAAACAATGCTGCGGTAATTAAAGTGTTTGTGAGTGACGGTAATAGCAGCGCCCGTCGCCGGACCTGCTTATTTACCTCAGCTAAAATCAGAGGAGAGATCTTACCGATTTCGCTTTGATGCCGTGTGCTATGTACGAACGCTTCCTCTGATCTCCATCCTCAGTAGGACCCGACGAGTTCCTCGGTGCAGAGAACACGGACGATGTGGCGAAACTGGGGTATAAAATTGGCCTTCAGGTATAAAGACTGCAAACATCTGGAAAAATAGCCAACATATTCTGCTTTTAGTGTGATCGGTACTAACCGGACAAGCAAAGCTGTGTGGTTTTGTGCTACTCCCACTGGACTAATGAGGGACTAGGGCCACTAATGAGGGAGTAGGGATTTATTTCGGACACGACCATATCTTCGGAGTGCTGTTTGCATGCATGGTGAGAGTACGAATGGAGGAACATCTCCCAAAAAAGTTCAGAACAACTAAATGAATAAGGCGTATAAATCAGCATCACCCCTCTACTAACAAAGGCACAGAGGTTAAAACTAAAGCTAGTGAGAACCAGACATAAGCCTGCTACCTCTCTTTAGCAATGAAGAAGTTATTATCTGTCATTTATAATTCTTAGACAGAAAGAAGGCTGCAATCAGTGCATCTCTAGCCTTAGCAGCAAAGGTCAGGGCAGAAAAGCGTCCTAATGATTTAGGAGCATTACTAACAGGACCTTAGGTTTTGGGGCCGTGTTTGTTGATATTTAGGATTAAGGATGTATTTACGTTTAGGTTGAGCAGATTCTCTTATTTGGAGCTGGCGCATTCTTACAGGGTCCAATCCAAGCAGTTGGGGTTAAGGCCCTTGCTGACGGGTCCAACAGTGGTGGGCTGGGCTGGGGGCCTGAAGCCTGAAACTTCTGGTCCATAGATTCGTACTGTAAGCACGGCAAAACAGGTTCAAATGATTTCAACTTATTATAGACGTTTTCTTATTTCCCTTCTGTTATTTAGAAAAGCGTTGCGTGTTCATGTCATTGCTTTAGACTTTTGTTCCAGTGGTGTTTTGCCTCACTGTTTATATAGAGTCTGTAAATGAAGTAAACTTGAGCGTGGCGGGTTAATAAATGTGTGTTTTATTTTTTTCTCCCTCTCTCTGTATCTGTATCTGTCGGGCTTCCTGCAGCGCTGCTCTGCTCGCCGAATTTACTGCAGCAGTAATAACTGTCACGCCAAATGCCTGGTAAAGTGCTGGACAAGGGACCAACAGAAGGAGAGTATTTATCACAGTATTGACTTTCTGACTGCGGTGTCGTGAACTCTTTTGTCATAAACTGGAGCACTCAGAGGCAGCGGCCAGATCGATCTGAAGGAAAACTGCTGTCAGCTTCTCTCCCAGCGAGCATTGCTTTTGTTAGAGCCACTTAGGGGCCTGATAAATGCTCGGCCATGGATGGAACCTGGCTTCCGTAGCGCCGCTAAACAGGCCTCGCTTTTTTTTTAGATAGTCCACCAGGCAGGAGTTTCCTGGATCATGTCTGGGTCTAGGCTACAGATTCCCTGTTGGTCGATGCCAGTCTCTGGTTGCATCTGGTTCCGTCTGTGTGTCTGGTGGCCAACTCCTGCCCGGTGGCATTTCCCGGTACTTGCTGATCTACAGCACTGTGCAAAAATCTTAGGTCATCATTAGATTAGATATACCATTGTTTTAGCAATGGTGTAATGAGAATGTGCAAACACATTCACACAAAATACAGAACATTTGTAAGTAGTATTTAAAAAACTGAAAAAAAAGTCTGAAACAAACAGCTTTTATAGACTACAGTGCCAAGTATTTAATGTGACCCCCCTTACAGAATCTGGCTACTTCATCGTGATGCCAGGTTGACCATATAGTCTGAAGAAGCTTGATCAGGAATGGTATTTTTGTTGGGTAGCAGCCAAGAAACCACTATTTCAGAAGGGGAACAGGGTGAAAAGACTAAGATGTGCTAAAGCTCACAACGAATTGAAAATGAGTATTATGGAGTGATGAATCCAAGTTTGAAATTTTTGAGTCCGTCCGGTTGTTGACAATCTGTTATATATGATCATTATACAAATGCTAAAAAACAAATCCAATGGTGGCCTAAGACTTTTGCACAGTTCTGTGTATCTGTGTTCTGCCTTGCCAGGAGGTTTCTATCTGTCCAAGTTCCTTGAGTATTAAGGACTTGTTCTGTGGTAGGATAAGCAGACCACTGGTGCCCTTGCATAACAATCTCATAGAGTTCAGAGCTCTAGCCACGCCAGCCAAGTTTGCCAGAGTTTGGAAACCATTCTCTAGAAACTTGATGTCAGAAGGATGGAGCAGAAACAGAAAAAAAAACTGGCTTATTGGCAGTTTCTCTATGGAAATCCGGTATGTTTCATAGTAAGTGTGTGAAATAGCAGAGATTAGAAATGTTGTCTACATACTTTTGGCCATATAGTTTACACTACGATCGTGTAGTAAACATCTCCGTGACTTGTGCCATAGAAGCTCGTGTTAGTTCAGGCCAGATGAGATAGTCTTTGTTGCCCTTGCTCTTCGATGAGCCTTGGGCGCCAACAATCAGTTGTCAGTTCATGGTTTGTCTCTCTTCAGACCCAGTCTACTAGCCAAAACAATTTGACCCATGTCAAAGTCACACACGTCATTCCGACTGCACATTTCTCCCTCGTCAAGCACATTGACAAGAAAATCAACTGTTCAGTTATTCTGAAATATCCTGGAGCTTAACGTGCTCTTGTAACGTGACAATCAACGCTATTCGTTATTCAAGAGGTCATAACATTTTTGCTTATCTGTGTATAATGAGAAGAAGGTCTAATATAGAGCCTTGGGGGATCCAACAGATAACAGTGTTGATAGGGGAAAAATTCAAAGCGCTAACCAAACTAGACTAAGAGTGTGTTCACACTTGGCAGGCTCAGTTTGTTTAATCCTGCTGCGATTGCTCTGTGAAAGCGTGAATGCTGCCATCCAAACCTTGGTGGGCACCAAGCAATCAAATTGGTGGGTCTTGGTCTGCTACCAAGCAAACTGGTGTGGTTCTATTGATATATGAACAGGAGCAGGACCAAAAATTCATAAATGAACCAAACATAATTTAACGTAATGTACAAAACCTTAGATAACAGTTCTGCACTGCACTTTTTTAAAAAACTGTACTTTTAACTACATCTGCTTCTTCTCATTATAGGAGGTAGGCTACACCTTATACGTCAGTACAGGCATCCTTCATTCATTATTTTGTGTAGAAAATGGATGAATTAAATTGTAGCATGTTTTAACGCAGCATTGTTGTGGATGTTACAAAAGTTGGCAAGTTAGGATGTCAAAAAAGCTGTGGAATAAGTATGTGACCAAGTTAATATGACTTTTGTTTACACATTTTGGTTAAACGTTAAAAAAGCCAGTGTGAACGCTGAACGAACCAGGATTAAAATGTGACAATGGATCATTTTCTGCTTTGGTCCGAACCTATAAGTATAAAAACACACCAAAATAGTGACATAACACCTGATCCAGTCCAGAATTGCTCCCTGAAAACAGTCATGTGCTCAAGACTGTTGTGAGAATGTTAGAAAAAGTAACCAAACATTCTAAGAGCGGTGACTGATTTGAATGTGAGTCAGAAGTTCCTGACAAAGCATTTATTAGATCTTTTAGTTCTTATCTGATTATTCAAATGGTTATGTATACAGCATACGCCGATCTAGAAATCAGATTAAGAAATTAAATGTAGAGAGCTGGATTTTACCCCAGTAACTAGAATACTCACAGCATGTATACCAGTAGCATGTATGTGTGCAGAGTAGCTAGCAGGGGAAAAAAACATGGTTGCTAGGTCTGCTTATTCTGAGAGATTTCTCTTTTTGGGATTATTTACATAGATCAGGTGGGAATTCTCTTGTGGGATCTGGCAACCCTGGAATTACACACAGCACCTGCTGAATGGCTGTCGAACACTTTGTGGAGACTCTGAAATGCAGTTCATACTAGAGAAAATGAAGAATTTGATTATTTCATATTAAAAATTGAAGTTTACGTCACACCTTTGTAAGATAAATTGGCCGGTTGCAAAATAGAAATCCAATTATTGCCTGGGTCCTGTAATCCCGGAGGTTTCCCATTATCTGATTACTCAAATGCATGTATACTCCATGATTGGATTACTGACAAAATTTGATTCCTTGCAGTTATCGGATTATTAGTGCATGTAAACCAACTCAATGTCAGAGGTTGGCAGGTTGTTTTAACAAACACAGCACAAGGACTTGTATTAGAAATTGCCTCTTTAAAGAGATTAAAGGATGCAGTGATTAAAGAGAACTTAGTGAGGCAACAGTCAAATACAGTTTTAAAAAAGGAGATCGCTTCAATACTGATAAAAAGATACATTATGCTGTGGATTAGACAGGTGGTGTGATATGAGAAGCTGATATTTATAGTACGTCAGCAAAAAAGACAAATGGTAGGTGAGGCGTACTTTTCTAGATTTATAAGGATAAGGACTCTGATAAGTCTCATGATTTAAGTTGTTGTCAAGGTGTGCTTGTGCTTAGCCAGAAAAACTGATAAATTCAAAAGAATTAGGGTGTCAATATGTATGTTTGTTTATTTGCAAGCAAGATGTAATTTGGACATTTATGTTAGACAATACATAATGTACAGTGGTGCTTGAAAGTTGTGAACCCTTTCTAATTTTTCAATATTCTGATAAAATATGAGCTTAAAACATCATCAATTTTAACCACAAGTCATAAAAGTAGATAAGGCCAATACGTTTAAACAAATGAGACAAATATATTATACTTGATCATTTATTTATTGAGGGGAAGGAAAATGATCCAATATTACATATTAGTGAGTGTGGCAAAAAGTATGTGAACCTCTAGGATTAGCAGTTACTTTGAAGGCTGAAAAATTAGAGTCAGGTGTTCAATCAATGGGAGGACAAAATCAGGTGTTTGGTGGGCACCCTGTTTTATTTAAAAGAACAGGGTATCCAATCAAAAGTCGGCTCTTACAAAGACATAGTTGTGAAGGTATCATGGCCATGAATAAAGGAGGATTTCTGAGGACTCATAAAAAGGTTGGTTGATGCTCATCGGGCTGGGAAAGGTCACAAAACCATCTCTAAAGAGGTTTGCTGGACCCACCAATCCACAGTCAGACAGGATTGTGTACCAAATGGAGGAAAAATTCAAGCCATTTTACCCTCCCCAGGAGTGGTCGAACCACAAGATCACTCCAAGAGCAAGGCGTGTAATAGTTTGAGTCCACAAAAGGCCTCTATCCCATTGCCTAATGTTAAGTTCATGGAGTCCACCATCACAGAAGAACACTGAACAACAATGGTGTTGCCATGGCAGGGTTGCAAGGAGAAAGCCACTGGCTCTCAAAAAAGAACATTGCTGCTAGTCTGCAGTTTTGAGAAAGATCACGTGGACAAGCCAGAAGGCCTGGTCTATTGGAAGAATGTTTTTGTGGATGGATGAGACCCAAAATAGACTTTTTGGTTTAAAAAAGAAAAAGGTATATTGGTGAGAATGGAAAAACACTGCATTCCAGCATAAGAAACCTTATCCCGTCTGTTGAAAAATAGTTGGTGGTAGTAGTATTCATGGTTTGGGCCGTTTGCGAATCTGGGCCATCATTGATGGAACAATGAATTCTAAATATACAGTGGGGCAAAAAAAGTATTTGGTCAGCAATGATTGGCATGTTCTCCTGCTTAGAAAGATGGAGAGGTCTGTAATTTCCATCCATAGGTACACTTAAACTATGAGGGCCAAAATGAGAAAAAAATTTACAGGACATGAGATGTAGGAATTTTACAGAATTAGTTGTAAATATGGTCGAAAAAAGTGTATTGGTCAAAAACAAAAGTTTTCAACTCATACTTTGTAACATAATCTTTGTGGCATGACATAGGGAAAAGTTTTCCGGTAAGTCTCACAGGTTTGCACACACTGTAGTGGTATTTTGGCCCATTCCTCCATGCAGATCTCCTCTAGAAGCAGTGATGTTTTTTGGGGCAACAGGACATTTTAATCCTCACAATTTTCTATGGGGTTGAGGTCGGAGACGATAGGCCACGCCAGGACTTGAATGCTTTTTACGGAGACACTCCCGGTGGTGTGTTTGGGTCATTGTCAGCTGGGAAGACACAGCCACGCTCCATCTTTCAATGCTCTCATGATGGAAGGAGGTTTGCTTAAATCTTACGGGATACATGTCCCCGTTCATTCTTCCCTTAACATGGATCGTCTCTGTTCCCCTCGGCAGAAAAAACAGCCCAAAAGCATGATGTTTCTGCTCCATGCTCACAGTAGGTACCACCAACTGCTTGCCCTGTTGTAGATTCACTCTTCCCAGGCCTGAGCAGGTTCTAAATTTTCTTCCTGGTGTCCTTGGACAGCTCTTTGGTCTTGCGCCATGGTTGAGTTTGGAGTTCTGACTGTTTGAGGCTGTGGACAGGTGTTTTGTATACAGATAACGAGGTCAAAAAGGTGCCATTAATACAGGTATTAGTGGGAAAGGACAGAAGAGTTCTAAGAAGAAGTACCAGGTATATGAGAGCCAGAAATTCTTGATTGTTTGTTGGGTGACCAAATAACTTTTTTCCACCCTAATTACAATTAAATTCTTTAAAAATCCTACAGGTGAATTTCATGGAGTTTTTTTTTTCCCATGTTGTCTCTCATAGTTGACGTTTATAGAAAACTTTCTAAACAGGAAAACTTGCCCACCAATAGTGGCTGACTAAATACTTTTTGCCCCAGTATCAGATAATTCTAAAGGAAAAGTCAGGGACATCTGCCCTGAACTGAAAATTTTTTTTTTTCCCTTCTTTCTCCACAGAGAAAGTGGGTCATGAGCAAGACAACGACCCTTAGCACAAAAGACGTTTTCTACCAAAGAATGGTTACAGAGAAATATTTAGTTAATGTTTTGGTATGGCCAAGTCAAAGTCCTGACCTTACCTCTAATCGAACTGTTGTGGAAGGACATGAAGTTGAGCAGCTAATGTGAGGAAACCACAACATCCCAGAGCTGGACGCTGTTCGGTACGGGATGAATGGAAGGGAAATGGGCTAAAATTCCTCCAAGGCCGGTGTGCAGGGACTGATCAACAGTTACCGGAAACGTTTAGTTGCAGTTATTGCGCCACAATGAGGTCCACCAGATACAGAAGTAAGTGTTCACAACTTTTGCCACTAATTATTTTAATAGTGGATATCTTTAGAACAGCAACTTTATCAGGTGACCTGTACTTGCTGCTTCCTTAACCAAATAATAATCATCCAAATCACTGCATTTTAGGTAGGTATGCATGGTCAAGGATGATCTGCTGAAGTTCAAACCAAGCATCCGATGGAGGAAGAGGAGGTGATTTTAATTGAACTTGAATGGTTGTTGGTGCTAGACAGCCTGGTCTGAGTTTTCAGAAAACCTCCTGATCTACTGGAAATTTCTACACAAAGCCCATCTCTAGGGTTTACTGAGAATGGTCTGAAAAAAGAGAAGAAAAAAATATAAGTTGCAGTTTCTAGGCGAAAATGCCTTTTTGATGCTTAGAGGTCAAGGAGAATGCCAGGTTTGAGCTGATACAAAAGCAACAGTAACTCAACCACTCATCACAACCAAGGTATGCAGAAGAGCATCTATGAATGCAAAACACGTCTACAGGGCTACAGCAGCAGAAGACCACACCGGGTGCCACTCCTGTCAGCTAAGAGCAGGCAACTGAGGCTGCAATTTGCATGGGTTTGCCAAAATCGGACAATAGAAGATTGGAAAAACATTGCCTGGTATAAGGAGTCTCAATTTCTGCTATGACATTTGAATGGTAAGGTTAGAATTTGGCATCGGTTTAGGGTTTTGGAGATTTTATTGCCACATTAATTGACATTTTAGCTGTTTCAGTCACCACTAGTCAAAAAGTATTTTAATTCAATGCCAAAGTTGAATGCTGACAGTTTTATTTGGTGGTATGGTTCTGTTCTGGGGCCTCATTACCTTTCTATGTGCTTATATGGAAAGCCTTAGACAGGGAGAGCAGCAGAATGACTCTCTCAAACAGAGCAGGCATCAATGGCACCAGACATGACTGATATAGGCAGCCTGATTAATTACAATAGTGACGCAATAGAATCAGCTGATCCATTCAGCTGACTGGAAGAAGCGGAGATTTAACTTGTGGCCAGGGGGCCTTAAACTTGTTGGCCTGCATGAACTAACGCCATGCTCAATTTATGGCATACTCTTGGCTTACATTAAGTCTATTTGGAGAGCAACAAGGAAATCGGTCATTAAAATACAAAGTGGGAGAAAAATCAGCAAAATATTAAATCGTAATATAAGTGTTTAAGTCAGTAGAAAGTTCAGTATTGCCTCAGGTGAGGTCTGTTTGGAAAAGGGCTTTTATCAGGAATTGGCATAAGCAAAAAATTACCTGGATCCATCCTGCCATTGTATCAGCATTCAGGCTCCTGGTGGTTTTGTATTTGTAGTGTGTCGGGGATATTATCTTGGACAACATTTTCGCCCTAATACCAATTGGCATTTCAAACGACAGACTAACCTGGGTATTTTTGCGACCATGTTCCATCCCTTTCGCCACAGTGTACCATCTTCTTGAGGCTACTCCAGCAGAATAATGCACATGGACACAAAGTTCAAATCATCTCAAAAAATGACAATGAGTTCAGTACTCAATGGGCCTCCACAGTCCCCGAATATCAAATTCGATGCCAACTAGAGCACCTTTGGGATTGTGGTTGGAACAAAGACCAGATTTCAGAGCAATGTTTCCGGCACCTTGTTGAATTATGACCACAAAAAATAAGGCAGGTTCTGAAAGGCAAAAGAGGGTCCAGCCCAATATTAAGAAGGTGTAGTCTGCTAGGGCCACTGTTACCCTAATCTTTTTCTTTTCACAAATGTGACAGAAAATTTACCATTTACATTATATGACAGACAAAATGGTGTATCAAGCAGTGCTAAAGTTTACAAATATATCTGCAGCTGAATACGTCTGTGATTATTGAAACTAGTGAAGCAGCATCTCAACCAGCCCACCATTTACTGGAACTGCATGGGGGTGTTTGGTGTGTTTACATACCTGTATAAATGTTTTGTGACGAGGTTAGTCTCCATGGCACATCCCAATTCCCGTCCATATGCCGTGTTAATTTAATTCCTAAGCCTCCACAGCAGCAAAGAAATAAAAGCTCTCGCGTGAATAAAGTGAATCGCTACCGCGAGAGACGGGTTAACTACCCCAGTAGAACGGAGCGTGTCATTTGGCCTGGTTTTATTGAAGATTTAATATCGGAGGTTAACATCGCTACAGCCTGCAAACGGATTCAAACGAATGGAGCTGCTTAAAAAAGTTGGGTTCCTGATGGGACTGTATAAATGATATTTTTCACTATGTGCAGTTTGTCTGTGAGAGAGCAGGTTTTGCAGGCGAAAGAAGAGAAACAAGACCTGCGTTGATGAACGAGCGAAGATCTGGACAATGGATCATCTCCCGACGCACCAAACCCTTTGTTTGGCAAGGTAAAAGGATTTCATGTACAAAAGGTTTACAATGTGATTTTACTACAGTGGACTCTGTTACCTCTTGTGTTGGATTTATTACTGAAGTATAGCGGATAGTAGCGGGTGACGTTTTAAAGAAAAACTTTATTGAATAAATGGTGCTGGAGGAGGCGCTTCGAGCGGTTTTGCAGGGCAATTCGCTCTAGCCAACCAAGGCATGACTGAGGTGAGGATGGATGGAGGACCATTTTCTCATGCTGCAGCGATGATCCCTAACCAACCCTACAATGGACTGGTGATCTGTTGGGGGTACTGTTCGAAGTACATTCTCACGTGCACTGGGGAAAACGTCCCAGACCACCATCAGACCAACCTCTTCCCCTGAAATGACCACTTTGTTTGTTGCTTGATTCACTAATTCATTCGAGTTAACATCGAGATACCCAAGGTAAAATTTAACTCCAGTAAAAGTCTTGCCTTTAGCGCTTCACTTGAGTAAAAGTACATTTGCCTTCAAATGTACTTAAGTATCAAAAGTAAACCATGATACATTATGCCTCTAATGTCTTCTCATTTTTGTAACAAGACTCTTAATCTGTAAATCTGTAAAATTCCATTAATCTGTAAAAAGACTGCTTAATCAACTAATTTTAGGGGAAAAGACTATAGAGTCACTCTTGCTGCACAAATCTTTTAACAGAAGGTCATTAATTAGTCCATTAGATCTAAACAAGTTCAAAACAAAGTGCGTTCTATACCCTGTTTGATGTGCTTGCTAATCACTTCTTTTCTTTCTGTTTTCATACAGGTTGTTATGCACATGTAAGCCAAAAGGAACAACAGATTTCACATAAATGTAGTGGAGTAAAAAGTAAGATATTTGACTTTGAAATGTAGTGGAGTTAAGGTAATTTGTCACCCAAAATGGAAACTAGACCAAACTACTGTATTTTTCGGACCATAAAGCGCACCGCAATATATTATATATTATATATTATCAGACGCAATATCAACTATCGGCTGCTAACGGGTATATATTCATACATAAAGCGCACCGGGTTATAAGACGCATTAAATGAAACAAAACTCTTAAGTTCCCTCAGAAGCTCAGTTTGGTCTTCACCTGGCGCAGGGCGTCTTCTTGCTTCCTCCAATTCCGTACCATTGATTCGTTAATGTTGAATTCTCTCACAGCTGCTCTATGTCCATGTTGTACTGCGTGACTGATAGTGCTGTGTTTGAAATCCGCTTCGAAAATGAATGAATGAATGCACGTACCCTAATGCTGAAGCACATACCGTATTACTCCGCTATGCTGCGCACTACGGTGGCCATAAGCTTCGTAACCTACCAAGGCCGTGCTAAAACATTTTGACAGATTTATGAGCGCCGTGTACCATCTACAATCGGTTCTAGGTCAGAAAGCACAACCAGAATTAATTCATACATTAGACGCACCGCATTTTAAGGCTCACTGTCGATTTTTGAGAAAGTTAAAGGATTTTAAGTGTGCCTTATGGTCCGAAAAATACGGTACTAAAAAGTATTGTAACAAATGACATTTACTTGTTTACTGTCCACCATGGTATCTACATACCTAAATAAAATCTGCACTCTGGACAAAAGATTGGCTAACAAGGAAAAATAAGTTGATGCACTTATCTAACCAATGAACATGTCTTATTTTGAATACTCTGATGTCAAGACTGCAAGTGTGCATTTTTGTTACTTTACCATGGCCACAAAATCTGGAATTATTAATCATTCGCAATAAATAATAAAAATGGATTGAGTGTTAATAATAAAAATGGATGTTGTTGGCTATATTCAGTTAACTTTATGTAGTGATTAAACAGAATTATCACCATCACCATCATTTGCTTCCAAAATTGACACTGCCTTTTGACTATGGCCATAATATAATAATAAAAACAATTTTAGGCTATATATTATTGAATGTTATATTTTACATAATAGATTTTTTACATTATTTTTAATCATTATAATTTTTTATTATATAATTATAATGTATAATGAATGTAAAGTGAATTACAAACTAATTTTTTCCTTCTTTTTATTATTGTATCATTAATCTGGTTTCGGTCTCGTCCTGATTTCGGCCACTCCTGGACTCGACTACTAAATGTCTTGGTCTTGACTCGGACTCAGCTCTATCCGTCTTGACTGCAATATTACATTAGAGACACCTGTCTACCTAACATCTATGGAATGTGAAAGGAAACTTGTGTTGCCAGAGGAAGCCCATATATGGTTTTAGGTTTCACACTGACTTAAGGTAACTGCTCATGGAAGCCTGTTTGAGAGTCATTTTTATTTTTGCTGTGTAGTAGACCTCATAAAGATGTATGTCGTTAATTTGCACGATTAAATAAGCATCAAATTCTGTGGGAGTGACATGTTCAACTGCAGTGTCTTAATTAGTCTTTCGACTATCTGCTTTTACTTGCAAAGTACATTTACAGAGAGAAAATAATTATTCAGCCCTAGCAGTAGTGTTGGAATAGTCTGGGATCCAAAGGATCTCAACTGTTTGAAATTTCTAACGATTCTAAATAAAAAGCAGAGGAAAATAAGGAGCTATAACATTTGGTGGAGATCTGCGGCTGCATTGTGGCCCCATCTGTTCCCTTTATTCGAGGAAATATTTGAGGAAGCATTTCTCTGCAAATACGCATTTCATTTGCCAGCTTTATTTCGGCTTCGTTTCACCTCGCACCAAATAAAAAAAATGTAAAAAAAGTTCAATTCCATTTCACCTCTCATTCTCTGACAGGAACAGATTATTGCCTGAGGTAAGAGCATTTTAATATTATCCTAGATGCCTTTTCTGGTTTTAGAAAAAAAACCTGAGCTGTCTGTTTCATAATTCAGAGCCATAGGAAAAAGACTGAGGGATGAGCACAAGGGTAAGGACCAGCCTCAGTAAACAAGCATTTGCACATGACACCTACGGAATGGATTTTAGAGAACAAGTGGTAGGGAATGAACCCTTAAGAATGCTCTTCAGGATGAGCTGAGCCATACAAGCCTTACAGAGCAAGCCTTAGGCGCTGAGCTTTATGGAACAAGCCTCGCTGAGGGAGCCGTACAGAATGAGCCTGAGGGGACAGGTGTAGGGAACAAGAGTTACTCCTGGCTGGCACAGTTCCTCCTGATGTGTACCAATCCTGAACAGGGCTAGAACATGTTCGTTGTCACCCGGTTCTTAGAGTCCTGAGGAAGAAACCTTGAGGGGCTAAGGAAAACCATATGGTGAGATATCGCAGGAAGAAACCCAAGCAGATGTAATTCTCAGCTTACTAAAAGACACAGGGACACCTTTGCATTTTAATTCAAATGGTACCAAGCAAAGACAAGCCTTGAATGCATCCAAATCTAACAGACTCTTTTTCAGGGGCAAGTGTCACTTTTATCCTGTGCGTATAAAATGTTAAGCTTTACATGTACCTGCAGTTACAACATAGAAAACAGATCTGCCAGTCAGTTGTTGGGTTGTTGTGTCCCTACCAGGGTTGGACAGTAACAAAGTACATTTACTTGAGTACTGTACTTTGAGTATTCGTACTTTACCGAAGTATTATATTTTTTGCAAACGTACAACTACAAACCGGATTCCAAAAAAGTTGGGACACTAAACAAATTGTGAATAAAAACTGAATGCAATGATGTGGAGGTGCCAACATCTAATATTTCATTCAGAATAGAACACAAATCACAGATCAAAAGTTTAAACTGAGAGAATGTAATCATTTTAAGGGAAAAAAATATGTGTTTCAAAATTTCATTGGCATCAACAAATCCCAAAAAGTTGGGACAAAGGCCATTTTTTTTACCACTGTGTGGCATCCCCCCTGACTTCTTATCACTACAACACTCACCAGACATCTTTGGGACAGAGGAGACCCAGTTTCCTCAATTTAGAAATAGGAATTCTCCCATTCATGTGTAATACAGGCCTTCTAACTGTTCAATCGTCTTGGGCCTTCTTTGTCGCACCTTCCCTCTTTATGATGCGCTAAATGTTCTCTATAGGTGAAAGATCTGGACTGGCAGGCTGGCCATTTCAGTACCCGGATCCTTCTCCTATACGTAGCCATGATGTTGTGATTGCTGCAGAATGTGGTCTGGCATTATCTTGTTTGAAAAAAATGCAGGGTTCTTCCCTGAAAGAGATGAACGTCTAGATGGGAGCATATGTTGTTCTAGAACCTGAAAACGTATTCTCTTGCATTAATGGTGCCTTTCCAGACATGCAAGCTGCTCATTGCCACAAGCACTCGTGCAAAGCCCCATACCATCAGTGATGCATGCTTCTGAACGGAGCGTTGATGAACAACTTGGGTTATCCTTGTCCTCTCTGGTCCGGATGACATGGTCCCAGTGTTCCATAAAGAACTTCAAATCGTGACTCTCATCTGACCACAGAACAGTCTTCCATTTTGCCACGACTCCATTGTTAAATGACCCCTGGCCCAGTGCAAACGTCTGAGCTTGTGGAGCTTGCTTAGAAATGGGCTTCCTCTTTGCACTGTAAGGTTTCAAGTCAGCTGGCAACGGCGGATGGCACGGTGGATTGTGTTGACTGACAATGCTTTCTGGAAGTATTCCTGAGCCCATTCTGTTATTTCCTTGACAGTGGCATTCCTGTTTTTGAGGTGCAGTAAAACGTTTAAAGGGCCCGGAGATCACGAGCATCTAGTAGAGTTTTTTAAACGGCCCTTGACTCTTACGCACAGCGATTGTTTTCCAGATTCTCTGAAATCTTTTGATGATGTTATGCAACGGCTGATGATGATAACTTAAAAGGTTTTGGGAATTGAGGTATGTACATGTTTAATTCCTGGTGAAAGCTTAGTATGTAAAGCAGGTTGTATGACTACTTGTTCTTTAAATTTTTTTTTCCCCTGAACAAGCTGCATTTACAGACACTCCACTGGGTAGGACTATTAAATGAAATTAAATAAATAAATAAAATGACTGACTCTTGTAAGTTCATTTTGTAAAATCTTTATTATTAGGGGTATTAAGTATCGCCAGTGTTGTGGCAATATTACAACAATGCAATGGCTTAAGAACTTACATTTATGTCATTTAGCAGACATTCTTATCCAGAGTGACTTTCAACTAATATAATCTTAGAATCCAAGCAAGGGTCTTGCTCAAGGACCCAGCAGTGGCAGCTTGGTAGATTTGGGATTTGAACCCTGGACCATCTGGTCAAGACTCTAGTTCCCTAACTGCTAGGCTACCACAGTCCCAGTGGTATTACAAATTTACTAGTAATACTTGAGTATTAACTCGAGTAAAAATCCAAATGGTACAACATTCACTTGTATGGGAGTAAAATTAATAGTAATACTAACTAATAGTATCTGTATTCTGACTTCGTCCACCTCTGGTCTCTAACAATGCTGAGACCAAACCTACACCCCCGGAAACACAATTGTGTATTTTTAGCTTTCTACTAATCTCTTTTTGTAGAGCATAAATCCTCATCAACTGGCAAATTCTCTTCACCAACATGTCATTATTTGGAGATTAAACTAAATTAAAGTGTGAGATGTTAGAGATGAATTTCTGAGTGTATGAAGAGAGCATGCAAGGATTAGAATGCTAATAGCGGATTATTCATCTTTAAGACTTTACTGTGATTCCAATAGCACTGCATTGACCTGCCATTTCTCAACCTCGGTCAGGTTTTAAGGAGAGAAAAAGGGAACGTGTGTGTGTGTGTGTGTGTGTGTGTGTGTGTGTGTGTGTGTGTGTGTGTGTAAGACAATACCCTAGACCAAAGCGGGTGTGTGATTCATGCTTTTATTAGCAGATGGAGCATGTCAACAACGCCTACTGGGACTGCTTGTATGCAAAGTGGTAAAGAGAGACGGGTGTATATGTAGAAAAACACACGCAGACATTTTGAAGCATTTTGAGGCTGCACATCCACGTTCTGAATATCAAGTTCCACATATATTACACATTATGCAGTACAATACTGTGCAAAAGTCTTAGGTCACCATTACATTAAATATACCATTGTTTCAGCAATTGTATTACAACCATATATAATTATTTTTCAGCTTCTTATTAGAATATAACCAGTGACTATAAGAGGTTTTTTGTACATTTCCTGTATTTTCTGTTTGCATCTTAATAAAGAGACTGAGAAATAATTATATATAGTCATTATACCACTGCTAAAGCGACAACGTTAAGTTTAGCCTAATCTTTGGGGGGGGGGGGGGGGGGCAAAACAGTACAAATATATTGTATATATTTGTACTTGTATTTGTGTGTGTGTTAGTGTGTGTGTGTGTAGGCGTGGTGCATGCATAAAAGGGGATTTTCTTTCCTCATTATCTTCTGAATAAAGTAATTACTGCTTGTTACTACTGCGTTACTCTGTAAAAACCTACACAGATCTGCACCAGTTGGAAAAGCACCAGCGTGACATTTAACAGTCACACACAAGAGAAAAGGCTGGTCACAATCCCATTAAAGGTTGAGTGGGTAGAATTTGGAGAACTCAGTGGAGCCAGTGGAAATTGTTTGTTTAGCTTTTAACACCATCACTTCCCATCCATGGTGATGTTTAGTTTGTTGTTTGGGTTGTGATCTGACATATAATTTATACCAAACCTAAAACACTCAAGTTGGATTAAAAAGTTGTAGTTGACATGAACTTTTGTCACCATTTACTGTGACTTTTAGTTTTCAGTAGCGACACATGTTATTCCAAACACAAGGTATTCACAAGGATGATTGGCCTATAAATACCTGGGTGTGTGACAGAATTCATAGATTGAGAAGAGGTGGTACAGTACAGTGAATATCTTGTTGGGTGTGTGGAAAATGGATCACAAAGCAGATGATGTGAAGAAAGTAGCTGAATTTGCATGTGTCAACACGAAATTCTCATCAGAATTGTGGACGAAATACAAAAACTAAAGTCCTAAAAGGTAGATAAAGAGAACCCAGTTAAACAAATGAGACAAAAATATTATACTTGGTCATTTATTTATTGAGGAAAATGATCCAATATTACATATTAGCGAGTGGCAAAAGTATGTGACCCTTTGCTTTCAGTATCTGGTGTGACCCCCCTGTGCAGCAATAACTGCAACTAAACGTTTCCTGTAACTGTTGATCAGTCCTGCACACCGGCTTGGAGGAATTTTAGCCCATAGCTCATTTTAGAACAGCTTCAGCTCTGGGATGTTGGTGTCCACACAGGATTAGAACATTACATCGAGTCAGGTCCACAATTATTAGCACCACTGGTAAATACATAGTTAATAATCCTAAATCTATGATGTACTTGAGAAAAAAACTCATCAAAATTAATTGGACTGGTGATTTCGCTGTAAGCAAATATTGAAAGGTTACTTAATTTGTGAAAAAAGAATTCTTTCCCAGTGTGAATCAGAGTCTGATTCACCCACTTCATCCACCTCCTCTTACTGGACACTATAAACCAAACACACACACACACACTTGCCTAAAGCACTTAAGCATTGTGTTAATGGTGTAGAAAATTTAATCAAAGTAAAGAAAAGAGCTCTAGAGAAGAGAAATGCTTCAACATCTAAGCAGCAGAGAGCAGAGACTAAAGCACCAGTAATTATACTTAACAGTCTGTATGCTGAATGAAAATCTTTTGACCATAACATAATCTCCTTCATCCCTCTTCAGTAAGCGTTAATCCTGGGCAGGCTAACATTTTTTCATTATCAATAATTTATTTATTAATAATCCAAACTTATTGGTTCAGTTAACTAAGACACTGAGAGTGGAAACACCAGGGAACATCTTAGTTCCAGTCCCAAGCCTGGATAACTTGGGAGGGTTGTGTCAGGAAGGGCATCTGCCATAAAATATGTGCCAAATAAAACGCACAGATCATAAATCAGATTTACATACCGGATCAGTCGAGGCCCAACGCCCACCCTGGTGCCAGTGGAAACTAGGCTACTGTTGGGCAAAGGAGGCAGAGAGAGGGAGAGAGCATGTTCAGAGGCAGTGGGAGAGGAGAGCCAAGTGGAAATGGAGTAGGGAAAGGATAGCCTAAAAGCCCCCCAATTATTGTTATTATTCGTTATTATGTATGTATTCTTATGACAGTATCTTCTTCTGCTTCTTTCGGCTTCTCCCTTTATCAGGGGTCACCACAGCGAGTTAAACGTTTCCACCTCACCCTGTCCTCTACGTCCTCTACTCTCAAATCCTTATGACAGTATAAAGCAACAAATATCAGAAACTGTTGGAAGATAATGAGCATGTTCATCTGCTCTCAGTGTCTTATATTTTTAACACATCTTCAACATGCTGACACAGTAAAAGGTGCTAGTCATGTTTAAGATCTTGTTTAACATTTGAAAATGCTTTTCATTTGTATTTAGCTAATAAACACGCTTTTAAACACAAATGAGATATGCTTTCGAAAACTTTTGCTTCAGTAGGAGCAATGATCTTGTGTTTTTGATGCGAGGATGCACTGCAGACAGGAACGAGCGCAAATCGTCTTCCACCTGTAGTCTTCAGCGGTACTTGCTTTCAATCACAGTCAGTACGGAAAATCCGCACTCACCGAGGTAGATGGCGGTGAAGAGGATGAGAGTTTTTACAGCATTTCTGCAGAGGTGAGCGAACTCTGTGTCCACGGACAGCCAAAAGTGTGCAAATGACACTTCACGCCCTTTTTTCAAATCCATATTTTCCCGTCTCCCACCCCATACTTTGAAAACCACTTGTGTAGGTGTAATCATGAAGGAAGAGTCTACGAGCAGTGTATTGAAGGCAAAGAGATTGTCTGAGATTGTCTGAGATTGTCTGAGTGACGAGAGTGTATCTGGGAATTGAAGGGGTGACGATGAATTTCATCAACGCATATGCTCTGCCAATGGGGTGCGAGACTGATGAGAAAGAAGATCCTGGAGCGAGTTAGATGAAGAGATGGAGAGTGTACCCAAGGAACACTCAGAGAAGGGAAGGGTGAATGAATAGTGGAGATGGAAATGGCTGGGGTGAATACGTATTTGATGATGGTTTGTAGATATGTATTTTTGATGATACGTATTGGATGATGGTTTGTAGGATGATTGTGGAGGTGAAGGAGAAATGGATCAAATGGTGGAAGTGGAAGTAGGAAGACTGTTGTGTGAAATTCAGAGAGGAGGTGAGAATGGATGGTGGTAGAAGATGCGCTGGTGACTGGGCAACTACTAAAGGAGTGTTGAGGGAATGAGCTAGGAAGGCACTTGGTGTGACAGCTGGTGACTTCATGGTGGAACGAGGATGTAAAGGAATGTGTAAGGAGGAAAGGTTTGTAAACCCTTTAGAAATGTCTATATTTCTGTATGAATATGACCTAAAACATCAGTAGATTTAGAGACAGGTCCTTGAAGTAAATAAAAAGTCGCAAAATTATGTGAAGCTTTGCTTTCAGTATCTGCCGTGAGATTGACGAGAGTATATCCTGGAGCGAGTTAGATGGAGAGTGTACCCAAGGAACACTCAGGGAAGGGAAGGGCAGATGGTGGAGATGGAAATGGCTGGGGTGAATACATATTTTAAGAATAATTAAGAGGACAGGGTGGCGTATATCAGAGGATGGCACACCCAGGTGGACCATGTCCTGTGTAAGAGATGCAACCTGAAAGATACTGGAGACTGTCAGGTGGAGGCAGAGGAGAAAGTAGCTAGACCACATCAGATGAAGGTTTGTACGATAATTGTGGAGGTGAAGAAGAGGACAGGAGTGAGATCTAACCAGGATCAGATGGTAGAAGTGGAAGGAGGAAGACGGTTGTGTGAAATTCAGCGAGGAGGTGAGAACGGATGGTGGTAAAGAGGCACTGGCGACTGGGCAGCTACTGAAGGAGTGATAATCAGACAGGAAGTCACTTGGTGTGACATCTGGTGACTTCATGGTGGTATATGGTGGTACATACATGAAAGTGTAAGGAGGAAAAGGTTGGCGGTTGAGGAGATGCAGCATAAGGTGAAAACAGAGGCAGCGGACACTTAGGAAAAGGTGAATGATGAGCTGTATGAGAAAATAGACACTAAGGAAAAGGACTTGTACTGATTGGCCACATAAATAGGGTGACCAGATGTTCTGTTTTTAGTCAGTGTCCCGACTTATTTTTACATGTACATTTGTCCCATATGTCAAAGAAAATGACATATTAGCCGAGAATCATCACCCAAAACGGTCAAGCAGTGCGTACTGGATCTAATCTAGTATGTACTGTTGAGGTACAGTGGGGCAAAAAAGTATTTAGTCAGCAAATGGTTGTGCAAGTTCTCCTACTTAGAAAGATGAGAAGGGTTTGTAATTTTCATCATAGGTACACTTCAACTATGAGAGACAAAATGAGAAAACAAAATCCAGGAAATCACATTGTAAAATTTGTAAAGAATTTAGTTGTAAATCATGTTGGAAAATAAGTATTTGGTCAATAATAAAAGTTTAACTCAATACTTTGTAACATAACCTTTGTTGGCAATGACAGAGGTCAAACATTTCCTGTAAGTCTTCACCAGGTTTGCACAAACTGTAGCTGGTATTTTGACCAATTCTTCCATGCAGATCTCCTCTAGAGCAGTGATGTTTTGGGGCAACACAGACTTTCAACTCTCTCCACACATTTTCTATGGTGTTGAGGTCTGGAGGCTGGCTAGGCCACTCCAGGACCTTGAAATGCTTTTTACGGAGCCACTCCTTCCCGAGCGGCTGCCCGAGCGGTGAAACTCCATCTTCAATGCTCTCACTGACGGAAGGAGGTTTTGGCTTAGAATCTCATGATACATGGCCTCGTTCATTCTTCTCTTAACATGGATCAGTCGTCCTGTCCCCTCTGCAGAAAAACAGCCGCAAAGCATGATGTTTCCACCCACATGCTTCACAGTAGGTATGGTGTTCTTGGGATGCGCGACTCAGCATTCTTCTTCCTCCAAAAACACGACGAGTGTGAGTTTTTACCAAAACGTTCTATTTGGTTTTCATCTGACCACACGATATTTCTCCCAAATCCTCTTCTGATCATCCATATGCTCTCTGGCAAACTTCAGACGGGGCCTGCACATGTAGTGGTGCTTAAGCAGGGGGACACGCCTGGCACTTCAGGATCTGAGTCCCTCTCGGCGTAGTGTGTTACTGATGGTAGCCTTGTTACTTTTGGTCCCAGCTTTTCCCTGCAGGTCATTCTTCAGGTCCCTCCGTAGTTATGAGATTTTTGCTCACCGTCTTCTCATGATCAATTTTGGCCCACGGGATGAGATCTTGCATGGAGCCCCAGATCGAGGAGATTATCAGTGGTCTTGTATGTCTTCCATTTTCTTACAATTGCTCCCACAGTTGATTTTTTTCACACCAACCTGCTTGCCTATTGTAGATTCACTCTTCCAGACTGGTGCAGGTTTACAATTTTCTTCCCTGGTGTCCTTCAACCAGCTCTTTGGTCTTGGCCATGGTTGAAGTTTGGGAGTCTGGACTGTTGAGGCTGTGGACAGGTGTCTTTTATACAGATAACGAGGTCAAAACTAGTGCCATTAATACAGGGGTAAACGAGTGGAGGACAGAAGAGCTTCTTAAAGAAGAAGTTACAGGTCTGTGAGAGCCAGAAATCTTTCTTGTTTTGTGAGTGACCAAATACTTAATTTCCACCATGATTTACAATTAAATTCTTGAAAAAATCCTTACAGTGTGATTTCCAGGGATTTATTTTCTCATTTTCTCATAGTTGAAGTGTACCTATGATGAAAATTACAGACCTCTCTCATCTTTCTAAGTAGGAGAACTTGCACAACCATTGGCTGACTAAATACTTTTTTGCCCCACTGTTTGCCATTTTGGATGGGAAAACATATGCTTTTAAGCGGTTTGCCAGAAATGTAGAGCTAAGGCTTACTTTGCACAGACGTCGCTTAGAGATCCTTCTCACCCTGCATTTTACCTGTTTAAACTTGATGCCCTCAGGTAGGCGCTTCAGGTCGTTGAAAGCTCGAACCTCTAGATTCAGAAATAGTTTTTCCCTTGGTCTATAAGAACTTTAAATAGTTAAAATTACTATTAATTTTCCTTGTGCAATAAAACCACTTAAGGAAATCAATGTGTAATAGTACGTTTCGGTATAGGTAATATTCCATCGGGGTATGTGCAATAGTAAAACCGGGTCTGGAAGGATTGTTTAAATGTGTGTTATCTGTTGTCCTTATGTGTACTGTAATAAGTATTGGTTTTATGTTGTGTTGTGTGTGCACTTGGGTTTTAGCTTGAAATTTCATTATATGATCTATATAATGACAATAAATCCTTTTTGACTTGACTTTGAAAGATGTTAATCAACATATTCAAATGAAAACCCCAAAGAAGCCGAAAAAAGTAAGTGTGCTTGTGTGTTGAACTCATATCCGAGTATTGACAGGTAAAAAGACATTATTAGGGCCACGTTGACACTACAATACTGTACACACAGCATCCTGTGTTCCATTATCGAAAATCTGGTCACTCTACACAGAGGGACTGAGGATTCCTGGAACAGATAGTGAGAATATTCAGCTCATTTCTTACAGCCATTTTGGACATCAGCCCATTGTCTTCCTTCCTCCCACCTCCCCCGCTCTTGAACATGAACGCCATCACTCCTGTCAATCCCAAGTCTGCACAAGCACAGCGCATGCCATGTTCATGAAAATATAGCCTCGGTAAACACAGTATATATGTGTTTGTGTGTCTGTATATTAAACTCTGTACCCACTCACTTTCCGCTCTATTATACACACCTACCTTATTGGTTCAACTTGCAGATGTAAAAGTTCATCTACTGCTGCACAGTTTGTGTTAGTCATCCTCTAGTCCTTCGTCAGTGGTCACAGGACACTGATCAGGAGCCACTTGGCTGGATATACTTGGTTGACGGGCTATTCTTAGTCCAGCAGTGACAGTGAGGTGTTTAAAAACTTTAACATTACTGTCTGATCCACTCGTACCAGTGGTGTGTCCATTCAGTGCTGAGAATAATTCACAACCCAAATAATACCTGCTCTGTGGTGGCCCTGTGGGAGTCCTGACCACTGAAGAACAGGACGAAAGGGGGCTAACGATGAACTCGGAGCAACACATGGACTACAGTCTGTAATTATAGAACTAAAGTCCACAAGTATGGAAAGTGGAGTGTAGAAAGTAGAAAGAAAGCTGGTTTTAATTTAAATTTTATATGTGTATGTTGTGTATGTATATACAGATCCTTGTTGCTACACTCCTGTCTAGGGCACACTTGTATATCTGCAGTTCGTATTCAGGGATGGGTGCTAGAGCCCCTGTGACCAAGAAAAAGGGGATTAAATGTTAAATCAAATAAACAATAGCATTAAAGTGAGGGATAAGTGCTACAGTTTCAGGATCAGGATCAAATGAAGCATTGCTTTTTCATTATTCAAAATTATGTTTAGAATTAGAATCAGGTGAAGATCATTTAAAGAATAGGGTTGTAGCCTTAGAATTAGGTTTTATTAGGTTTTTTCGCGCGTCACAGCGAGAAGGTCCTAGGTTCAAGCCCCAAGTGGGGTGGTCTGGGTCCTTTCAGTGTGGAGTCTGCATGTAATGTGGAGTCCCCAGGTATGTGTGGGTTTACTCCGGGTACTCCGGTTTCCTCCCACAGTCCAATGACAGGCTACCTGGTGTCATAAAGTGCCATAAGTGTGTGTATGTGTGTGTTAATGTGCCCTACAATGGACTAGTGCCCTGTCTATGGTTGTTCCTGCCTTGCAACCTATGCCACTGGCTAGGCACTGGCTCTTCCGTGACCTTGTCCAGGATTAAGCAGATAAGAAATTGACGGGTGAGGGTATAGTGGTGCTTTATAGTTTGTGAACCCTTTAGAAATGTCTGTATTTCTGCATAAATTTGACCTAAAACATCAGTAGATGTTCACACAATTCCTAAATAATATATCAAGAGAACCCAGTTAAACTAATTACACAGTAATATTAGTAATATTACACAGTAATGTTACTTAGTCATTTATTTATTTATTGTGGAAAATATGAGTGGCAAAATTATTTGAAGCTTTTCTTTCAACATCTTCAGCTAAACAATTCCGTTGATCAGTCCTGCACATCTGCTTGGAAAACGTAGCCCATTTCTCCACATACATCAGCTTCAACTCTAATTTTGGGGGGTTTCTTTATATGCACTGCTTCCACAACATTCAACTGCATTAAGGTCTGGACTTTGACTTGGCCATTCAAAAACATTAACTTTATTCTTCTTGAATCATCTTGGTTCTACCATAGTAGTCTTGCTGCATGACCCATTTTCTTTTGAGATTCAGTTCACAGACATTTTCCTTTAGAAAATGCTGGACTAATTCAGAATTTTTTGCTCCATCAATAATGGAAAGAAGTGCCTGCCCAAATGCAGCAAAACAGCCAAAATACATGATACTACCACCACCATGTTTCACAGAGGGGATAAGGTTCTTATGCTGGAATGCAGTGTTTTTCTTTCTCCAGACATACTGTTCTCATTTAAACCAAAAAGATCCATTTGGTCTCATCCACCAAAATGTTTTTCCAATAGCCTTCTGGATTGTACCTCATAATGGGCATCAGTGTTCTTTTTGAACAGCACTATTGATGTTCAGTGTTCTCCTGATGGTGGAGTTCTAAACATTAACATTAGACAATGTTTAATGTAAGAGTAGGTAAAACGCCTTTAGTTGCTTAGATGTTATCCTGAGTTCCTGTGTGACCTCACAGACTATTTATCCTCAATAAATAATTGTCCAAATATAATGTATTGCTCTCATTTGTGTAATTGGGTTCTCTTCATCTACTTTTATGACTTGTATGAAAATCCGATAATGCAGACATACAGAAAATTCTAAAGGATTTACAAACCTTTTGGTGGGACTCTCGTGAGCATTATAATCCTAAAGTGTAAATCCACCCCATTTGATGGCGTACCTGAGTTAGTACTTTATTGCTAACTTTATTTCTTTTTTCCCCCTCAGGAAAGTTGTGATCAGCGATGAGTCATGTGAAAGTCGTGACACTTCTCTTGTTGTTTCGAGACCATGACTCATCGCTCCGCATTTTCTTCATGCCACATTTTCCCACACTCATTATCCAACCTCGGGTAACACCCGTTAAATTCCTGTTCAATATTCACCCACAGGCTAGAACGGCATCGACGGGGAATGGTTCACAGTTTCAACGAGGATTTATTTCCGACAGCGCACAAGTTCACAGATTAATTTGCTTATGAAGAAGTCGATGGGAAACACACTGTGTTTGAGGCCTTGAGGATCGATTCAAAGAAAGCTCTCAAGGCCAGGCAGATACACCAAATCTTTATTTAACATATACAAACTCAGCATGTCTAGGAAGCTAATGGCACTTAGAAAGGAAGCTTCAGTGCAGACAAGGACACAAAGAATTTGTGTCATATGATGACTCAAACTGCACAGCTCGATTTTGTCACATTCTGTTACGGACACAGACCTTAAGACTCAGAGAACTCTGAAACCTAGAATGGTGGAAGTACCTGGTGAGGTCAAACAGTGAACACAGACAACAAAGGCACGGGACTGGAGTGTATACCAGTGGAATTGGGATGTAACCTAGTGGAGAGAACATGTAGCCTGGTTGGGACCAGTTGATCCAGAGAGGCTCAGCATAGGGAACCAGTGTCATACCAGCTAAGCCACTTCAGCATTTCTACTTATGGTGCAAATACAAACCAAAAACATGCTCCGTTGCTTCGGAGAACCGTGCGTCGCTTCGCACAGCCTTGGGGTTCGTAAATAATTCCCCGAGGCTTCTTAGCAGCTCGCCTCGCTCCATCTCCGGTTGTTCTGCACATGCGCGGAACTGTGCACTGTCAGCGTGTTGGTGGTACGCCGCAAGCATCCAACGGCATAGGGGCGCTGTACGCTAATGGTGTAAGCTCTCAGCCCGGACTTTAAGTAATTTCCTCAGTGGCTGAGTGGGGTGTGTAAATGGGACTGTGGTAGCCTAGCGGGTAAGGTACTGGACTTTGGACCAGAAGGTCCAGGGTTCAAATCCCACCTCTGCCAAGCTGCCACTGTTGGGTCCTTGAACAAGGCCCTTAACCCATACTTGCTTGGATTGTAAGACTGTATCAATTGTAAGTCGCTCTGGATAAGGGCATCTGCTAAATGCTGTAAATGTCAATGTAAATGTGAATGTGTTGGGTTTACATGGCGCCAACCCACACTTCCGTTCCGGGTTCAATCCTCAGCCACGTTCCTTTTTATTTATTTACTTATTCTTTTGTGTGAACCATTGTTATCTTCTTTATTTTATTTTTGGTTCACCCATTCCATCTGGAGCTAACTGCACTTGGGTCCCAACCCATTTATATTTTTTTGTTTTAATATGGTTCGTCATAGCTTTTTAATATGTCGAACCGTAACAAAAACAGCCCTGGAAAGAATGTAGTTCTCAGGGGAGCTCTGAAGGATGTTGTTCTTCCCAAATTAGACCCTAGAACTGTTTGGTGCGAAAGTGCCTCATCTGTCTCATCTATGTCTCTGTTCTGCCTCACCAGGGACCTGAGTCACAGGCTTCCCTCGAGTCTAAGGAGGCAGGATCCATGAAATTGCATGCAGACCAGGGTGCCCCTGTATGACACGTAGATGCTTGTGCTCAGTACACTTTGGGACTGTGGTAGCCTAGCTACTAGGTTCTTGGGGTTAAAGTACTAGACTATGAACTAGCTCTGCCAAGGTGCCAATGCTGGGCCCATGAGCATGGCCCTTAACCCACAATTGCTTGGATTGTAAAACTATCAGTTGTAAGTCGCTCTGGGTAAGAGCGTCTGCGAAATGCTGTAAATGTAAAATGACTACATATATTTTTAAAATGGTTATTTAAAAGTGCCATTTTGGGAAGAGTTTGGTCACCTTTCCACGGATCCACTTGTGTTTTTGTAAGGTCTCAGAACTTAATTTGTAGAAATATTACAAATGCCATTTTCTTCTGGGCCGAGAATATGTAATTATTTCCCTTTAGGAAAATGTAGAACTAATTTGGCCAGTACGACCCCATTACAATGAACCTAGCTTACTCATACATTAATGTCCTCGTCAGCTCTGCATCAGTCCAAATACGAGGCAGCACTAATTTAATTAGGTGACTTTTTAATCCCGTCTCACATGGAGATGCGTCAGAAGCTAAAGACATGTGGACAATAATCACCAAGCACTTAGAAACCAAGGCCTCTTCGAAAATTAAGTACTGAACAGAATCTATGGTTGATGAGTAAGTAGGAAACTAATTGCTCACTTTGAAGCACACTTACAAGAGACACTACTGCTCTTGGAATGTAAAATCACCCAGCCTTCATATCAGTACATTGAAAGTCCAGATCATGCTGGACATTCAAATAATGCATGCACACAAACACACAAACACACACACACAAACACATACACACCCCTAAACTTGTGAGTTTGTATAGGCACAGTGTGCAAACATCAGTCATTAACACACTCACAGAACCATGGGTACATAAGTCACAAATAGTGTCACTCACACAGACTCACACACACACACACACACACACTCGTTAGAAACCAGGGGCATCATCAGACCCCCTTCAGTAAAATGCTGCTGAGCCCCTCTAAAATGACAAGGCTTCAAAATTCGTTTTACATTGGACTGCTGAGCAGAACTACAGGACATGCCACACAAATACACTAAAGGCACTACATTCCCATAATGCCTGAGCATCTTTCCAAATGCTTTTACACTTTCAGTCAGAGCCAGTTAACAATAGCTCAAAGCTGTTTGTTCATACAAAAATTCTTCAGTGTTAATTTGTTTTTTCTATTTAGTGTTTAACAGGCTTATTTTTTTATGCACAACTGTGCCCCTGTGACCGATTGGAAAACAGAGGGGTAAATCTGGGTCCTTCTAAATTCTGTGTGTCCCAGTACAAGTAGTAGCTAGCGATGCCCCTGTTTGAAGCTAAAATAAATGTCAGATCTTTCTATCTTTGTGGGGACGTTTGGTCCTCACAATTACATATAGACTTGAGGAAAACACACACACACAAACACACACACACACACACACACACACACACACACACACACACACACACACACAGTGTGCCATTAATGCACTCAGAAACACAAGGAGGACACACAACACTTACAGTACATACTGTATTTATCTCACAAATGGTCTCACACATACACCTACACGTATGTTAGCCTTTCTATTATTAGACATAATATTACTGGATCTTATTAATGCACTTTCTCATATAACCTTATCATCAATGCACCTTAACAATAAATTTATCATCAGAAACCTAAAGCAAATCTTTGGATAAAAAGGTGTTTGTGGAAACTTTTGGTCCTCTTAATGATATATAAACTTGAGTCTCTCTCTGTAGAAAACACACACACACACACACACACACACACACACACACACACACACACACACACACAATGATTTGTGTGTATCACTAGACTTAGAAATGACCTTCACCTTGAATTTACATCGCTCTGACAACCTGCAAATTACTCTTTAATCAAATTGAAGTGTGTGTATGTGTGTGTGTGTGTGTGTGTGTGTGTGTGTGAGAGAGAGAGAGAGAGAGAGTGTGTGTGCGTTTTCGACCGTCTCTGTCTGTCTCTCAGCATCTGACCGTCCTGTCTACTGTCTGTCAGTTAACGATTTTTATCTTCTTCTTCCTCTTATTCGTTATTGGCTCTCTTTGAGAAAATACATAATTCTATTTTAGCCCACACCACCCACTCCCCTACATTGTCGACCATCTGCCAACCAATACACACCCTCAGACCTCCAGAGAGAGAGAGAGAGAGAGAGAGAGAGAGAGAGAGAGAGAGAGAGAGAGAGGTCAAAATCGTGAACAGACAGTAAAAAGAACAGACAGATACAGAAACAAAAGAGAATGGAGAAACACAAAGTGTCAAAGTGAGAAAAGAGTCAGATTGTACAACAGATAGTTGAAACTACCATTTAACCAACATATCACCCTCATCAGCGTACTGTGGACACGTCACAAACACATACACGCACACATTTACTACATGGACTGTTTAAACGTCATTATAAACAACTTCCAACGATCAGTCCAGTGAGGATGGATCCCAAACCACATTTCTTAAAGAACAACTAAATTATAATACAATTACCTGTTCATTTCTAATTTATATTAGTCCACTGGGGATGTGTTCCAAACCACTCTCCTTAATTAATGTATAGGCTGCATTAACAGCATAACACTCACCTCATCATAAGCAGCCCAGTAAAGACATGCCCCTAACCACACTCTGTTACGGTTCGCCATATAAAAACTATGACGAACCGTATAAAACAAAATATAAAGTGTTTGGGACCCAAGTACAGTTATCTCCAAATGGTAGTAGTGAATAAAGCAGTAATTAATAAAATACAAATAAATAAATGAAGCTACCTCAGTGGCTGGGAGTCAAACCCTGGTTGGCTGCGTCAGCGGTTTAACCAAACACGCCACCAGACCACTAAGGCAGATGAGAACAAAATCCAAACAAAAGCTGGCTCCCATGTGTGTGAGGGAAACCCCACACACGCACACACACAAGAGCTCCGGCTTGTGCTGAAAGGAGAGCGAAGGGAGGGGGGCACTGACGTCACCCAGTGCGAGCGAGCCGGAAAAGGGAGAGGGGACGGAGCAGAGGCTTTATGAATGAAAATACAGATACTGCGGGGCGCGCGTGGGAAAGAACCTTGCGTCAAATAAGGAAGCGAAGCAAACACAAATGCTATCCCTAGCAAGCCAAAAGAAAAGATGCGATGGCGTTCGGCCGATTGCTGGAAACGAGGGAACGCGGAAGTAACCGCGAAAGCCCGCCAGCGGCAGCCAGAGATGGAATAGCGAAAAATAAAGCAAGGGGAAATCTCAACCCTACACTAACACTAATCCCTGTTTTACCTCGGGTCCTTCTGGAACCCTACAAGGCCGACCTCCTTGATGAGGCTGCTTGTCCACTGTGCCTAACGGTCCAAAGCATACGAAAAAATGACCACCTTAGAAAATACGCAGCGATTAAGTAGCAAGTCGGGATACGTAGCGCAGCGAAGGTGAATGCAGCCCCTAAGCATGCACCGAAGCGCCTCTGCCTTGCCGGACATGCTCAGGGTTGAGCATTGGGCGCACTAGGAAGCTCTGATAAGCAGGGCAAGCCTCCACCAAGGGGCTGAACAGGAGGGCGGGGCAGATCATGCCAGGTGCAACAGCCGACCGGGGCCTGGAGACCAACCTGACCGGCTCAAGGATGGAGCTCAGCACTGGCAAGTCAGGGGCGGAGCTCGAGGCTGGCGGGTCAGGGGCAGACCTCGGCGCTGGTGGGTCAGGGGCGGAGCTCAGTGACTCAGAGGCGGAGCTCGGCACTGGTGGATCAGGGACCAGATCCGACCAGACCACACCGACAACAAAAGTCGGCGCTAAGGACATGGCTAAACGAACAACCGTCAAGGACCTCAGTGACAAGGTCAGCAAAGGTGACCAAGGCGGTGCAGGGATCAGTCTCAGTGACCGTGGTGTGGGGATCTGGACCAACGATCACGGCGCAGGGATCGGTCTAGGTGACCGGGGCACGGGAATCAGGACCGACGATCGCGGCGCAGGGATCAGTCTAGATGACCGGGGCGCGGGGATCAGGACTGACGTTCGCGGCACAGAATGCCCAGGCATGGAGCTTAAGCGCTCAGATGTTGGGCTTACAGGCGCGGCGGGCCCAGGTACAGAGCTAGTGGGTGCTAAATGCTCAGGCACGGGGTCAAACTGCCCATGTGCGGAGCTTACGAGCGCAGTGAGCCCAGGTTCAGAGCTAGGGGTGCCAACTGCTCAGCTTCAGCGCTTATGAGCACGGCGAGCTCTTGAACTGGGCCAGGCAGCGCAAAATACCCAGGCATGGAGCTTAAGTGCTCAGATGCGGGGCTTACAGGTGGAGCAGGCCCAGGTACAGAGCTAGGGAGCGCTAAATTCTCAGGCATGGGGTCAAACTGCCCAGGTGCAGAGCTTACAAGCGCGATGAGCCCAGGTTCAGAGCTAGGGGGCACCAAGTGCTAAGCTTCAGCGCTTACGAGCATGACGAGCTCTCGAACGGGGCTAGGCAGCGCTATAGCACATAGCTGCTTTACAGCCGCAGACAGTCGAGATCTGTTCAAGCAAAAGGGGGCGGGACCTCAGTGGCCTTAACGGGCCTCTCCCTGGCACTGAGGAGCCGAAACTCGACCTCAATGGCCAGGTCATACAATTGGGCTATTGAGGAAGGAGGTTTGAGCTGGGAAAGCTTGTCCTGTAATTCCTTGTTTAGCCCAAGCGTGAAGAGGTCCATCAAGGCCCAGTCATTAAACCCTGAAGTGCTGGCAAGAGTGTTAAACTCTCCCACAAACCCCAGAACCCACCTGGGACCTTGTCTAATCTTGAAGATCCCAGGGGATTCAGGAGAGTTGGCCCATGGCCAAGCGGCCATCTCACTGGGGGGTGGGGAGCCAGGGTGGGGTCAAACCCCAGTTCCAGGTCCGAGGCAGCAGGTGGCAGCTGTTTGGGTCGGGCGGGGAACCAACGGCATCTGTGGGAGGGGCTGGGCGTCTCAATAGGTTCGGGTGGCCAAAAGTGGGCCACTCCCGAACTAAGATAACTAGCCGACCCCCCAAAGGCTAGCCGGGAGCCGGGAAGAGAGATCCGCCGACTGCGGCGACTGGGGACCTCCATATTGGAGGTCCAGGAGCTAACGCTGGGTATCTTAGCTGGTGGCTGCATTCTGTTATGGTTCGCCATCTAAAAACTATGACGAACCGTATAAAACAAAATATAAAGGGTTTGGGACCCAAGTGCAGTTAGCTCCAGAGGGTAGTAGTGAACTGAAATAAACAAAGAAATAAAGCAGTAATTAATATAATACAAATAAATAAATGAAGCTACCTCAGTGGCTGGGAGTCAAACCCTGGTTGACTTCATCAGAGATCAGTGGTTTAACCGAACGCTCCACCAGACCACTAAGGCAGATGAGAACAAAAACCAAAAAAAAGCTGGCTCCCATGTGTGTGAGCGAAAGCCCACACACGCACACACACAAGAGCTCCGTGCTGAAAGGAGAGCGAAGGGAGGGGGGCACTGACGTCACCCAGAGCGAGCAAGCCGAAAAAGGGAGAGGGGGCAGAGCAGAGGCTCCGGTCTTTATGAATGAAAATACAAATGCTATCACTAGCGAGCCAAAAGAAAAGATGTGATGGCGTTCGGCCGATCGCTGGAAACGAGGGAACACGGAAGTAACCGCGGATGCCCGCCAGCGGCACCCAGAGACGAAATAGCAAAAAATAAAGCAAGGGGAAATCTCAACCCTACTCTAACACTGATCCCTGTCTTACCTCGGGTCCTTCTGGAACCCTACAAGGCCAATTTCCTTGACGAGGCCGATCGTCCGCTGAGCCTAACTGGCCAAAGTCTACGAAAAAACGACCACTTTAGAAAATGCGCACCGAGCGATTAAGTAGCGAGTCGGGATATGTAGCGCAGTGAAGGTGAATGCAGCCACACAGCCAAGCTCAGGAGCAGGACTTAAATACCTGGGCTGGCAGGTGCTGCATATTAGTGCGAACGCGCAGGTGAACGTATGCGATTGCATAAACTGTCAGAGTCACCAGATGGTAACTAAGTCGATGCTACCCCCTAGCGTCGGTTAGAGGGACCTATGACACACTCTAGGATGAATAAATATCACATACAACTTACCATCATCTGTACAATGTGGACGTGTTTCAAACCACACACCTTATTCACTATACTTGTGCTGTAGTCAAGACAACAAGAGCCAAGTCCGAATCAAGACCAAGAATTTTAATGGTCAAGACCGAGGATGGCCGAGACCAATAACAGTTTAGGATTTTTTTTTTTTTATCACACAAGAATCATCAAATAAAAGAAGAAAATGAAAAAAAAAATTTAGTTTGTAATTCACTTTACATTCATTTTCATTCATTATACACAATATATTAATAACTAATTAGATTTCATCATTTATAACATATAACATGAAATAATCACTCACTTTCTCATCCGCTTGATCCTGGATAGTGTCATAGGAAAGCCGATGCTGCATAGGGCACAAGAGAAGGACAACCCTAGACAGGGCACGAATCCAGCGTAGTGCACATACTCCCACACACTAGTGGCAATTTAGAGACACCAATTAACCTAACACGCATGTCTTTGGACTGTGGGAGGAAACCGGAGAAAACCCACACAGAAACGAGGAGAACATGCAGACTCCACACAGGAAGGACGCAGACCTCTCCCCCTGGGATCGAACTTCTCATTGTGATGTGACAGTGCCATCCACCGAGCCACTGTGCCTCCCCCACATTAAATAGTATGTAATTATTTATTATTATTATTATTATTATTATAGTCTTAATCAAACTAAGTCAATGTAACTTTAAAAGCAAATGATGGTGATTATTCTGTTTCCCTTCTTCTCTCAAGCTTAATCAGAATCACCACATAAAGTCACCTGAATACAGCAACACCCATTCTATCAATTTTTATTAATAAATGTGAAAACATAATAATAATTCCAGATTTTGCAGACAGGCAAACAGCCGAAAATGCACACCTGCAATCTTGACGTCAGATGATCCAAAATAAAACGTATTCATTGATGGGGAAATGAGAAGAGCAGGAACTTGTTCTTCCCTCGTTAGCCAATATGAGTGCAGATTTGATTTAGGTATGTAGAGAATGGACTGATTTATTCTGTTTGAATGGATTGTGGATATTCAATAAGATAGAAAAAAAGTTTCGTTTGAAATTAATATTACCTCAGACAGACGCGTTGGACTCTAGTCTTGACAACAATTTCCAAGTTCACCTAACCCCGAGACCGTGAAGAACTCATGGACTACAACACCACACTATAAATCACACCCTATTCACTTTCAAGACCAAATAAATACCAGCACGCTAGTATCCCCATTATCCATCCACTTGGACATGTCCTAAACCACGCAGAAGAAGTACCCTGTGGATGTGCCATAATCCTCACTACATAGACTATAGAATCCTACTCATATTTCCCAACTGTACATTATGGGTATTGTTTGTGTATTGTGGAATTACATCAGTGAGAGAAACAGAGAGAGAGAAACCCAGGGAGCCTAACAAGGCCTGAGGATGAGCGTCTCTCCCATGGAGTGACAAATGCTCACTCCAAGCACAGATAACAGATACACACTTCACAGACTTCTCAGACACACACACACACACACATACACACGAACACACATACACACGAGCACGCACATACACATGAGCATACTCACACAGCAGGTATACCAGATGATACCAGTCTCAGATGACTTGACAGATCTTTGCTAACACTCACTCACAGACACCGAGTTCCACCTGAATAGCAGCTCTTAAATTCATGTAAGATAAGAGTGAGAAATACTGTAGTCTGTGTGAAAAAGTTCACCTTTACACCCTTGGCTGAGTTTGACCCACAAACCCATGGTAAATGTTATACAGCACTGTACAGGGGATTGTCCTGAATCTCACAGGTACAGCAATGCACAGACTAAACAGCCTCTGATCCAGCTGGAGCACAAAAACAAGAGGGAGCATAGGCAGGCAGACAGATGGCTACATAGACTGATAGAAACAAAGACAGATGCATAGACATACAGACAGAGATAGACAGACAGGCAAACAGCTAGACAGACAGATATACATACAGATTGTCTCGTCAATCACACATGCAGCGGTTGAAACGCATACCCTTCATTTCAGCGACGTACAATGGGCAGAACCTCTGGGGACAACCAATCAGCAATACCAACTACTTGCTGTCAACCAATCAGCAATCACTATTTAATTCAGATACACTAGAACTTGGATACTACTTGGAACTTGTTCAATTCGTTTCTCGGCGCATTGTCACTAAAATGTGTCTTGGTTCTTGTCATTTCTTAGTACTCGGTACACTTGCCTAAACTTTCATGAGGCGAGCCGGCACTATTTTGATCATGTTTTTCTTTATTTTTTACATCTATATTACTGTATTTTTAGTGCAAATAAGTCTCCATAGGTCATAAACAGGTTAAGGCCATTTGAATAATTGAATACTACTAATCACAGACTGCAGTTAGCTTAGTAGCTATGCTAGCACCCGAGAGTTCACCAGTAGAGTAAGTGTTTTGCTTTTACTTTTCACTTTCAATCCATTACTCACTAAATTACATGAGAATTTCAACACTATTTATAAAATAAGTTTTGTGTTTGTGATTTTGGCCAACATTAGGTTAATGTAAGTGTTTTAAACATTAACTTACTTATCATTGGCTCTGTTATATGAAGTATAGACCGCTCTACAAACACTCATACATTGAAATTATGATGGATTTGTAGGAGCATATCCCCATAGTAAATCAGGGGGCACCTGAACAATACAGCTCCATTAATGCATATAATGCCTTATACAGTGGATTGTCTGTGGGTCTGGAAAAGATTAATTTAATTTACATTATTCCTTATGGGAAAAAAATTGCTTGGTTTCGGTTCTCAACAAGCCTTCTGACGAATTACTGACGAGAACCGAAGTACCACTGTACATGGATCCAATATGTAGTTGGATAGAACTGTGGAAGAAAAGTCAAGTTTTGCGGGAGGGTGGGAGATCAAACTGAATTGCGGGAGTCTCCCAGCCAGTGGAGGGGCATTGGCGGCCCTGGGCGAAGCTTAACGTTGTTGCAAGAATAACTCCTGCTGTGAAGTGAGATGACTTTTGGCTGAAGTACCGGCTTGAGGAATTAAGCCTTGGAGATGTTTGAACATCGGGTTCGATTGTGGAATACTGCTCAGGTGAATACAGTCACGTGACTCAAGGCAGGGCTGCAAGAAATTTGTCATGTTGAGCCATGAAGCAGGACGGGCATATAAACAGGACAGCGAGTGTAGTTTCGGCCATTTTATAACTCCACATAGAGTAGCAGGCAGTCAAACAGACACACAAACTGATAGACACCTAGACAGACAGACAGGCAGAGCTAGTTTTAGAAACATATTACAGAACCCAGCTTGAGGCAAATCAGGTGAGACAGTGTGAAAATCATAGATATCCATTTTAGATCCCTGGGTCTATCCATCCGCACATCCTCCCCCCAGGTAAGTGTTCTTCGCTGACCTAACATCAGTCTTTTATTTTAGCATTGAATCTGATATATGAACCGTAGTTTTGCTGATATACAGTGGTTACTTGAAAGTTTGTGAACCCTAAAGTGAATGGTGGCCTGATTTTCACACATGTCCTAAAAGAAAACCCAAGTAAACAAATGAACAAAAACATACTTGGCAATATTCATTGAGGAAATTATTCCAATATTCCATATTAGTGAGTGGCAAAATATGAGAACCTCTAGGACTAGCAGTTCATTTGAAGGTGAAAATCAGGTCAGTTGTTTCCAATCAATGGGATGACAATCAGGTGTGAGTGTGCACCCAGTTGTATTTAAAGAAGAGGGATCTATCAAATTCTGATCATCACAACACTTTTGGATATCAGATATCAGTTGTTGATGCTCATCAACCTGGAAAAGGTTACAACCAATCTCTAAAGACTTTGAACTCCACCAGTCCACAGTCAGACAGATTGTGCACAAATTGAAAAAATGAAAGACCAGTGTTACTCTTCCTAGGATTGGTCGACCAACAAAGATCTCTTTAAGAGCAAGGTGTGTAATAGGCCATGAGGTCAAACAGGAGGTCAAACAGGAGGCCGCTCTCACATTGTCTAATATTAATGTTCTTGAGTTCACCACCATGAGAAGACTGAACAACAAATGGTGTGCATGGCAGGGACGCAAGGATAAAGCCACTGCTCACCAAAATGAACACTGCTGCCCATCTGCAGTTTGCTAAAGATTATGCGCACAAGCCAGAGGAGGACTGGAACCACATTTTGGGGCTGGATGAAAGCAAAAAAAATTGTATGGGGAAAGAAAAACACTGCATTCCAGCATAAGAACCTTATCCAGTCTGTGAAACATGATGGTGGTAGTATGTTTTTGGCCTGTTTGGATCTTAGTCAGATTTCTGCAGTTATCTGATTATTTATGTGGTCATGCATACAGCATATAATATTTTTGTCTCATTTATTTAACTGGGTTCTCTTTATCTACTTTTAGGATTTGTGTCAATATCTTATGATAGCTTAGGTCATATTTATGCTGAAAGAGAGGCACCAGTAAGAAGGAAATGTCTATCATGTTCATAGTGTAGACCAACAATATGCATGTCTACAAATAAAAAGATGCTAAACTTTTCAAAACTTCTCCAGTAGTGGAAAATGTCACCACTGCAGGGGAGCAAAGACATCCCGCTGTCCTTATGCTAATCGCCTCTCTACGCATGGACATTAAGCCGGATGAATCCCCCGCTACCTCGAAATCGACCTGAAGAGCTAATGAATCACCAGTGCTCATTTCAGAATCATCTCACGCCCACACTCCATCACTCACTCACACCTTGACACACACACGTATATACACACTAGCATATGTATGATGAGCCCAGGACTGCTAATTAGACAAATAAATAGATTAATCATGCACGGGTCACATCCTGCCTCGTCAGCCACGGATTTGATCAAGGCGAGGCCGGTTTAACGAGCCATCAGCCCCCTGTTGATTAATTAGCAGGTCAAGGGTTATTTGCATCCACAACATCTCTCTCAAACAAGACCAACATGGTTATGTAGGTCCCAACGCTGAAGGGATTTATCTGGACACTCCGGGTGGCCCAGAGATCAAGAGCTGACCTACTGTGCCTGGAAGTCTTATATCACGTTTTATTTAGAAACAAACTGTTTTCAGACAAACAGGAGGTGGGTATCTGATTCAGAGCCTGACTGTAGGAGCAGATAACTAAATCATATGTGCCAGACAACAGACCTCCATCCTCCAGCCTGTGCTTAACGTGATGAAGATAAACTGCAGTAATAAAATGTGGAAATGTACTCGCACGTTGTGTTTAACGAGAAAAAGACAACAACATGGCACTTGTTAGACTGCATTTGTCTAAACCTTCTAGTCATGCTTCCTAAGATATGCCATGCCCCCCTCCAAGACCTGTATTCACCCAGGGTGAGAAAGTAAGAAGGTCTTCCTTGAGACTGTCATATATATATATATATATATATATATATATATATAAAAACCCTAACCCTAACCCCAGACCCCAGTTATTCTCCATTCAAGCATTTACCCTCAAAGTGGAAACTAGATATGAGCCTCCTAAACCAGAACAGTCCCTTCCACTAGCATCAGCACTTTTTACACAGCACTATCTGTATTTGCACAAAAGCCTGCATATACAAACAGTTCATGCTGATGCATGCTTTGCATACATATGTGTTGATATGTGCATCACGGGCGTTTAGTGTTCACTGTGGATAGAGTGGGTAGAAAATGCAAGCAAAAAAATGAAATAACGTCAGAAGTATGGCGATAACTGAGGGGACTGTGGCTGCATTGAGTTCCTATTGTATTGCACCATTGCTTATTTGAGTTTATTTAATAATTACAGAAATAACACCCAAATTGGCTCCCATGTGTTGTGTTTATTAGCCAATCTCTTGGCTCAGGTGTGTCCAGCAGGAAAGATGCTAACAGATGGCCTAAGCTTCTCAGACACGTTTGATTGACAGTGAAGAGGGCAAAGGAGGGCGAGAGCTTTGTCATCAGTTACAGCGATAAACAAGCAATCATGCCAGCTTTAGTGGTGATGACAGAAACTGTGACATTGACACGATGATTCAGAAAGAGGAAGGAGATGTGTACTCCATGGGTTTGTCAACCCTTCTGGATTTCTAATTTACAGTAAAAAAATACAGTTTACATTTCATTTCTTTATTGAACGCACCAATCATAACTTTTATTATCTGGATCAGGGAGACACTGTAGTGAGCGGAATGGTTATCCCTGCCGTCTCACAGCTCCAGTGACATGGATCAAGTCCTGACCTGGTTACTGCGTGTTTCCTCCAAACACGCATTCCAAAGATGTGATAGGCCTACTGTGGTCTCTAAAGTGTCCCTCTGAGTGTACGGGCAGTAAGGTGGCACAAGTGGTTAGCAGGATTCGATCTGGAGCATGGACTCTGGAGTTTGCATGTCCTTCCCCTTTCAGTATTCCAGTTATTCATTTTCCATTAGGGTGGCAGTGGTGGGGCAGTGATGAAGGCTATTATGGACTATTGACCATAATGTTGAGTGCTGCCAATATTAGGCCCTTATTTTGTTAGATCGTTTGTCAAGTCAAATGTATTGATACAGAGCTTTTTATAGCAAAGCATTGTCTCAAAGCAGCTTTACAAACATCCAGACTCAGTCATATTTGAGCAAGGCTGAAGCGATGGTGGCAAGGAAAAACTCCCCAAACATTATAAGGAAGACACCTTGGGAAGAGCAAGACTTAAAAAGGGACCCATCCTCCTTGGGAAGCCTAGATGCTAAACGTAAGAGTTAAACCAAGTTACCTAATTACAAAGTTTATTATAGTAGTTTAAATAAACAGAAGGTAAATATGAGAATTTAAAAGAGAACATGTAAAGAAAATACTACTTGAATTAGAATATAATATATAAGCTATGATGAAACAAAATACAAAATAAAGAGTATAATAAAATAGAGAATATGAAAGTATAACAAGAATGTAGTATCAATAATGAAACACTGAATATAATAGAGTAGGGAATATGAAAAAGTTCACGTGGCAAAGATTTGTTTGTAACACGTGCTCAGTCTACCAGAGAAGGGGAGAAAAGTTATTGCCCTTTCATAAGGTCAGTATGGGAACTGGAAAGGAAAGAGAGACTCACCACAGGATTGCAATATGTCTGGCAGCTAAGCAGGAGAGGCATTGTTGTCCTTGCAGCACTGAATCTCAATGGAGATGGTAAATGGAGGCAGAGTAGGAAAGGCAAGTCTCACTAGATAAGGGTGTCTGCTAGAGACTGGAAATGGAAATGGCAATGTAAATGAACTCTAAACCTGATCTAAAACATGTTCATAGTGAATCCAAACTAGACTACATGACCAAAAGTATGTAGACACCAATTCTAACTACTGATTTAGCCTCTTTCAGTAGGCAATCACTAAACACTAATGTAAAGGAGTCATACTGAAGATCTCAGAGACCTGGAACTGTCATGTGATGATACCAACAATCAATTTTGTCTGCCATTCTGGAACTGCGCCAGTCTGTTGTTATTGTAGAGTAGAAGCATCTAGTAGCAACAACAGCTCAGTAGTGAAGCAGTAAGCCACAAAAGTTTAATGCCAGGGAATGCAACTTCTCAGAATACATAGTGCCAAAAAGGAGCTGTTGAAGTGAAGACATGACAGGGTTGTGAGAATCCACATGTCCAAAAAATGAAACAACCCACAATAGTATCAGAGAACAACACGACCAAAGGCAAGCCCAGGTCAAGAGTAAGGAAGTAGCACCCAAACAAGGAAAAAGTAATGAGTGGACTTTCTTGTGCAACGGCAGTGAATTGTTAGTGAAGTGCAACAGGATGTTTAAATGCAATTTTACAACGGTTTGTTCCCAGATGCTCACTTCCAGTTATGCCAAGCCTTAACTGACAGCATACAACAACATTCTAGAGACTCTGTGTCACAGACTGAGCTAGTGCCAGAATAAAAGGGGTATACCTTGCTTTCCCTTCAGCATATCCTTGATTGAGTTGAACGTCTTCCATCCTTCTCTTATTCTGCGCGAGATTTCCTTGTCCATGCCGCATCCCATGTTCATCTCCTCACCGAGGTAGATGTACTCATTTACCTCCTCTATTTCATCACCCCCAATCATGATTTGACCCGGTGCTACACTGTCATGCCACAAGAAACCAAGCTCATGACTCTGATTCAAAACTGAACTGATTCATTTGAAGCTCATTGTTTCGAAACGTTGCTTCAAACTCCATATCAAAATGAAAAAGTCCCAACAAAGATTTCATGACATCATGCTGTTTCGAATTATTTCCCACGTTTCGGTATATGCGCATAAGGAAGCGCAAGCAGCTGATCCGAGTTCATAATGTTTTTACCCAGAATGCTTCTAAATGACTGCGATTAGTGCCAACATGAAAACGTTACATCATTGCCACACCCTCACAAACAAAAGAGATGCGAAGCAACGTAACTATTTTCTATGGAAAAGAGTACCACATATTTCACTACATTTACATTTACAGCATTTAGCAGACGCCCTTATCCAGAGCGACTTACAATTGGTACAGTCTTACAATCCAAGCAATTGTGGGTTAAGGGCCTTGCTCAAGGACCCAACAGTGGCAGCTTGGCAGAGGTGGGATTTGAACCCTGGACCTTCTGGGCCAGAGTCCAGTACCTTAACCGCTAGGCTACCACAGTCCCACTGTCACTACTCTTTTATTATTTTGCAAATTATATAATTTCTCCAATAGAAGGATGAACATGCTAAAGACAAACAAGTAAAGAGACAGATATTACTGTTAGACACTAGATATCCCTGTGGTGCGATGATTCGTACGTTTCACAAGCTCAAATCTTTTTCCGAATCATTTGTTTCATTTGCCATCGCTACTGGTCAGTCAGGTGATACCTTGCTTATCAAAGTACAGGGAAGCACCTGTGGTTTATATGTAATTCATGTTGGTTAAATAGTAGATTTATCATGGTGGATTTAAACAGACACAACTTACATGCATGTAGTCATCTATTTTCCTAGGCCTAACCTGGGTAAAAAAACCATCGGGCCTCATTTATAGGGGGGATTGTGACACAAGCTAGTGGCCAGTGCCATTTGATGATTTAAAGGGGGGGAGTTTTTGATATTGATGTGTTTGTTTCTATGATTATTTTGGTCTATGGGTTTTTATGGGGAATGTGTATTGTCTAATTAGTAAGATATAGATTTTTACAAAGATAAATAATAAGTAGGATACTTTACTATGATTGCTGTTGTCTTCTTATGAAATAGACTGTTCCTATAGAAGGGGCTAGAGGTATATATACCCTGAAGGGAACTCATTAATGGGAGTTCTCACCTTGATTGCTGCGTTATAGAAACTCTGTTACATTAGTTGGTGATAGTGGAACCACCTGAAAAAGCATAGATTGTATAGTTGATTTTTTTTCTTCTCCATTCAGTTATACACTCCTGCAATTTTACAGCAAATACGTTCAAGCAAGACCTACAAAAATGGTTGGGTGTGGCAGACTTTGACAGAGGCTACTGGAATCAGTCAGAACAGCAGTCAAGGGAAAACAGTGTAAAGGTTTCTTCTGTGGCTGAACTATTCCTTTAAGGAAGGAAAGCGTTGCGTAAAGGTAGAGTGAGTGACAAACTCCACACTTTCTGAATGTCAGCAAAAAGAAAAGATGCCAGTGAATTTTTTTTTTATCTCTCCTGCTGCCTACAGAGTCAAAAATTGCCTAAAGGGGGAGAAAAAGAGAATGTTTAAAGAGATAGAATCAGAGCGAGGCACGAGGGAGACACGCTGACGCTTTTTCATGAGTATTTTTTTTTATTCATTATGCTTCATTGTGGAAGCGGAGAATGAGAAGCAATGAGTCAGTTGGCGGCAGACGTGTGTGTGTGTGTGTGTGTGTGTGTGTGAGAGAGAGAGAGAGAGATAGAGAGAGATGCATCTCCATTCATTTCAAGTAATTTAATAAGCAACTAATAAGTCATGCAAACGTTATTAATAGGCTGTCTCACCTGTGGAATGGAAAAGTGGTATATTGTGATGACTCTCCCACACACACAGACTTTGCCTCCCTGTGTGTGTGTGTGTGTGTGTGTGACATGTTTATATACCATTATAGGGACCAAATGTTCCAACATGGATAGAAATATCTGACATCTTTTTACCTCGTGGAGACATTGTGCTGGTCCCCACAAGGAAAGTTGCCTTTTTCTTGTTTGTTTTGTATTTTTGTTTTGTTTTGTTTTTACAGAAATTGTAACATTCTTTTGAAAAACCAAAAGAGTTAAAAGATCTCCAGTAGGTACTGAGGTTACGGCTAGGGTTAGATTTATGTTTAACATGAATTAGCTACAGTAATCATTATGCCAATGGACAGTCCCCTCCAGGATAGTGAGACAAACGCGTGTGTGTTAAATGTACGTACTAAGGGGGCGTCTTTATGACTGCAGGGACCTCAGAAATAATGAGGGTGTGTGGGCAAGAGAACCAGATCTCATTCAATTTCACACATGCAAACTTCCATCCTGTCCAGGTGTGTGACTCATTCCTGCCACCTGTGGCTCTAAAAAGATCTGTCCATTAGATCAAAGGCCAACAACTGACGTCACACACACACACACACACACACACACACACACACACACACACACACACACACACACGCACGCAAGCACTCGCGCACATAGTTTTTTGAACCTCAGGTACAATCACAGCACAACAACTCACCTGGAAACCTGTTACGTTCTCAGCAGTCAAAGGCACGCATTATATGCATGAGCTCCTTTGCTGCATAGCATCTGTGTGTGTGTGTGTGTGTGTGTGTGTGTGTGTGTGTGTGTGTGTGTGTGTGTCTAAGACGGAGTCGCCCTCACAAAGCGCCCTGTTGTCAGCGAGTAAAAGAGAAAGCGCACAGGTGCATTGCATGAACAACGGAGACTGTTTACTAGAGCTCCAACTTCCTCAAACGGCCCTTCAAACTACGCAGTCGACTTCTAAACTTATTTAAGCTCTCTACAATGTATCCATGCCACCACTTCATTCACCTAAAAGCCACTCTAATGAACCCTCTTATTTATAATCTTCTCAGCATTATTTATCTCACCTACCTAAATTGACTACAGGTAATCCAACTCTCCCTTACCCAACCCTCCCTCAATCCAAATGATCATAATTTTATAGAAACCCCCCAAGGTTTTATTTATTTACTGTAAACATTTAGCACATTCTTTTTACACAAAGCCTATTTGCAACGGACCAATGTTAAACAGTCCAAGCATTGTGGGATAAGGCCTTGCTCACATGCTCAACAGTGCTGGGGCTAACCCTGGACTAGGTCCATATCATTACCTGAAAACTGTGCCTATCACAGTCTCTGTAATGTTTTTTAACTCATACTAACCCACCATCTAAATTCATCTATTCCTTTGCTTTTTTTTCAAAGAACAAAGGCGCCGGTGTAAGTTGCCCTGGACAGGCCCATCCGCCCTCCCTGTTTTATGGTATCCCCTTGTATTTATCACCTTCAGCATCGCTGTTCTCACCTTAAAACCACAAAAACCAATTCTAATATCTTACAGGTACAATCCTTCCTTTTCTTATTCACTTAATAATCCGGGTCAGCAATCGCAGAAGCCGATGCCTAGCCAGCATGTACAGGGTGCAAGGCAAAAACAGGCATGGCTAGACTTGGCGCCAATCCATTGTAGGCAAACATTCACGACATTCACCCTAAGGGCAATTTAGAAACACCAATTAACTTAATATGCACATCTTTTGGAATGGAGAACCTGAAGTACCCAGAGTAAACCCACATGACACAGGGGCGGGACATCTAGCTCCAATCCAGGTACATACAAGAGTCAAAATCAGATTCGGAACCTAAAACACTGTAAAATCAACAGGCCGCCCGACAATCCACCCCTGAACGATGGAACGATACTAAGAAAGGGTGCGGTGGCGAGGAGCACATGGTGATTCCTCCTTGCTCTTTGGAAGGTGAGGAGAGTGATGCGACTCTGTCTGACGTGAGTCCAACCCTGCGTCTACGCGGTGGAGTGAGGGGCACACGCGTTCCGCTGACGCTCATGGCTCTTATCTCGGACGGCGTGATCGTCGATGGAAAACGAGTCGTCTTATGTGTGTATGTTCAGTCCGATGACACACAGTCACACACCTCCGGTGAGCTGCACGCCGACGTCTGTGTGATACTTTTTCACATAGGGTTTATTACCAATCATAATAGGCGAATTTAAAGCCAAATGAACCACTATCAGTTACTGTAACTAATACAGTAGTTTCTTTATACTTTTGTGGTCCGTTTTGTATCATAACATTTCAAACACTCAAAAAAGAAAATCACCGAAAACAAAAAAGAACATACAATGATACCCAATGTTTCTCGCTGAATTCAAGGCAGCAATTCTCTTTTTCTGTCAGCAGTGTTGCCAGGGTTTGCTCGTACTAGTTTTTCAGGTGTGAATATACAGAACACACCATCATATTATATGGGAGAGAGAAGAAGATAATATTATATATACTTCTTCTTCTTCCCGCTTCTCCCTTTATCATGGGCACCACAAGCGAGTTTAAAAAACCCTTTTTTTTTCCCACCTCACCCTGTGTCCCTTCCAATCCTCTACCTCACCCAACTCCCCTGCATATCTCATTCAAACCACACCAAAATAACTCCTCTTTGGTCTTCTCTTTCTCCTCTCTTGCCTGGCCGCTCCATCGCCAACATCCTCCTACCAAGATATCCACTATCCCCTCTGCCATGTCCAAACCATCTCAGTCCTTCCCTCTCGAATTTGGTGTCTCCATTTCCAAACCTGTTGCTGCCCTCTGATGAGCCTCATTCCAATCCTGTCCACCCTAGACACTCCTAAAGAGAACCTCAACATCTTAAGTTCTGCCACCTCCAGCTCTGCTTCCTGTCTCTTTGTCAGTGCCACTGTCTCTAACCCATACAACAAGGCTGGTCTCACTACTCACTTATAAATCTTTACTTTCACTTTTGCTGTGACACAGTGTTGATTTTCAGTGTGGATTTTCCCATTATTCCTTATGGGAAGAATTTCCTTGGTACTAAGTGTTTTAGTTTCTTGACAAACCTTCTTGAACGAATTAACGATGAGAACCGAGGCACCAATATATATATATATATATATAGTCTATGTAAGACAGAGTTGTATTTCCTATTCTAATTCTTAAGACCTTTGCCTTTAAAGCGAACAGATATTCATCGGATAGACGTTAAATGGAGCAATTTACCTCAAACATTTAATTCCCTTCAAGTCTCCCTCTCATGTAACTCAACCCTTTCTTTTTAACCTACAAGGAATCTAAATGACCTCAGCTCTACCCTGTGTCTCTCAGATGTATCCAAACTACCTGTCAGTTACTCAAAATCTGTCTCTAAAATATTCAATTCCCTCTCCAATACACCCCATTTATATAAACACTCTACAGTTTATCCACTTTACCTATTATTTATCTCAACCACCTCTAACTCTGCTTCACCAGCCACATCTATTTCCTCAACCACCTTAATCTCACTTAAAACCCACATCCATCGTATCCATTGCCCTCTTTATTTGTTCATTCATTCACATATTCATTCAAATACCTGCTTAATCCAATTCACAGGCAGCTGCCATCTAACCGACAGCACGTTTTAAGGTGGGAATCAACCCTAGAGACTGGGACTGTGATACTTTAGAGACACATCTTGACCTAACTCATTTTAGGGAGGAATCCGGAGTACCCAAAGCCAACCCACTCACAGAGAGAACATGCAATCCCCTCAAAGGCTGGGAATTGAACTGGACATTTCTGAAGCTGTGAGGCGACGGCACTAACCTCTGCACCACTGTGCCACGACAATTCCCCACTCTGTTGCAGTCCAAATCCTCTTAATTTATATAAATCCCTTATTATTGTCTTAATCCTCTCTAATGTATCCACACCATATGTCAGTCACCCCAATCCACATCTCGTGTATCCCATTCTCTCAAATGCTGCTCTTCATTTACATTACAATCATTTACATTAGTTTATTAGTAAAATGATTTAGTACTACTTCTTCTTCTTCTTCTTTCGGCTTCTCCCTTTATCAGGGGTCGCCACAGCGAGTTAAACGTTTCCACCTCACCCTGTCCTCCACATCCTCTACTCTCACCCCAACTCCCTGCATATCTTCATTCACCACAACCAAATAACTCCTCTTTTGTCTTCCTCTCTGTCTCTTGCCTGGCAGCTCCATCTCCAACATCCTCCTACCAATATATCCACTATCCCTCCTCTGCACATGTCCAAACCATCTCAGTCTTCCCTCTTTAATTTTGTCTCCCAATTTTCCAACCTGTGCTGTCCCTCTGATGATCTCATTCCTAATCCTGTCCACCCTAGACACTCCTACTAAACCTTATAAATAACCACAGCAGTGCTGCTGGAGTTTTTAAACACTGGGTTCACTCACTGTGCACTATATTAGACACATCTACCATATTGTTCCATCTTGTAGATGTAAATTCAAAGACAGTAGCTCATCTGTTGTTGCGCAGTTGTGTTAGTCATCCTCTAGTCCTTCATCAGTGCTCACAGGACACTGCCTACAGGATGCTGGTGGCATTTTTGGTTGGTGGGCAATTTTCAGTCCAGCAGTGACACTGAAGTGTTTAAAAACTCCAGCAGTACTACGGTGTCAGATCCACTCGTATCAGCTCAATACACACTAACACACCTCCACCACATCAGTGTCACTGCAGTGCTGAGAATGATCCACCCCCCAAATCGTACCTGATCTGTGGGAGGTCCTCTGGGGGTTCTGGCCATTTGAAAACAGAGTAAAGGGGACGAAAAAAGTATCTAGAGACATAGACTATTTCACTAGATAGTCTGCAATTGTAGAACTACAAAGTGTATCAGTATGGTAAGTGGAGCTGATAAAAAGGACAATGAGAAACAAGAAGGTGTACCTAATAAACTGATCGTTTAGTGTATATGAATTCCTTCACATTTATCTCTACACCCTGATTTAACAAGAACAAAAATAATTCCTCTCTGAAAACAAACCTGTTATCCACTTATGTATTAAACAGCCTAATTTATTAAAGTTCCATTTAATGTTCCGACACCATCCCCCCTAGAACATGCTATATAACAGGTTGTGTGTTAGATCATTATTGATTTGTGTAATAAACAGCATCATTGAACAGCACGTCATATTAATGATCCGGGTTTGTTTATAAACACGTCTGCAATGTGTGGCTGAACCAAAGTCAGAATTTTGAACGCATGCTGAGCCCAACGCCAACACTGGACGATTTGATTGGTTTGACTTGTGGTTTCATGTGTGGTTTATGAGCGAGATGTAAGTCAAATGAATTTTATTATCGACACCTCACATGATCAGTGGTTACAGTTCGATGTCTCCGGAGACAATGATTCCACGTGGATGCGATTTTCAATGTTGATCTGCTGCTGCGCAAAATGAAGGCGTCTGCATCGATCAGCACAGGACAGCGAAGGAAATTAGTGTTTTATAATTATGATTCAAATTATTTCTAGTGTTTGCCTTTGACAGCTGATTGAAGTCAATTTAACTGTCACGACTACCACCTCCGTTTCCAGCATTCTCACGCTCTCGCACGTCACCAACCCAATCCCACCCCATGCTACCACTGGAATATTTATTTTCAGCCGTTTTGCATTTTATTCGATTCTCTGCTATTTAAACCCCATGTTGTAAGTGATCTAAAATTTTTGTTCAACACTTCTCTAAGCTCAACCCTCTGGTTGAGCTTAACTTGAACTTTTTTTGGTTGAAACTACAGTCTTAATTTTAGTTTTCTTTTCCCTGAAATCTCTGTGCATCTCCAGTGTTAAGGTATCCAGTGTGTCAGCAGATTTCAATGCACATAGACAAAAGGTGTTCCACAACTGCATGTTTTAGGTTTTCATAATTCTCTCATAATATTTGCATCATATTGCGATGATGCTTCCTTGTGTATTTCTCAGCTAAAACGCCTCAGCTGGCCTTTAAAAACTCACTCACAAATCTCACATGTAGGGATTTTGTCAGAAGCCTCGACCTTGGTGTTTCCTAATATAAATAACCTGGTATTTGCCTAGATAATACGCTTACTGTTATCCAAATCTCATTCCAAATCTACTTGATCAAATGTTGTAGAGTAGATTAGATATGATACGTCTCAGATTAGATATATTATTGTTTTAGCAGTTGTTTGATGACCATATCTAATTATTTCTCAGTGTCTTTATTAGAACACAACCAGAAGTTGTAGGAAATGTGTATGCAGTATTAAAAAACTGAAAATAATAACAATAAAAAAACAGCTTCTATAGACTACATTGGCAAGTACTTGGTGTGACCTCCCCTTACTCTTGGGAAGCATCTGGGAGCTTCATTGGGATACCAAGTTGACCCTTCTACAGTTCGAAGAAGTTTAATCAGGAATGGTCTTTTTGGAAGGGGGAAAAGGTTAAGAAGATTGGAATGAAGATCAGTGGACAAGAGTGTTATAGAGAGACGAATCCAAGTTTTAAGTTTTTGTTTACAATCAACAATATCTTATATATTTTCATTATATCATGGCTAAAACATCAAATCTAATAGTGGTCTAAAACT
>JAJAGP010001318.1:150000-205626 GCA_025084515.1 Ancistrus triradiatus | reverse complement strand
GCCTTATTCTTTACCCTCTTTTGTTTTAGGTGTTTTAGTGGTATTTGCATTTTTAGATCTCAATTCTGGACCATAAAGATTAAAGAAATGTTGTTATTTACAGTATATGTCTGCATTTCAAAATAGCTATACATTAGTTATACATTTTAAAATAAGAAAATGTTTGGTAACAATGTTGATTGTTGATAGTGTTATAACAACACTACAGTATATTACTGAAAAGTATAGCTACAGTATTAACCTTTAAACTGCATTCTACTGTAGAATACTGTAATCAGTTTTACAGTAATTAACTGTTTAAGAAAATTACGGTAGTAACACTGTAAAAATACAGTAAAATGCTGGCGACCATAGCTGCCAGTATTTTACTGTAAATTTCACATTCTACAGTAGAATACTGTAATCAGTTTTACAGTAATTAACTGTTTTAGAAAATAACAGTAGTAATACTGTAAAAAAACAGTAAAATACTGGCGACCACAGCTGCCAGTATTTTACTGTAATTTTACAGGGAAATTTTTTAGAGTGTATGAACCCCCAGCTCTGCCCTTAGTCTAAGGCAAGGATGCACGAGTCAAGATCACACGAGTCAAGATCACGAGGACCGAAGCCCATTTCAGCCAGACCGCCCACCAGACAAAAGAGTTTTTATTAGTTTTTTTTCTGTGTTTTAAAATGTATGACTTAAGGGTTTGGTTGTTTCATACCAGCAGATGGGTAAAATCAGTGGACGAGGGGAGGGGTACTGTTTTCAACTTTTAACACATTAGCTGGGTTACAGAAAATAAACCCAAATGGGTTAAAATAGAGTGTACAGATTTGTTTATAGCCAACACAAAAACATAGTTTGTAAATAAAGATAAATAACATAGTGACCATTTAATAATTCAGAGAATGTTTGGCACCTGTTGCACTGCTAGGGCTATTTCTTTTATTAATGTTTGCACTGTGTTATGTAATACAAAAAACCCCTATGACGTTAATTACCTAGAATATAACAAACAGGGTTTTGTATGACCTGGAGTTTGCAAAGGGATGAAGAAAAAATTCCAGCATGAAGACAGTGAAAGTAAAAGTAACTGCCCTGATCTGACAGAGCCACGTCTTTGACTCTATAAAAGAGAGCTACAAAAAAGTTTCGTTTTCAGTCTGAATCCTTCGTTGTTTAACACCGACATCTAACGGAATCATGCCGGGAATGGACAGAGATATTGCGTTGGAGGCTCTCTCTGCTCTAACCAATTCTACAATAAAACCTCTGACTAAAGGCGATGACAGCATCAGCGCTGCTAACATACTGACAATTGAAAATCTTAACCATACTGTTCTACTTAAGCCAACATTAAAACGCTATGATCTGGCAAAATTGCCTAAAGCACTGAACGGCTTAAATCTTAGACACGACACAAGCGACACTGACAGTGAAATCTCCACTTTAAGGACCGAGCTGTTTGTGGACATTGAGAACTTCTTCGACCCAGGGTACGATTATGATTTCCGAAACTTCACAGACGACTCGCAGTTAGAACGTGGTGGTGAGCCGTACAAGCGCCCATGTGGCTGGTACCGCTTTGCTCTGAAGGTACTGGATAAATACCCGGATGGGAATGGCTGGCTCGGTTCTGTAGGTTGGAGGGATCGTTCCGAGGCTGGTGAGTGGCCCGTGTCCTTCCATGGCACCAGCATTGAGAAAGCTAAAGGAATCGCGAGCTCACATTACGAAGCTGGCCCTCGTGATCTTTATGGTCGAGGCATCTACTCAACACCCGACATCGACATCGCTAAATATTACGCAATGTCCAAGACTTTCACGTCTAAGAAAACCGGGAAAATTTACGAAGCCATCATGCAGAACAGGATCAACCCACAGAAACGGCAGATTATCAAAGGGATCGACTACTGGCTCATCCCTGTTCCTAAAGGCAGCACACCAGAACAGGAGAAGGAGATTGTGGAGAGTTCCATACGCCCTTATGGCATTCTCATCAAAGAAGTGTAACTCAAATAATCTAATAAATGTGTGAGTTATTCCCCTTTATATTGGTAGGAAAATATCATTTTAATGTCCTTATATTATTAAACGCCCTTTTTTACTTAAGTGTAAACTATTTCATTATAATTTGCTGAAATAGTATGTGCGACAATTTGTACTCTGGTGCATGTTATACATTTAAGTTAATATATTGTGTCAATTTTTTGCGGATCTTATATTACTGCTGTTTGGAATATTTGTTTTGTTTCAGTTCACTGCTTAAGAAGTTTTCTTAAACTGTTCGTATGTTACAGTTTGTTCAATGTGATTTATACTAACTTGACAATCAGAATCACTCTTATAACTGTGTAATATTGCAAAAAATAAACGCCCCGATTGAAAAAAAGCAACGTCTGTCGATTCCTACCCTTACATATGCATTAAGATAACTTGGAGATCTGTAACTGTCTTCTGTTCTTACACACATTTACAAATAGTAGTCATTAGCAAAATATGTTAGGTTGTTTACCACAGGAATTATTCTAGATATGCACTTATTTCTACCAAAGTGGACTTCATACCGGTGTTTTACATTCCTTCCTCACAGGGCGTTGGCTTCATTACAACAAAGTCAAAAATCTGAAAGTGAAAGCAAAAGGAACTGTCCTAATACACCATGCATGTGACATATAAAAGAGGGCATTATAGTTTCTGTTTTCAGTTTGAATTCAGATCTTCGTGGTTTAACACCTACATCTGACGGAATCATGCCGGGAATGGACAGAGAGATCGTGTTGGAGGCTCTCTCTGCTCTAACCAATTCTGCAATAAAACCTCTGACTAAATGCCATGACAGCGTCAGCGCTGCTTACTTACTGACAACTGGAAACTTTCTCAGTGCTGTCCTACTTATGTCAACAGTAAGAAATCTGAAATCACTGGCTACAGCAGTTTATACCTTACAGATAAAACTAAGAGCAACAGTGATGAAGTCGAGGGTGACAGTGAAATCATGCCTTCTGTTCTTACACACATTTACAGACAAACGTAAAGTCTAAATAAAGTCTTTAGCAAAATGTTTTAGGTTATTTACCACAGTAATTATTCTAGATTTCTACCAAAGTAGCCATCATACCGTCATTCCTTCCTCACTGGGCGTTGGCTTCATAAGAACAAGTAAGTCAAAAATCAGCTATATATCTTTGTTGGGAGACTGGTTCTAGTTCACAGACCATGTTCTTTACAGCAAACTCGTTATTTAGCTGTATAACCTGTACAATTAAACCTGTATAATCTAACTGTGTGGAATCTTTGAGCTTATGCGCATATCATAAGGTTATATTCCCATAAAAAGCGCTATCTTATCTTATCTTATCTTATCTTATCTTATCTTATCTTATCTTATCTTCTCGTTGCATAGGAAATATTTTACACAGCGGGATTTAGCGACACTGTGTGGAAAAGTACGAAAATACAACTTAGTGCTGTAAAGGATGAGAATCTTTTTAAATCTTCAACTGATATTAAAACTTATCCACTCTTTGGTTTTTGCATTGAAACATAGGTGCCAAGGCAGTTTTGCTGTTTATTGCAAGTTTTACACTTTTGTATTATAGCCAACACAAAATGATTTCAGCGATTTAATACTTGGGAAATGCTCTGCATCCATTGCACTACTAGGGCTATTTTTTATTAACAATGAGTCTAAGCAGGAAAGTCCTTGGCAGCACTTTGACCCCAGCCAACCGGAGGAGAGTGACAGTTCCTGCCCTCTGGTGGCCCGGGTATGGTGGGGCTGGAGCTGATGACGGAAGCAGCTTGAGTGAAGCTGAAGCGGATGAACAACATGTGTGGGGCTGGAACTGGTACCGGAACACAGCTCTGAGAGAAAACAAAAAATTTAATTAGTTATTAATTAAGAGCACAGTGTCTATTAACAATCACCGATGCCACGTGTAGCATGAGACCCCGGCAGCATTAGCTATAGCAGCATAGCTAGAAAGAGGAGGCAACCCCACGGGAGGCAGAAGACAGCAACCCAACGTCTCTGATCACCATAAGACTCTTTGACTATGAACCCCCAGCTCTGCCATTAGTCTAAGGCAAGGATGCACAAGTCAAGATCAATAGGACCTAAGCCCAGTTCAGCACCTGACACTCCCTGGCTAACGGACAAGGCAGACAGGCCAGACATGACTCCAGACTACAGCCCCAGTGACCCAAGCCATGCATCCCGGTCTAAATCTAGCCAAAAGCCTTCGTAAGTAAGTATGGCTTTACTCTAGTCTTAAAACTTTGGAGAGTGTCTGAGTCTCAAACTAAAGTGGGAAGTTTATTCCATAGTTGGGGGGGGGGGCATGTATGAGAAAGCCTTTCCCCCTGCTGTGACTTTTTTAATTCTAGGAACTACAAGAAGTCCTGCACCCTGCGAACGAAGTAGATGTGCTGGATTGTAAAACTCTAAGAGTTCACTCAGATAATGTGGGGCCAGGCCAGGTAGAGCTTTAATAAGTTATAAGAAGTATTTTGTAGTCAATGCGGAATTTAACTGGTAACCAGTGCAGTGATGATAGAACAGGAGTGATATGAATAAATTTTCTAGTTCGAGTTAGCACTGAGTTAGCGGCTGCATTCTGAACTAACTGAAGTTTATTTATAGATTTACTGGAGCATCCAGTAAGTAAGGCGTTACAGTAATCCAGGTCCTTCCACAACATTTCCATTGGATTAAGGTCAGGACTTTGACTTGGCCATTCCAAAACATGAACTTTATTCTTCTGTGACCATTCTTCGGTAGAACGGCTTGTGTGCTTAGGGTCACTGTCTTGCTGCATGACCCACCTTCTCTTGAGATTCAGTTCATGGACAGATGTCCTGACAGTTTCCTATAGAATTCTCTGATATCATTCAGAATTCATTGCGCCATCAATGATTGCAAGCCGTCTTGGTCTAGATGCAGCAAAACAAGCCCGAACCATGATACTACCACCACCATGTTTCACAGATGGGATATGGCTCTTATGCTGGAATGCAGTGTTTTCCTTTCTCCAAACATAACGCTTTTCTTTTAAACCAAAAAGTTCTATTTTGGTCTCATCCGCCCGCAAAACATTCTTCCAATAGCCTTCTGGCTCGTCCACGTAGCAAACTGCAGACGTGCAGCAATGTTCTTTTTGGAGAGCAGTGGCTTTCTCCTTGTAGCCCTGGCATGCACACCATTGTTATTCAGTGTTCTTCTGATGGTGGACTTATGAACATTAACATTAGCCAATGTGAGAGAGGCCTTCAGCTGCTTAGGAGTTACCCTGGGGTCCTTTGTGACCTCACCAACTATTACACACCTTGCTCTTGGCGTGATCTTTGTTGGTCGACCACTCCTGGGGAGGGTAACAATGGGCTTGAATTTCCTCCATTTGTACACAATCTGTCTGACTGTGGATTGACGGAGTCCAAACTCTTTAGAGATGGTTTTGTAACCTTTTAAAGCCTGATGAGCATCAACAACTCTTTTTCTGAGCTCCTCAGAAATCTCATTTGTTCTTCACAACACATGCTCCACATGTGTTGTGAAGAGCAGACTTTGATAGATCCCTGTTCTTTAAATAAAACAGGGTGCCCACTCACACCTGATTGGCATCCCATTGATTGAAAACCCCTAACTTTAATTTCACCTTCAAATTAACTGCTAATCCTAGAGATTCACATACTTTGCCACTCACTAATATGTAATATTGGATCATTTTCTTTAATAAATAAATGAGCAAGTATAATATTTTTGTCTCATTTGTGTAACTGGGTTCTCTTTATGTACTTTTAGGACTTGCGTGAAAATCTGATGATGTTTTAGGCCATATTTATGCAGAAATATAGAAAATTCTAAAGGGTTCACAAACTTTCAAGCACCACTGTATTTTATCATTTGATATATTCATTGAATTGGACTCATATTAATCTCTTGTTCTAGTACAGACCTTGTTCTGATCTCTCTCCCTATCTGCCTCATCCTGGTTCAACTGTGCACAGAACGAGTGCAGGGTGTGGTTGGATTGGGCAAAGGTCTGTTATATAAGGAGTTTTCCATCACATATAACCACTTTGTAAATAAAATGTATTGTGCTTTTATAAACTCTGTACTGTCTTAAACCATACAAAAAAAAACATGACATCAATTCGCGCAAACAATATAGGTAATGCATGACGAAAGTGAAACAAGCTATCCCGGCCACACCTCTTACATATAAAAGAGACCTTTATAATTCACTTTTTAATTCAGATCTTCATGGTTTAACACTTACAGCTGACGGAATCATGCCGGGAATGGACAGAGATATCGTGTTGGAGGCTCTCTCTGCTCTAACCAATTCTACAATAAAACCTATGACTAAAGGCGATGACAGCATCAGCGCTGCTGACTTACTGACAATTAAAAACTTTCTCAGTGCTGTTCTACTTCAGCCAACAGTAAGAAATCTGAAATCACTGGCTAAAGCACTGAGCAGTTTAAACCTAGATGAAGCCGATAGCGACGATGAAATCTCCAGCTTAAGGACTGAGCTGTTTGTGGACATTGAGAACTTCTTTGAGCCAAACTACGATTATGATTTCCGAAACTTCACAGATGACTCGCAGTTAGAACGTGGTGGTGAGCCGTACAAGCGCCCATGTGGCTGGTACTGCTTTGCTCTGAAGGTACTGGATAAATACCCAGATGGAAATGGCTGGCTCGGTTCTGTAGGTTGGAGGGCTCATTCTGAGGCTGGTGAGTGGCCCGTGTCCTTCCATGGCACCAGCATTGAGGGAGCTAAAAGAATCACGAGCTCACATTTCAAAGCCGGTCCCCATATGGCTTTTGGTCGAGGCATCTACTCAACTCCCAACATCACCATCGCTGAAGGTTACACCATGTCAAAGACTTTCACGTCCAAGAAAAACGGGAAAACCTACAAAGTCATCATGCAGAACAGGATCAACTCACAGAAACGGCAGATTATCAAAGGGAAATACTTCTGGCTCATCCCTGTTCCTGAAGGCAGCACAAAGGACAAGGAGAAGGAGATTGTGGAGAGTTCCATACGCCCTTATGGCATTCTCATCAAATAAGTGTAACTCGAATAATCTAATAAACCTGTGAGTTATGTTCATTACTTCTACCAATATTTGTATCTGAGCTGATAGTAAATCGGGGTATTTGTATGCTGGGGAAAGCTCAGTGTGTTAGGATTTGTTATTAATTTTTATATTGGTGTGTTGGTGGGAATATATTATTTTAATGTACTTATTAAATGCACATTTATTTCAGTAAAAACTATTTCATTATTTCCAGAAATATCATGTCTGACAAAATCAGGCAAAAAATTTTACTCTGGTGAATGTTATAAATTTAACCTGATTAATATATTGTGTCAATATTTTGCTAATTTGATATTACTGATGTATGATAATGAATATTTGTTTTGTTTTGGAAAACTGCTTAAGAAGTTATCTTTAACTTTAACTTTAACTGTCTGTATCTTACAATTTGTTCAATTTGTTACAATTTGTGATTTGTACTAACGTGACAATGGAATCACTCTTATGACTGTGTAATATTGCAAAAAATAAATGCCCCGATTGAAAAAAAGTCATGTTTGTCGATTTCTACCCTTATGTAGGCATTAAGACAACAGCAAGATTTGGCGACATCGAGTGGAAAGGTAGGGAAATACAGCTTAGTGCTGTAAAGGATGAGAATCTTTTTAAATCTTCATCTATTATTAAAACTCAATCACCGTTTGGTTTTAGCATTGATTTGACATATATATGTATATAATATAAAAAGATAAATATATATATATATATATATATATATATATATATATATATATATATATATATATATATATATATATAAAGATAAATAGCATATTGACCATTTAACACTTTAACGCTTTAGCTTTTTTTTTTTTTTTTACTAAAAATATTACAGAAATAGCTTCCTCTATACATCATCTGTATGTTTATACAGGTTGGTGTGTAGTTATAGAAATATGACTCTAAAATAAAATATTATTTAGTTTAGCAGCTCCGATGGTTCAGTGATAAGAGCCAACAGCTGGAAACGATTTGAATCACAGTAATGTATTCAGAGATCTCTGTTACAGACTGTCACCCTGTACAGCCAAGTCACCTTTATTTCTATAGCAAATTTAAATGGTAACGAGTATCGGAAAAGTGTTGAACAATAAAATGAATTAGCAAATACTAGTTAAAATTATACAATAAATTAAACAAAACGTACCATGCAAATAAGACAAATAAAAGACCAAACAATAAGACAAAAAGAATTAGACTCAAATGCTTCAGAGAATGAATTGGTTTTTAAATTTGACTTAAAGATATCCATTATGGGCAATGCCTTTATGAAAAATGGAAGGCTGCTCCATAGTCTGGGGCAGCTACAGAAAAAGCCTGATCACCTTCTTAGATCTAGGAATGGCTAAAACCAAATGGTTGGACGACTGTATGGCTTGTTTATTTTAGATTAGATTAGAGATAACTCATAGCCAAGCCAAGCAAAGCTTTAAAAACAAAGAGTAACACTTTAAATTCAACTCTATACTTTACTGGTAGTCGGTGCAATACCACGAGTACAGGTATAATGCTTTTTCTTATCTTGGTACTGCACTTTGTACCAAGCGTGATAAGCTCGGCTGGCAGATTCCAAAGTACAACAAATTGCAGTAATCATATGAGAAAAGATAAAACCATCAATGACTGTTTCCAAGTCTTTAAAAGACAAGATGCTCTCATTGTTTCATGAAATTGATTGCTTACTCAAAATTGATGGTTTTCTAAAGTTTATAACCAGTTACATTAGTTAGGTTTCATTATGCAGGATCTAAAAGAAGTTGCAGACTACTCTAAATATTCCAAATTAATTGACTATACTCCACTTTAAATTGAAATGATCTGTATTATTGTGGTTGCTTCTAATGTTTTTTATAATAAACATGACATTATGGAAAAATGTAACTGGATATATCAGATGTACTTTGCACTAACCAGCAATTTTTTTATTTCACTTTTATATTATTTTTAGATTGTATTGACCCATATATTGGTATTTTTTCATTTGATATATTCATTGTATTGATCACATATTAGTTTCCTCTTTTGGTACAGACCTCTGATCTCTCCCCCATCTGTCTCATTCTGGTTCAACTGGCTGCACAGAACGAGTACAGAGTTCGGTTGGATTGGGCAAAGGTCTGTTATATAGGGTAGTTTCCCCCCCCCCAAAACCATGTAGGTAATGAGGAAATAATACATGGAGAGTGAAAGTAAAAGAAGCGATCGTTGTAATTCAGTTTTCAGTTTGAATTCAGATCTTCATGGTTTAACACCTACAGCTGACGAAATCATGCCGGGAATGGACAGAGATATCGTGCTGGAGGCTCTCTCTACTCTAACCAATTCTACAATAAAACCTATGACTAAAGGCGAAGACAGAATCAGCGCTGCTGACTCACTGACAATTGAAAACTTTCTCAGTGCTGTTCTACTTCAGCCAACAGTAAGAAATCTGAAATCACTGGCTAAAGCACTGAGCAGTTTAAACTTAGATGAAGCCGATAGCGACGATGAAATCTCCAGCTTAAGGACTGAGCTGTTTGTGGACATTGAGAACTTCTTTGAGCCAAAGTACGATTATGACTTCCGAAACTTCACAGATGACTCGCAGTTAGAACGTGGTGGTGAGCCGTACAAACGCCCATGTGGCTGGTACCGCTTTGCTCTGAAGGTACTGGATAAATACCCGGATGGAAATGGCTGGCTCGGTTCTGTAGGTTGGAGGGATCATTCTGAGGCTGGTGAATGGCCCGTTTCCTTCCATGGCACCAGCATTGAGGGAGCTAAAGGAATCGCGAGCTCATATTACAAGGCCGGTCCCCGTAAGTCTTATGGTCGAGGCATCTACTCAACACCCGACATCACCATCGCTGAAGGTTACACAATGTCCAAGACTTTCACGTCTAAGAAAAATGGGAAAACCTACAAAGTCATCATGCAGAACAGGATCAACCCACAGAAACGGCAGATTATCAAAGGGAAAGACTTCTGGCTCATCCCTGTTCCTAAAAGCAGCACAAAGGACAAGGAGAAGGAGATTGTGGAGAGTTCCATACGCCCTTATGGCATTCTCATCAAAGAAGTGTAACTCGAATAATCTAATAAACCTGTGAGTTATGTTCATTACTTCTACCAATATAAGTATCTGAGCTGATAATAAATCGGGGTATTTGTATGCTGGGGAAAGCTCAGTGTATTAGGATTTATTATTTCGCTTTATTTTCATCCATTGGATGGACAAAATCAGGCAATAATTTCTACTCTGGTGAATATTATGAATATCATATTTTAATATTTTGCTGATCTTATATTATTGGTGTTGAAATATTTGTTTTGTGTTACAATGGTTGATAAAAAAAATCGCTTTTAGTACACTGCTTAAGAAGTTTTCTTCTTTCTAACTGTTCATATCATATGTTTTTTATTCTTCTTGTAATATTAATTTACAAATCTGCTATAGAATGTAGGATGGTAAATCTTAGTATATTAGTTTTTTTTATATGTACAGAAAAGCATGGAAATGTATCTAAAATACACTGATGTTTTAATCTATGTTGAGCAATGTAATCAGCCGTTCGTTCATTTGAAATAATTAAGACAACATTATATTTGTATAGTTTTGAAACGGCAGAACAGCATTCACTACTCTTCCTTTCTCTATCCTGTCTAAAAATCGAGCAATGTTTTGATTAAAAAAGAACCAGCCAAATACATTAATGTTATTGGTTTTATACTACTAACTGTGCTCTTTTTAAAAAATCAATCAATAAATCAATTATCAGTTCTAAACACAACAGTTCAAGTCTGAATTCTATACTATTCTGCTGTCTTTCTAAGTTGTGTTGCTAGATTGGTTACTTTATAAGTTTTGTGGTTTTAAAAAAGGCTATATATATATTATACTATATATTATAAAGTTTGTCAAACAGCTGTTGGTAACAGCAAAAACTTAGTCCATCACCTCATCAGTAAACAAGTTTTGGAATACAAAGAGTGTATGATATCAGACATCATTTGAAAGGGCATTTCCTTGAGACACTGCATATGACAGGAAAAGAAGGTGATGGGACTGTGGTAGCCTAGCGGTTAAGGTACTGGACTATGGACCAAAAGGTCCAGAGTTCAAATCCCGCCTCAGCTGCCACTGTTGAGCAAGACCCACAATTGCTTGGATTGTAAGATTGTATCAATTGTAAGTCGCTCTGGATAAGGGCGTCTGCTAAATGCTGTAAATGTAAATGGAGCGACATTACGAGCGCAGTAGCAATCAAGTTCAGAAGAACTTTCACTTCAAGTTTTAATTTCACCCTTGAGCTTCATATCTTAAATTAAAACAAATCTAATGAAAAGACTTCTCTCTTCTACGTGGAAAAAAAATGCTGTATTTAAAACAACACTGTCTTAAAGTCTCCCTACAGTACCTCAAAAACGTTAGCTAGCTTCATTGGACAGTGTACTGACATTTATTTTTCACTTAGAATAATTATTCATCAAAATCACTTCATACGGTTTCGTTTGTGTTTTTGATGTAATTCGTTCACATTGTGAAGTTGTGTAAAATTTCCTTCACAAAAGGCGGTAGTGTTTTTTCAGCTCCTCTGAGCTGAATAGCTCGTGCTTTGTTTCCAGCCAATTAGAACGCGCTCGTGCCGTCATTTGATGGTCATTTGAAGGCGCACAGTTTAATGGTCACTTTCTCACAGAAACACTCACACAACTGCATTCATCAACAAAACAATACAAATAACAACAATCTTACTACTACGAAAATCAGGGTGTGTTGATTACATGATATGTACTGCTTTGAGACAGCGAATGTGCACTCAATACTTTCCCATCTGTCCAAACCGAGCTGATAAACGCACAACCAGAAAGCTTTAAATACGATGTTTACATTGCTGATTTTAATCAACCCAGCTCTACGCCACAGAAACACAACTCATGTTCATGTTTACATAAGGACATTGTTTAGCTACTTAAAAAAAAAAACATCGTCACGAACAGGATTCGAACCTGTGCGGGGAAACCCCATTGGATTTCGAGTCCAACGCCTTAACCTCTCGGCCACCGTGACCGCGCATTGACGAGGCGCTCAGTTGCTATATGAATGAGCGGGGCGTCTGTACGAACGTTTCAGTAACTGAATATATTTTTTAGACCGTGAAAACTACATCGAAAAATGTCTGTAAATCCGAATAATTACCATTCTGAGTGTATTGTTTTGTAACGGCGACGTATTCTGAGTTGTCGTGTTGTTCACATGTTGAACACCAAGGGGCGACATTTTCCCGTAGTCGATTGAAGTGTCTTAAAATGGCGGATAAAATGTTAAAACGAAATGAAATGTTTTACCAACTTTGGCTTTCTTATTATTGCTTGGTACTCTTCAAAATCACGCGAGAAAATAATTATGACATCAATGTTCAGTTCTAAAAAAGTACCTTAGAGATCATACGTGCTGATTATTTGTTTAAGTGCTGAGACACTTGGATGTTTACCATGATTTAATACTATATAAACATTAGTAAGTAAGTAATTACAAATGCCATGATGTCCTCATGCCGTCCTAAAATAGCAGACCCGTTATGTAACAGACTAGTTGGCAATTGTGTGGCTGTAATACTGTAAATATTTACTATTTAATAAACAGATAAAAACCAGTGGAGCTTAAATTGCTTACGTGACCAGAAGAACGGATGTGTGGCCAAAACTATCGATCCATCATGTGCTTGTGGTATTTTACTGACATTACAGCTAACACTGGTAGACAGAATGATTAGTGCAGCTAATTATGTGTTCATCCACAAAGCATCAACCCACCCAAACCCAAACATAATCTGAATTAAAGAGGAGCATTCAAAATAAACAGGCATAAAAGGTTGAAAAACTTTATTTTAGAATAAACATTCGGTGCATTAATAACAAACAAGTGAACACAGTTAGGATTTATGATCTTTGGCATTGTTATCTTTATACTCAGTGTGAAAATAAAGATTCAGAAAGGTTTAATAATGCTGCACAGCATGACATACAGACACAGTGTTTATACATTTTATGATAGAATGAAAGTAATTAAACCTCAGTAGTGATTTTTATAGATGATGTTAGTACAGGAGGTTTAAATCTACTGGATCTTTTGAAGGGGCAAGAGATTATTAGGTTTAAACACATGCCCTTCTGTTAGTCATTCACTATGGAGGGCCAAAAGGGTGAACAAAAGTGTGCTAACACTCTTGACTCCAGCAGATTCCGACATATCCACTAAACCTGTTTTGTTTTCTTGTGAGCTTCATTCATGATCCCCTGGTCATGGCTTTTGAAGAATCTAACCACTCGACTTAAAGTGAAGCTCTCACATCATCTAGAGAACTGATTTTACCAAACAGGAAAGTTATTTAATTTTACATCGTATTAAAATAAGAACAGCAGTCAAGACAGAGCATGAGAATCAAAATATAAATGAGAAGCAAACATTTAAGCAACAACGGACACAGGTCAAATTCTTGGCTGTATTACAAAAGAGAATCGTGGACTGCAAAAATGAAAGTACATAAACTCAAACACAGGAATTAAAATAATTCCAATGCAAATATTGATATATGAAATGGCTAAAGAGAACCATAATGTGTCCTAAACAGGAAATTAATGAAGTGGAAAAAGACAAAAGTCCTTTACGTCTTGCCAAGTTAAACATCGCTTCCTTTATTAAACAAAACCTGGAATAAGTAAGATATTTGCCTGGGTAGGAAGATACCGACTTTATTTCAGTGTATTTCAAAATGTAAATAATTTTTATTCCCTCTCTTTAAATCAGTGGTCTTTTTTTCATATTTTTATTTCTAAAACACCTTGGATTAGGATGGACGTAAATACTCGATCTTACTCTAAAATCCAAGATACTTTTGATTTATTCTCACTATTATTTCTGTGGTGTTAGAGGTGATGCCACTTTCCTCAGTGTTTTTTGGGTGGAATCATGTGGGTATGGTTTCCAAAAAGCTGGAGACCCGTTTGCGCCAAGTGGGACATTTCTAAACGTACATGCTCACTTGCATTTTCTTGTTTCACCACATCCTGTTGGTTTTTAATAGCGAGCTCTGGTGGATCTGTTGGGGCTCGATGGGCGTTCGGTGTTTAACCAATCAGACGAGCTTCACTGAAGGTACCAACGAGAAAGATGCAAGTGGACTAAAAGTTTGATGAATCTGATCACGTCGAATTTGGATCGCTGCTGGGAGGAGGGATGGAGCTTCAGGAAGCCTCCACTTCAGGAGCAGCGGCGGCGGCAGCGCCCTCAAGCTCCTCTTGCTCGTCCTCTTCCTCCTCTACGTGCAGTGCATTGTGGGACAGGTTGGACGTCTCCTGAGGGAGTGTTGCCGAGAGAGCGTATTCAGCACTCACGTCCTCGAAGATCGACAGCTCAACCTCGCCGCTGTCATCCAGAAACGCCTTCTCATTCACCTCCACCTTCACCTCTTTCACCACTTCCACCTCCTTCTCCTTCACCTCCCCTTCCTCTGCATGATCACCCTCTTTCCCTGTAGACCCTCCCTCTTTCTCGACACCCCCTCCCTCTTTCTCCGTTTCCTCCTCCTGAGTGGGAGTGAGCTCGGCGTGGATCTCCATGAAGCCCTCGGCGGGTTCCTCTCCCTCTTTGATCTTTTTAAAGATCTTAAACGACGAGCTTTTGTTCTTCTGGCTCAGGCTCTTCTTGATCTTCTCGCGTTTCTCCGCCGAGACGATCTTGTTCATCTTCTTCTCGAAGTTCTCGCGCGAGAACGCCTTCTTCAGGCTGTCCACCTTCTTCAGGCTCGAGCGCTTGATCTTCTCGGTGCGAGACTTCTCAAGCGGTTCCAGAGCCTCCCCGAGCTCCTCCGCGTCCTCCTCTTCCTCTTCCAGGTCCTCGTCTGAGGAGAGCTGGACCGTGTGGAGCTCCTCCTCGTCTAGCGATTGGTTAAGGTTGTGGGAGGCGGATTCGCCTTCGGCGCCGCGGTAGGGATCCTTCACGAACACGCTGGCGGGGATCTCGTTCTGGTCCTGCAGCAATCACACAAAATCAGAAAAGGAGAGTTGTTTCATTTATTGCGAAATGTTTAGTTTGTGGCAAGTCGGAAACTAGACGGAACTCAACATTAAGAGTGGGACGCCAATGATGGGGAGTCAACCCAAGACCGGCATCAAGCAAATGGCCCCAGTGGTGAGACTGGAAGGCACTACCTGATGGTGAAAGCTATTTCGAAACATGGCAGCGACGCCGGGATACAAACTGGAGTATCTGAGTTGGTTCCCATCGTTTCTCCTCCTGGTTCGTATCCCGCCTCTGGTGACGTCAGGTTTGTGGGTCAGACTGCACATCTGAGACCGTCACAACTAGCCATCATGGTCCGTGATCCCAATGAGGGCTCTAGGGTTCCTCCCCTCCCCTCCTTGCTCTCGTTTCCTGTCTATGAGGTACAGACGTGGTCGATGCCAGTCTCAGGTTGACTCTACGTGATTGGTGTCCCACTCTTTGAGTAGTGCAAGCAGATTGGGGGTGCCCCCACATGGAAACATCCATATGATTTGACAAAAACTTGACAAAAACAGCAGAAGTCTTTTGTTACAAATGTTATCACATCGCGCAGTGACGTTAGTTTATAAAGCAATGACCAAACTTTTAAGGACGTGTCCCAAATCGATAACTGTTCCCTATACTACCCAACTGTTCCCTATAGACTAATAAGAGAATGTTGAATAGGGGTCTTGGGGGACACAGCCCATAAGTACCGACTATGGTAATGCAGTGAAAGTGCAATTAGAATTGCAATGTGTAAAAGTACTGTAAAGAAATAAAACAGCACTTTACTTTTTGCTTCGTGCCATTTTCTATTCCTAACCATCTCACGGACCCGTACGGACCCACGGGACTTTCTCCCTCCTCCTTCCCCTCAGAAATAGTTGCCACAAGTGCCGTTTCTTCACTTTTTCCATTTTAAGAAGACGCTTCTTCACTTTTTCCATTTTAAGAAGACGCCGCTTCGCTCCTGCACGCTTTATAAAACAGAGCTTTTTTCATCCAGTAAGCAACCAAACACAAGCTCACAATGCTGACATTTATGTTTCTTTCATGCATGGCAACGCAACTTTGTTTTACGTTTACGCCAGTCAGGACGTAAATCAATTATTCATAAACGAACTCAGAGCAAAATAGTTTTGTAAAACCAGTTTGAGTCTCAGATTCTCCAGGTACCTTGTAACGTTACAGTTCTTCAATCTAAGAGTAAGAGTTTCTTTATCCTGATCTGGGAGAGAGAGAGTTTAGTCGAAGGAAGCCAAACCCAGCAGAGCTCAGAGTTTCCACTGAGGAAGGACTGTGTGGTGGTTTGGGAAAGACATCTGGACCTCCGAAACACACACACTCTCACACACACACACTCTCACACACTTGGTAATATCAGCGTGAGGAATTTAGGAGGGAGTTTGAGTGCCTTTAGCGATAGCACAACGAATTCCAATCAGAATGAGATCGTACGCTTTGTGTGTGTGTGTGTGTGTGTGTGTGTGTGTGTGTGTGAGAGAGAGGCTTTGTTCTAATCCTCAGTCGGGAGCGCACTCATAGGAAACATGACATGACCGACCTGAATAACAGGAAGTGTAAGAACTCAGGAAGGAAAGTCGATTTGAGACAGGGCCAAAAAACAAAGGATTTTAACTGGTACACTGAGGTATTATACGGTTATACCTTTACACACACACACACACACACACACACACGCATAGATGTACATATGCATGGGTTAATACTTTTGACATAACATCTAACCCTTAACCATGCAGCACAAATGTCCTGATTTCAAAAGCGAGTTGAACGTGCAGGTAATTACAGGTGTGTAACTTAAGCTTATGTTATAAAGGTTACGCTGTACAACAGGCCGACTTTATGAACCCGTCCAGACATTGAAAACATTTATTCTGTAACTCCTCGTGCAGGAATGATAAACTAAAAAAGTAATTCACAATAATTTATAAGACCATCTGAAATGTTAAAGCTGCTTTGAGACGATGCTCGTTAGTAACAAAGTGATACAGAAATAAATCTGACACGACGTGAATTAACAAGAGGCAGCTCTGGAATCGCTGGCTTAATCGTTACGATAATGGAGCTCAATCGATGCGTAGTTTTAAGGGCGATTCAGATTCTGTGTCAGGACTCAGCTCCGGCGACTCTAACGTTGACTCTTGGTACAGTCGTACCTCGAAGCATTTTAACGAGAAAAAATTGTGTCTGCACCCTCGCTTAAACGTGGGTCAGTACCCATTTCCAGCTGTAACATTTGTTCTGTAACTCCTCGAGCAGGAATGAGACCGAAGGAAAGCAGCTCTTGGTTTCATCCATCAGGATTTGATTCGTTTATACGGCGAGGCATTTTTTTGGCTTCGTCTCAGAGAAGCATCGCTTTGTCCGTCTGGTTTGTCTCTGAGAGATTAATATCTTTAAACTTTAACAACCTGCAGATTAAAGGCAAACTGAGGCCACCTTGTACCACCGGGCATGGGTCCCTGTTTCACAATACCAACTCCCTGTCGGCTGGCACCTCAGGTTGTCTGGATCCATCATATTATCGCCATCCTACTCTCTGTTTACCCATGTGTGTTCATTCCTGCCTGGGGCTTCCATCTGCCCAGGGTTCTGAGTTACCTCTGGGCCTGGGGTGCCCCCGTACAACACACACACACACACACACACACACACACACACACACACACACACACACACACACACACAGAGTAATGAAGCTCAGCTCTATTTGGATGACAAGTGAGTCTGTGTTCCGTTTTAATTTGCATGAAATGCTTATCATGTGATTTGTTTATTGTCACACACACACACACACACACACACACACACACACACACACACACACACACAGCTAAAAGTCAGGACGCTCCACCATACCACAGCTGAACTGTGTGTGTGTGTTTACGGCTTTCTCTAAAGTTGCTGCCTAATAAAGTTGTCGGTGAGGAAAGCTCTGTGTGTGTGTGTGTGTGTGTGTGTGTGTGTGTGTGTGTGTGTGTGGGGATGAGTGTTTAGATAGCTCTGTCTCTGCAGCTTCAATAGAAGAAGCGAACGTTTACAGTTCAGGCCGAGGGACTCGATGCTCACTGTTACGATTGAACCTGCTTTTATTCGATTGAACGACCGAACCTGCTTTTGAACTTCAACGCAAACATAAAATTACCGACATTAAAACTTACGAAAAGTCCAACGATGTCAAACTCGTAAAGTAAAATCCCTGAACTCTCACACATTTCTTTACGTAAGCTAATCTAACGTGTATAGAACTCATTCTGTCTGTTCCTTTGTTGCATAAAAGTCACGTCCACACTTGTTATAAACCCCCGGGGCTCCGTACCACACACACACACACACACACACACACACACACACACACACACACACACACACACACACACCCTCCAACTTTGTTTCCCTTATTTGGTAATCACAGGATTTAAGACAAACAGGAGTAATGAAGAGAGATCAGCTTTATCAGAGTAGCCTCGTTAGTTTGGCATTAATAGATTTATTTCCGCATGACAACACCTACATGAAAGTGTCTAAGCAGCACAATTCTGAACGGCCAATTTCAAGCTCCTGTTGCTTTAAATGACACTGATAACTCATTAACTAGATAACTTAGTTTAATTCTTACATTTATCATCTAAGCCGCCCAAGCAGGTCGGGTTTCTTCTTGAGTTTTGCTCCTAAGAAGGTTCCTTCCTTATAACGGTTAGGGATTTTCCTTGCCACTGGCGCCCTAGGCTTGCTCAGTTTGGGATTGGCCCTAGATATTAGAAGATGATCTATAATGGTAAAGCTGCTTCTATAACGCTCCATGGTAAAAACAGCTATAGAAATAAATCTGACCGGACTTAATGAGAGGCAGCTCTGAAATCTCTCACTTAATTGTTACGATATCGGACTCGACTCTTTCTGGGACTGATTCGGTTCTACTACGCATTCAGCCGGCTGCGAGGTCCAGGTTTGAGTTGCATTTCCGGCTGCCTCTGGGTTCTGTCCCAGTTCTCTTAAAACCTTAAAACATTTAAAACTGGAGTCCGGTCTCACCCTTAGGACTTCGGGTCCTCATTTGCTTCCTTGCGAGATTTGTTTCTCAAAATAGTTTCAGCTCGGGCTGTTAATGGTCAGTCGGGTTTCTGTAGTGTAAACCATACAGCCAAAACTTTGTAGACGCCCAAAAAGGACCCCAGAAGCAAGATAATTACATTGGAGTTTGTTCCTTTGCTGCTTCTCCTAAGAAGCGTTCCACTTAGGTTGGACAAAAAGCCATGATTGTTTCCTCATTCGGTTCCTCACAAGGTTCGTTTCTCAGATAGTTCCTCCTGTGTCTTACTGAAGATGCTTTAATTCAAAGTTGGAATTACTTTATACACGACGCACAGTCACTTTGCTTCCTACACAAATCTGGACTGAATTTGTCGAGGCTCCGTTACGATGTAGCAGCACTCCTCTGTTTTTCTTCATTTGAACTTTTCCCTTCTCTTTTTAAATTGTTTTTTACTTATTTTTACTCTTCCACCATATATTTAATTTCATTTCATGCTAACTTTACATTTAACTTTACTTAAACTTTATATTGTTTAATTTGATTTGAATTCATGTTTTTCCCTGATTGTTCTAAATTATTATTATTATTATTATTTTTTAGTTATGCATTCTGCCGCAGGTGGTAGTTTTTAATTGCAACTTTTCCCTTCTCTTTTTAGTTTGTTTTTATCTATTTTTACTCTTCCACCATATATATTATATTATTTTTCTTAACTTAATTTTACATTGTGTTTGATTTTTTTTTATTTGACCTTATTTATTTCATTTTCAATTATTTTTATCCCAGTCTAATTCACTGACTGTTCTTACTATTTTACATTGTTTTTTTTCTTTTTCTTTTCTACTGCAGGTGATAGTTTTTAATTTCACCATATATTTTATTTTATTTTACTTTATTTTACATGGTTTTGTTTTATTTTAATTTATTTTATGTTATCGATGATTCTAGGTCGTTTGGTTTGAAAATGAACTCCAAGTAACAGAAATGACGCTGATTTTCTTTAGTATGGCTTACGAAGGGAAAGTGGGATGCATTGTGGGAAATGTAGTATAAACACAGTAATAAGACAACAACTTCAAACTTGATCACAAGACTGTTTCACTGCCTGACTGTTCTACATTAAGGTCTCTGCTGTGTGGCATTCCTGAGATCCTAAACACACACACACACACACACACACACACACACACACACACACACACACACACACACACACACACTGGGAGTGAAGTCGTGGAAGCTTCCTGACGGAAAGAATTAACGAATATTCCACATTGTGTGTTAGGAAATGTTTTTAGGAATGCACCATTTTGTCTGAATGCCCCACCCAGCTTCGGTGGGAGTCTTACACACACACTCTCTCTCTCTCTCTCTCTCTCTCTCTCTCTCTCTCTCTCACACACACACACACACACACACACACACACACATACACAAAGCTGCAACATTACACTCCAGCACACACCGGGACACACCCTGCATTCAGTGTGCATTCAGCTCCCCCTAACACACCCACACACACACACACACACACACCAGCTCTGCATTCACTATGTGTTGTGGAATGTGCACATGGTTCCTCTGTTAGTGGGCATAAGGTTGGCATGGTGGTGCCACTGCTCATCTGGTTTGTGTTTGCACCGTGGATGAAGAATGAAGACAGATCATGAGTAGAAGGTCCTGCGGTGGATCCGATCAGGCCTGGATTTATTATAAACACCCACAAGCACCACTGCGTACGCCACACCAAAAGTATTAGGGCGCCCTTATAGCGATCCTAATAGGATGATCATAAGTTATGAAGCACACGATGACATTCCGACACGTGTCAAACAACACAAAGTCTAGTGGAAGCTTCTCGGATGAGCGGAGGCTTCTGTGGCAGCAAAGGAACAAACTCCAAACGAGAACGGCACCTTACATCTACCTACAGCCTCCACCGAACCTAAACCAGCCTAACCCTTTTTGTTAATTACAAGGTATAGGTTTAGTTTCCGTTCCACTGACAGTGATGTCCCTTATTTTTACTCTTTCACCATATATTTAATATCATTTTATTTAACATCATTTTACATTGTCTTATGTCATTTTAATATAGATTTTTATCCTAATGTAATTCTCTGATAGTTCTTACTATTTATTTATATCTTTATTTTTATGTATTCTACTGCCAGTGATAGTTTTGCATTTGAAATTTTCCCTTCTCTTTTTAATTAGTTTTTACTTATTTTCTCTCCTCCATCATACATTTTATTTAATATTATTTATCTTTATTTTACAATGTCTTATTACATTTATTTTATCTTATTCATGTCATTTTAATATATTTTAGCCCAATGTAATTCACTGATTTTGTTTTTACTTTTTAATAATTTACTTATTTTATGTATTCTACTGCAGGTGACAGATGTTTTAGTGTTCTATTTAATTTAATTGTATTGTATTTTATTAATTAAAATTAATTAATTTTATTTCTTAATCCCCAGATGTGATTGCTGACTTTCTAGTTCACCCATTCGTTCTTTTGTGCTTCATTGTTTACTCATAAAAAGCATTTGTTATGTTTCTAGCGGTGCCTTCTGGCTGGGTGGGACGTCACATATAGGGTAAGGAAGGGACAACAGCGCCCCCTTCCAGGCTGGCATCTCATCCAGGGCACGCTTGCACCAAAAAAATTTAAAACCTCACCCGATTTTGTCTCCGGGTCAGTAACCCTCCGAGACCTCGCCTGATCATCTCATCTTAATGTACGAATTACTACATGAGGCCACTCCCTCACCCCCTCACCTGGAAGATGAGCACTCTGAAGTTGTCCCGGTGCAGCAGGTAGTCGTGGTTCTCCTCCAGCCTCCGGACCTGGGCGGCCTGCTTCTCCATCTTGTCTCGGACGTCCTTCATGATGGCGCTGATCTTGCGGTTCTTCTCCAGCAGCTTGTCGACGTTGTTGACGGCACTGCTGTTGCTCTTCAGCAGCTTGTTCATGTCGCTTTGGATGTGCTTGACCGAGCCCTCCATGTCGCACTGCCACGCCTCCATCTGCAGCTGCTTCTCCTGCACCGAGTCCAGCATCTTCACCAGCTGGTCCAGCAGCGTCAGGACCGTCACCGCGCTCAGCTCGTGGTCCTCCTCCAGGTTGACGTTCGCCAGCTGAAGGTCAGAGGTGGATGGCAGGGCACCAGATGTCTGAGGGTCGCACGGGTCGCTCGTCCCGGGGGCCACCAGCTCCTGGCTCTCATGCTGGTTCTCCACCGTGCCGCTCTTCTCCACCAGAACCTCGTCTTCTCCCATGATCAGGCCGTCTGCACTTGGTCCCTGCGTCTCTGAACTGTCTGAGCTTGTCGGGAAAAGTTTCCACCAGCTCCAGCCAAACCCTCTCTCCCGCTCTCTCTCTCTCTCTCTCTCTCTCTCCGTTTCAGAAGGGTGCAGCTTTCCCCTTCAGCTCAAATATTTGTTCCCACCCCAAAAGAGGCGGAGTTTGGTTGCCATGGCAGCGTCGAGCAGTGTTGAGAAAGCTATGCAGAGTGTGTGCCTGAGCTTAGCTTTGTTTTTCTCTCTGTGTGGGGACCAAACGTTCCTACAGCCATAGGAATATAAACTATAAACAAACTTCTCACATTCTCCCTGGCTTAAATCTTAAATACAAACTGAAATCTGCTCTCTGTAACTCTGGATTAATTCTATCTGCCTTAAAGACACCTCTGTAACCCTTGTTTGTCCTACTGTGCACTGTCACAATAAAATATTATAACCTCATAAGCCATCCACAGCCAAATCCTTCATACAGGACCGATGAGGATGAGGAGGGGATAATACACAGCATTTAAGCTTTCTGTCTCAAATAAATATTAAAATGTCTGTATTATAAAGGTTCGCTTTAATGTTTGTCTTAAAAACTATAATAGGAAATAAAAACCTGGCTTATGTATTTCTAATTCATGTCTGAATGACAGAAAACGAGTATGGGCGAACCCTTGCGACACCTGCTGCCAGAAAAGAGCTTTGTGTTTAAGGTTTGTACTGTATTAAGTGTTTTATATATTTATTGTTTAACATAAAAGGATCTAACGTCAAACGGCATTTTACCAGCAGCCCAAGGTGTACATGGTAAGAAAAAACTCCATAAGGTCTAAACACCAGACAGAAATCAAGATATATATATATATTTATATCCACAGGACTGAATAATGAAATAAAATCCGTCAAACTTTTTGGCCACTAGAGGCACTGTAGAGCAAAGATAACGCAAGGCCTTGAAGTTTTGCGAGTAGGCAGATCTTTTTTCATAACTGGATTTGGAATGTGTCAATCAAACAAGGAGGCGGGGCTACAGACAACTTGAGGCGTTTGGTATTAAGTACAGGTCAAAGGAAAGCCCTCACTGATAGGAACACCAGTGTGTGTGTGTGTGTGTGTGTGTGTTTTCAGTGGAATAAAGCAGCGCTGCCAAAGCAAACTCTCTCACTCACATTGGCAGTAATCCAACTTAACCAGGGATCATTGTGTGTGTGTGTGTGTGTGTGTGTGTGTGTGTGTGTGTGTGTGTGTGTGTAAACAATGAGCCTATGTTTGATGAAAGGTGTGTTGAATTTGTAACTTTTTGCCCATTTATATTTTTGTGTGTAAGCTGTATGAGCAGCACAGAGCGGTAACCATGGCAACAGGGCAGATGGGAGGGCAGCGCCGTGTCTAAACAGACAGCGCCAACTCAGGTTCTGCACCTACTCCTGGAAAGTTACAGCCAACGGGCACTGACCTCATCCTTCTTCCACCACTGGCGCTCCAGAGGTAAGGTCAGGCGCTGGACTCATTGGCGCCCCCTGGTCACATGTTGCTTCGAGTCTGCAGCGGGGCAGGACCTGCAACTGATAAGACACTCCAGAAAGTTTAATTTTAGTGCTTGATAACGTTTCAGAACAAGTTCGTGTTTGCTCTAAAGCACTTGCCGTGACGTTACTGCAGAACTGGATGTGGTTTTAGGCTGGGAGGAGATTAACAGAAAAGATTTTGGGTGAGATAAAGACTTCCATGGAATCAGAACTTTATTTTAAACAACACATGTTATTTGTGACGGACGGGTGCTGATGAGGTTGCATTTTTGGCCAAACCGTCACAAAGTTTAAAAGCAAACAAAATCCATATCAGAAAACAGATCAAGTACAACTTTAGGGAATAGCATCATATCTATTAGGATAGATTTTCTCACATAATTGAGATCTTCATAGCTAATAGAGACCAGTTAGATCAGATATCTCTAGATCAGAATCTCATGAAGGACAGACGTGTTAGCAGAAACAGGACTGAAAACGAAAGACGATTCGCTAAAAACACTGAGGATTTTCTGCATTGCTCTTCACAAGGAAACCAAACTATCTGGTTAACCGTGTAAATGTTCAGATCCTAGGCGAGGCCTGTTTGGAATGCGTTGATCATTTGGAGAAATGTCTCCACCGTGTGGCCACAAGCATGTAGCGCAACACCCAGCATTAGTGAATAATAATAATAATAATAATAATAATAATAATAATAATACATTACATTTGTATAGCGCCTTTCACAACACCCAAGGTTGCTTCACATTGACAGTACAACTATACAGATGCAGTAGAAGATGAATGAAAGTGCTGAGAGAAAAGATAAGTTTTCAGGTGACTTTTAAACTGAGAGAGAGAGGTCTTGCCTTTTCCGGGTGTGTGTCCTTTCTTATTGTACAAAAAATCTGATTATAACCTGGGGTTTTAATGTGGTTCAGAAATTGAAGATTTATTTAGCCGAAATTCTCCACCCACTGACCCACAGAGATTCTTAATATAGACCTTCTGATTTATTTAGGATATTGTTTTTATGATTTAGGACAAAACACAGATATCACCTGATGACCTGGGGGTTATACACAAAGTACATAAAAGAGGAAAAAACAGAGCAGGTACAATCAGAGCTGGCTGATTACTCCATTGTAGCTGCATCATGCTGACCTTCCTTCCATTCTGTCAACAGGAAAGCAGCGTGTGTGTTCTTTCACTCAGTAACCTAACAGTACACACACAAAGGTACAGCTTTCTCTATCTCTCTCGCACACACACACACACACACACACACACACACACACACACACACACTGACAGATATGTATTTCCATGTTTTCCACTTCTATTGTGACCCCATTAACACCCAGTCATTACTGGAGAAAAGCCAAACATGAGGACTCGCATTAATCATAATTTCCTTGAAAGGTTACTTGATCAAAGTGAAAAAATAGACTGTATTACTACATATAACCATAAATTAGAAATCTTTCTATCGTAACAGTAACTAAAACTGAACTAGTACTGAAATGTAGGGAGTGCTTCCATTTATTTGGAGAGTATATACAGCAACATGTTAGGTAAAACTATTAGTGGAATTAGTGGAAAAAATTAAGTATTCATAATAAGAGTATAACAACACGGTTCAAATCAAGCTGGAAACGCAAATCCTGAGGCTATGAGCTCGAATCCCTGGTAGCACTTGCAAGTGATACTGCAAAAGATGGGGAAAATGGCTGAGATTTTGAATGTTTTTGAAGATGGAAGATTTTTTTCTTCCTCCTTAAAATTATTATGGAAACAAAACCTCTGTCACTGGAAAGGACTGGAAAGGAGTCGCTGTTAATTCTACCCACCACGTTCCCACGGGAAACAGGGGTGCAGTCTCAGTTCCTGCACAAAACCTTTAACTTCAGTTTAAAGTCATTTTAAGAAAACAGACTTCCCCAGGTTGAAATTGGAGGCTTAGTGTTTGGGATTCACTACATAGAAAGCAGTATTATATATTATATTATATTACATTATATTATATATTACTTAATTAACAGTGAATAAACCTGCTTCTGTTTCTGATACAGAGTAGCTTTAGGGTGATGAAGCTTTAGGTTGTAGTTAGTACCAAACCTCCCACAGACTTAAGTGAGAAAGTGCTCACATGGGTTCACAAACCTTTCCTGCAATTCTATGTTAAAAAAACATTGGTATTACTGACTTTATTTTTTTTTAAAATCAGGACCGTTCATTAAGCTTGGAGTCATTTATTGCAGCTTAAGACATAAATAAAACTTTCATTGAATCACAGCGGAATAAATAAAGTCCTTCAGATAAAACCTTCATATCGATCATATCATCGTTACTGTAATTATTATACATCTATTTAAATAAATATCTGTCCTATATACACCTCTACACTGCTACAGGCTACTTCAGCACGTTATGACCAATAAAACTTGGCGAGACGACGTGTTCACGTCTTTTAGGGTTACGAATGGCACACTGGCGCAGATCGAGTCCCAAACGGGTCCCTTTTAGTCAGAACGTCCTAAATGTTCGTTACTTGGCGTTCCGGGTCCTTCGGAGGGCGGCGGGACTCGGGCTGGCGGCGTGGCTCCTCCAGCGCCGGCGCAGCACGAAGTCGTAGTTGGCAGTGGGACACATGGCGTAAAAGGCGTTGGCTTTGTCCGGCAGCAGCAGCTCTGACAAAGGAGCAAAATTATGTCAAATCCAAAAAAATAAAAAATAATGTAAAGAGATATAAAGGAATAAGTCCCGGGTTCGATTCCGGCCAGTGCTGAGGGAGGGGAGGGCAGACAGGAATCATCCCACAGTGCTCACTTACTCACTTACTCTCTACAAGCATATCCGGAAGCACAGGGCACAAGGCACGAACCAAGCCAGAACAGGGCGCCTCAAATTTCAGGTGGGGAGAACATGCAAACCTCAAAAACTCAAAGCCAGACTCAAAGGCTCACCTCTGTCGCTGGACAGCAGCTGTACGAGGTCGAAGTCGTTGCAGCTCTCGTCCTCCAGGTGGTGCTTCTCCAGCGCTCTCTGGATCACCTGACTCGTCTTGTCCTGACTGGTGATCTGGGACACAAACGAGCGCCAAGTTTAACACCTTACCTGATTCTGACCCATATGGCTTCCCGTGCACTGCTTAGAGTCAGTGGTTGCTCTGCTTACCATAATGCTCTTGTAGACGTTCCCGCTGTCCAGCTCCATACTGACTTTGATGATGCGGCAATCGGACGTCTGCTTACTATGGGATGGATTTGAGGGACAGGGTGACGACGAGGATGATGACGATGAAGGGGAAGAATAGGCTCCGTCTGAGCTCAGGCAGGAGAGATCAGACTGAGAGGAGGAGTAGGGGGAAAGGAGGGAGGAGTCTGCTGAGGTGCTGGATCCAGACTGCAGGACACACACACACACACACAGGTAAAGCCAGATACTGTATTATAATAATAAAGAATCGTGAATCGAGTTTTAAAGTGAAAAGAACCGAGACAAATGTTTATAGTTCAAATGCGTCAAAAAGCGAGGTACCACTGTATTATTAACCATTCATAATAAATACTATTTCAGTAAAACCTTAATCTTGATATGTAACTATATATATATTGAAAATTACAGACCTCTCTCATCTTTCTAAGTAGGAGAACTTGCACAATCAGTGGCTGGCTAAATACTTTTTTGCCCCACTGTATATAATCACCTGTGATTTGGGGCGGAGGGGTGAGGAGAGTTCCTCCAGCTCAGAGCTGCTGGATCCTGAGGAGGAAACGCTGATCTGATCCGAGTGCGTCTTCCTCCCTGAGCTCTCGCTGCTGCTCAGCAACCTACACACACACACACACACACACACACACAGTCATAAGACAGGGCCAACCGCCAGTATATCAGAATTTGGGGCCGGATTCACGAAAGCTTTCTTAAGAAAAAACTTGTGAAGGTTCTTAAGACAAACACTAACAAGTCCATACGAATGTTCTTAAATGCAATTCTTGAAAAAACGTAAGAAGTTCTCAAATATAGCGCTCCTTTGTTTTCTTATGGAGCCTACGTTGCATTTTACAGCTTATAATAAATATGCCGTGTAAGACACATTGTGAATTTGTATCGACTGTCATTTCCATTATTAGTTTAATCCCCTCTAAGGACGGCAAAATGGAGGAAATTCAAACCAAGCCTTCAAAAAACTTAGAGGTGATGGTAGAAGAAATAGCCGGCTTTGCCATAAAGCGTCCAAAGACTTTTGCATTTCAAGGATGACCTTCACTCCAAAGGCTTTTTTTTTTTTTTTTTGAACGTTCTTTTTATTAAGGTTTTGCAGTGCACATGACATAGGCAAGACAAAATTTAAACAACCACCGTGTAGCTCACGCCAAAGGCTTTTAAGCATGTAAATTGAAATGGAAACCTTATTTCCAGTAACTAAACTGTTTGAAGTCTTTCGATGCTTACCTTCAGTTCTTACCGCCTAAGACAAGTGTGAGGTTACTGTAAGGTTAAGAAAACATTTAAGAATAGAATGTGTTCAAGAATACCACTCATTCTTAGAATTGTTCTTAAGAAGAGAGCTAAGAAAAAAATGAAGATAATTCTTAAGAAGTTATTTGAAGAATAACTATCTTCCTAAGAATGAAGTTAAGAAAAAGCACACATTTAAGTAGATTTTCTTTCTTAAGAAACTTTTGTGAATCCGGCCCTTGGTCTGTAAGCATGTGTGTGACGTACGAGCCTAGTTTCTTAGTGATGAGGCGGTTGCTCCAAGGGCTTGGAGACCCGGGACACGAATCCATGGGGGGCTCCAGCTCTCTGGACAGATCATAACTGCACACACACACACACACACACACACACACACACACACACACACACACACACACACACACAAAATTAATGCTTACATTCACATTTAGTCTTTTAGCAAACACCCTTATCCAGAGTGACATGAAACTAATACAGTCTTACACTCTAAACAATGGTGGGATGGGAGTCTTGAGTGAACATAATTAATAAAGCCCTGGTTACCTGAGTATTCACTATCCAAACTGCTGTGGGTTTGACCGTATATTGTGAAAATTCTCTGCATGGAATGACCGAACCAAACATACTCATAAGTCGTTTTAATTTGCAACGATTCCACCAAGAGATTTGGGACACAGTGTACTGACCTCTGCTGGTCAGACAGGAGGGTGCAGCTGTTGAGCACGGCAGAGATGCTGGGGTGAGACGACAGAGAGTAGAAAGAACACGAAACCTGAAGCTGTCTGATCTGAGAGAGAACATCAAACTCCTGAGAGAGAGAGAGAGAGAGAGAGAGAGAGACAGACAGACAGAGAGAGAGAGAGACAGACAGACAGACAGACAGACAGACAGACAGACAGAGAGAAAGAGAGAGAGCAATTTAACCACATCTTTACATAAACCATATTTTAATTTGTAAAGATACATAAATTAATTTTATTAATTTTACCTACCCTTCGTCGCTTCTCAAAATTGATTAGACCCCCCTGTGAGACAAACACATTATTATTATTATTATTATTATTATTATATCATCATCAATATTATTATAAGAATTACTAGTATCATTATCATTATTATTATTATTATTATCATTATTATTATTATTAAAAGTACTACTATTATTATGAAGATTATTATTATTATTATTATTATTATTGTTATTATTATTAACAGATTATTCTGTTATAGTATACACAGGTGAGAGCTCAGGTGTGTCAGGACCTCCAGTGTATCTGTTAGAGCTGTGTCCAACATGGTCAGGACAGTCAGGTATGTCCCCAGGTATGGCACCTCCCCCACACTGCAGCCCTGCACGCACGCGCACGCACACGCACACACACACACACACACACACACACACACACACACACACACACACACACACACACACACACAGAGTTTAACATGGTTGTAACTCCCCTACCGCTCTGGGAAAGTCTAAAATATCGTCATCAATCCAAACCACCATGTAACACACACACACACACACACACAGGCAGGCAGACAGACAAACACACACATTTCCTAGAAGGAAGCATTATGATTTATAATTTAAGGAGTGGAGCAGAAACCATAGAAAGAGGAAGGGACGAGTTATTTACAGAACACACTCACTCTCTCCTAACACTGCTAAGCTGACATGTACCCATTCTACACTCACACACACTTAAGCTTAATTTAAAACTAAATTCTCCAGCAAACAGGAATCTGAGAAGAGAGCAACTTATATTACTGTCCATCTAGGTAGCCTGTTCTTAAAGAGAAAGGTTTATAAATGATTCATTCAGGTGCTGTGGCACATATTAAAGCATGAAGCACATTCGGCAGAAACAACAGAGTCTCCTGAACCAGTTTCTGCTTCAAACGTCGTAAGCCTTTATAATAATCAGGAGAATGGACGCCAAGGTTTCGGAACAATTATTTGTTTAAACAAGGATTTATGCAACATAAAGGACAGAGGGTTCTCACCATAATATATGTAAGAATGTTGCAGGACACGAATTCCAACTCCGCCCCATATTTCACCTGACAGTGTGTTAGACTTCAGGATTAAAAACTCAGCTAACATGCTGAAACCCTCACAGGCTGTTACTGGTACAAGTTTAAAGTGTGCCACTGTGCCACCAAAATGTTCAGGATTTATAGAAAGCAACATGTCCTGTGCAGGTCTGGAGCCTACCAGGCACTGGGCACTAGCAGACCCAGCAGTCTGTGCGTAAACACAGCATTCGACCTTCAAGTCGCAAGCCCAGCCCGGGATTTGAACCCGGATCCCCAGGAACTGCCGTTTGCAGCAGCTGGCTCTTACCATTAAACCAACAGAGCTGTGGCTTTAAATATCATTTCATCATTTTGTTTATTAATAATATATCATGTCTAAGTTGCTCCGGATAAGAGACTCCCTAAACCCCCACTCTGAAGATTCAGGGCTCCTATTTCTCACCAGTTTGGGAGAGGACGTGGGTTTGGGAGATTTAAGGGCTGTAGATGTCTCGTCCTCCGTTTGCTGATTCCCGTCCTGAAATACAAAGAACACAGAGCTGGAACTTAGTATTTGAGTTTAGAATTAAGTCCTGCATAGGCGTGTCTAGAGCCCTTTTGGCCTTCGGTCTGTGCTAGTTCAGTGTCGGCATGTACGTTATACATTGCTTACCTTTTAAGCCCTTTATGATATTTATTTTAGTTCATCGTCATTGTAACCTTGACCTTTGGCTCCAGGAGGATGAGCAACAGGTCTGCTGTCTATATACTCTCCATTTACTCTGTTTAACTTCCTATCCTCCATCCTGTCCATCGGCACTTCTCTGATATCACTGTTTATTCAAACGCTGCTGATGTCTGCTCAATGGAAAGTGATTAAATAAAAGTACTGCTCAACCACACCTTTATGGGACATAACAGGGCCTTCCCCAAACTGTTCCCACAAAGGCGGAAGCATCCATTTGTTCCAGAGATAAACACCTGAATTCAATGTGCGTTAATACTTTTGTCCACATCAGACACGCACCTCAAAAATCTCTCGGCTGGCCAGGACACAGTTTTCATCCGGGAAGCTCTCACAGAGCTGATCGAAGCTGCTCACGCTCTCCCTGCGTATATAAACAAGCAAGAGCGATCAGAGCTGACACGCCCACCTCTCCCGCGGGCGACCACTCCGATACAGAGGAGCAGGACGTACCTGCTGACTGCGGCCCAGGTTTTCTTGAGGCGATACACGGCGTTTGATTGGAGGGCGGACAGGACGGCACGCAGGGAGGAGAAATTCCTCAGCTGATGACACTCCTGCAACAACAACAGCACCATCACGGGGTGCGTTTACATGCACTTAATAATCCGACCACAGTCTGACTACTTAGGGGTCATGTATACAGATCAGATCTGGAAATCCGATAGTGAGAGATGGATTTTATCACAGTAACCGGATTACTCGTAGCATGTAACCCAGTGCGTGAGCCTTTACTCGTGGTTGCCAGGTCTGCGTATTCTAAAGACTTGTCTTTATTTGGCCTTTTTCCAATGACCTTAGCTGATTTTTTAGCTGATTTTTTCTCAGCACAACGGCTACTGAACGCTGTGGAGACTCTGTACAGTTGAGTATACCATACTCGAGAAAATGAATCATGTGATTATTTAATATTAAAGTTTAAAATTTATGTTACATAAATTCACGTTCTGTGAGATCATTGGCTGGTTGCAAAGCAGAAATCTGATTACACGGCAATGATTTCACTACTGCTGTAGCACTCCAGTCCGGTCTCAACCTCATTTGGACTCCGCCTTGTCTCGGTCTCGGGGTAAGGTGGACACGAAATCATTGTCGAGACCAGCTGAGCTGACGCGTCTGTTGATGTTAACGTTTGTTCGATCGTTATGGAATACGAACAATTCATTCAAACAGAATAAATCAGTCCTTTCTCTATGTGCCTAAATCAAACCTGCACTGTGACTGGCTAACAGGGAAACTGGAATTATTATTATTATTATTATTATTATTATGTTTTCACATTTATTAATAAAAATGTGACTTTATGTGGTAATTCTTATTAAGTCTGAGAGAAGAAGGGAAACAGAATCATCACCATCATTTACTGCCAAAGGTTACATGACCTTGGCTTCGCTAACACTATAATATAATAATAATGAAACACTATACGTAGGCCTTATATGAGTTAATGTGATATTTTCTAAAATATATGTCACGCATAACGGACGATAACGAATATAACCTATGACGGAAAAATTCTTAATCTGGTCTCGGTCTTGACTCTCGACAAGGGAAAAACACACACCTGAGCCACTGAGATCCATCTCTCGATGATGCGAGCACGCTGGGCGGGGCCGGCGAGCTGGCACCGGGCCGGTCTCGGTGAGCGTGTCGGTTTGGGCGAGCCAGTGCCTGAGCTCCCCGGGGACGGGCAGAGCAGCGAGCTGATGACCCAGTTAGTGACGGCGTTGAACTGGGCGATGGTGGCGCGCACGGTCGGGGCCAGGCTCTGGTTCTCCTTCTTATCCCTCTGAGACCACACGCAGCCTAGACAGTGGAACGGAACCACACGCACAAACAGGGCCTGGGGGGACAGAGTCGGTTCTGTTTAGGTCCACGATCGGGACGTCAGTCAGCGTCAAAGCTGTGGGACGATCGGCACTCACGGCGTCCAGTCGCGTCAGCTCTTCGGCGACGTCGCGTGCGGGGAAGCGTAGAATATTTCCTGGTTCCTCCAGGCCTCCTTCAACGTCTACGGGAACTTCCGAGACCCCCGAACCCTCGCTCTTTACCTGCTTATCTGTCCAGAGAGAGAACGGACTAAGTCTGAGCAGCTACAGATAAACTATCAGATAAATTAAAAGCTAAATGGTTACTAGCAAAGGTCGTTGAATTGCGTGACCAGATGCAGTGTGTGTGCTTGAAGGTTGTGCGCGTGTACCTTCCTCCTGAAAGGAGTGTAAGACGTTCTGGGCGTGCTGAGCGAGCCGTCTGTAACACAGGTGATGCCGTAGATTGCGAGAAAGCAGGCGGAGTGAGGCGTGCTGCGGAGGCTCTCTCAGGTCCTCACTGAACTCCTCCAACCATAACCGTACCAGGTCAGGGAGGGCACGTCTGAAAGAGATATGTAATGGTAATAACGCACTCGTGAGGTAACAGCACGAACCTCGGGGTATTATTGTGATTATGCCACAGTTCTGTTATCGCAGTTTATCGTTAGATTTTCAGGTAAAGAGGGCAGAATTAAACGATTTGTTTAACCATTCTATGGTTCCCCTGCTGCTAAAACATCACCATCAAGCTTCGGCCCTAACAGATGAACAGAATTTATCACTAACTCAAATCAAATCAAATCCTTTATTGTCACTTCACATTAACACAGGTGTGAAAGGTGAGTGAAATGCTTGGGTGCTCAATCCCTCACGGTTGTACTATACAGCAATATATATATTAAATAAGAAGAAAGACTAGCACCATTTTATACACTGTAATCTTGAGTGCTTATTATATATATACATATATATAAATAGAGAGAGAGAGAGAGAGAGAGAGAGAGAGAGAGAGAGAGAGAGAGAGAGATATATATATATCCCGGTGATAAAACTGAGTATATCAAATAAAATAGAGAATAAAATAAAATAGAAAATAAAGAAAATAAAGACTACAATAGTGGATATACTAAGTAAACAGTGACTTCAATAAAATAGTAGATAATAAACAAAATGATGAATAAATAGTAAAACAGAAAATACAACATAGTAAAAATGAATATATAAAATAATAATAATAGAGAGAAAATAATAAATATAAAATACAGAATATAATTCATAAAATACGTAATACAATAACATTAAATATTAAAAAATATATATATAATAGAGTAAAAAATAAACAAAATACAGAATATATAAAATAGGAAATAAAATAAATACAATAAAGTAGAGAATATAATAAATAAAATACAAAACACAGTAAAATAGTAAATACTGAGTAAACTGTAGAATATAATAAGATAGTAAATAAATAGACTATATATACCATAGGGAATATAATAAGTAAAATGAAGAAAATAAAATTGAGAATGTAATGAAATGAAGATAATAAAATACAAAACATAAAGAATAAAATAAAGAATATAATAATATAGTACAAAATATAAAAAATATATAATAAGGAACATAATAAATAAAATAAAAGAAATTATAAAACAGAAGCTCTAATATAAGTCTCTGTGCATTATTTAGTCCAGTATAAATGCAGTTACTGAAGATCCTCAAGTGTACAAACTTGAAACTTGTATGTTTGTTAGGATTATTATGTAACAACGTCTTTACTAATAAGAACTGACCGAAAGATCGGACCGACATGGACTTTATTTACGTTTCTCAGCCTTTCCTGCTTAAATCCGAATCCATGTTTGTAAGGGTGATGAATGTCGGCTCATTGGAAGGATCAGGCTGCTCATTAAGAGCTTCATCTAACTCATTAAAATCCAAATAAACTCATCATAATACAAGAGCTCCTAATATGAAGGGCTCCTAATAGGGTCCTAACATGAAGATCTATAATTAGATTACTGTGTGTGTGAGATGTCACTCACCTCCTCTCATGTACACTGCTGTCTAAGTTGCTGGTTTTTTCTTCCCTAGAGAGAGAGACACAGAGACACACACACACACACACACACACACACACACACACACACACACACACACACAGAGACAAAGAAAAACCCTTTCATGATGTGATCTGCATTCAGAGAGAGGAATCTGAGCCATTCTCCCGTGACGCACACAGAGGCAGGAAGCTTCCTTTAGCTATTCTCAGTTCCAGCCCCCCTGAGGCGTCACCTAAAACTGCTCAGGTGTCACCTCTACCCCACTCATCTCTCATTAAGCCCTTCGCTCATTTTTAATCATTAGATAATCCCCAATAAGTGAGACTGGGTTGATCATGCTAATTTGCAGTGATTACGCAGTACCTCTGGAAGAGCATGTCGATGAGCGTCTGGGTGCAGGTGAAGGCCCTGTAGGTGGAGAGGAAAATTCGGGCGTAGTCCGGCTCGTCGCATTTGGGATCCACCAGCTCTGAGACGAGGCGCTCCAACGCCGCCGCCTTCACACGCCGCACTTTCAGCGTGCGATACTGAACGCAGCTATCGGAGGGGGACTCTGTCGCCGCGGGGGCCGCAGGCTCCCGACGGAGGGTCACTCCGTACACCACGCCATCCTCCACCTCCTCCCCCCACTCCTGCACCGGGTCCTGCACGTACAGGCACACACACACATGGCTTTTAGTGGACCATTTGGACAAATGATCTTTCTCTGCACACGTTCTGGCACACAAGCATACAGCCAAGTCAGATTTATGTGTCTAGGGCTTTTTAAAACAGAGCAGCTTCATAAACATCTAGGCCTAAGCTTAGGGCAACAGTGGCAAGGACATCTGATAAAGAAGAAAGGTTGGGATGACCAAGATTACCAAAACATTACACAAATATTAAGTTTATTAGAATATATAGGTTAAAGAGAAAGAAGCTAAACAGAAAAAAATAACACAGAATTATAAAAAATATTGTACATAATAATTAAAGAAGATAATAAAATACAAAATATGAAATAGGAGAGTATAGAGAATACAAAGTCTAATAAAAATAAAAATAAAAGTAAATAAAATAAAATTGAGTATATTAAATAAAATAATAATACAAACACAGAAAAAAAATAGTATACATAAATTATATATATATAGTAAATATAATAAACCAGAGACTATAAATAAAGATAATAAAATACAGAATATAATCTATAAAATACAGAATATAATAAAATTGTAAACAATAAATAAAACACAGAATATATATAATATAAGGAACATAATAAATAAAGTAAAAAATATAATAAAACTGAGAAGCTCTGTACATCATTAAGTCCAATATAAATGCTGTTACTGAAGATTCTCAAGTGTATAAACTTGAAACTCTATGTTTGTTAGGATTATTACATAACGCTGTCTTTACTAATAAGTACTGACTGTAACATTGGACCGGCATGTGACCAGTGCAGGAAAGTTCTGGAGGTCGAACCTCAGGCACTGCGGCGATGACGCAGTCTGATACAAATCTAAAGGCAAATGAGACAGGCCAGGGCGCCGAAAGAACATTGAAGACTCAAACAAATCACACTCACGCTGAGCTAGGGACTCTTAGGGCCGATGGAAAGTTTATCTGCTGTAGTCGAGTCACTCTTTAACTAGCAGAGGACACACACAGCTCCGAGGCACAGCTTTGTATGTAGAGGTCACTCACTCAAGGGTTCAGTCCTTTAAAAAAAGTGCTTGTGCACTCAAACGTATGCACACACATCTGTCCCACATTTGTGCCAGTCCAAGCCAGAGCGTACCGTCGGGGACTCGAACCCAGGTCGGTAGTAGGGGGTTAGGATTTCTGTGGTTAGAGCAAGGTATCTGATTGTTTGCTTTAACTTAGGGATTATGGGTAATGTAGTACTTCACAAGGACTTTGTTACAATTAAAAAATAAAGCACTGATCGGAGTGGCCGATGGTTTTTACAGGAGAGTATACAGGAGATCACTTAGATTAGATTAAATTTGATTCTCAATTATAAAAAGCTCATTCCAGTTTCATTCTGTAGCCATTCTTCATATCTGGTGTATTCGTGATTGATCATTAGGTCACCTGCTTAGCAGCGAGAGAAGCATGAACTGCTCTCACCTGCCCTGTTCAGGTATTCAGGCAGCTCACACACACCTAGCCTACATTCTTACACACAGGTCCCAAGCCTATGTAAAACAAACCACGGTTTAAATCCCCTGGTTTAAACCTGCTTTAATTTCCCTGGTCATTAAAGCAAACACAAACCTCCATGCTAACTCTCACCACATTCACTCACACACACACACACACACACACACACACATACAATAAATCTTTAAAATCAATACAGACAAACACTTCCACCTACGAACACACTGCAGGGTCAGAGAGATGAAACCCAGTAATGCAAACACATGCAAAGCACTGCTCAAGTGCAACAGACTTCTAGTGCCCTACATAGGCAGCATAAACCATTACATCATACTAGAGGTGGTTAAAGGAAGAGTTGTTAAATGTTGTATTGTTACTATTGTTGTTTTCATGAGGTTTCCGTACAAGAAAGTGGCTACATTATGATAAATAGCTTAATCCACCGTTTAGAATTATTTTAATCTGTAAGGGTCAATAGATTTTAACAGCACAATCAGTTACTACACAACACTACAGCGCTACACTGACTAAGACGCTGTAATTATGGCTTTATAACACTTAATATATACAAAAGAACACGTTTCAAACTTTTCTACCGTCCTGGAATAACCACATACATATAATTTATTATATTATTTAAATCAGAACACTAAAGTGTTAGTCTATGCCCTATATTAAGCATACAAAATACACATCCTAAATAGCCCTCAAGTCAAACACATAGTGCACTACATAATGTGTTCATGTTATACTAAGTAGTGCACTCAATTAGGGGCTAAGAAACCATTTGGGATACAGCCGGTTGATTTGCGCTCGAGCGCGTTTAGAAGCCCTCAGCGAACAAACGCGCTATGAACTACAAACTCAAATAAATAAATCATTTTAAAACCGAAGAGGTTTACCATAGTCAACTGCCATTTTCCCATACTCCTCCAGGTAGAAATGAGTTCAGCAGCGGGGTTAGAAGCGACTAAAATGTAAAAGTTTCCATCAGCGCTGACAGGAATTAATCACATACTTCCAGTCTGAAATCCTAGTCATTCACCAGAGAAAATATGAGTTAGATCCACCGATCTTTGTCGTATTCTTTGTAATACAACTTCAAGACGTCCTGATGTTGATTTCTGTGAGGAATAAGTGGAAAAGTGTGTGTGGAATTATTCGAACAGCTACATCCTCACACACACTGACTGCATCAGACATACCGAACAACTTTTCGGTTTCGAGCCACTCAAGCGCGAGCGCTTACACTAAGGCTATTACACTAAGTGATTCACTAAATCCAAGCATTTGAAGTATGGGAGGCGATTCTGAAGCTTTTGAGTCGATTCTACTCAGTAAAATGTATTCGACTCAGCGACACTGAAGACTGAAGAATGTGAAATACGGGTTTTGCTATCTGAAAAATCAGCTTTACCCTCATTATGAACCAGACAGCAAGACATGATATTTAAAAATCAAATTCGCGACCCTGAACAGGATTAACCGGATCGGAAAATGAATAAATTAATTAACCAAATTCACAAGTAAAGACATATAGATCTTTGTATTGGCCTTATTTGTTAACATTACATTTAAAGCTCAGGATTCTTGTCATTCACACTGTCAATAAAAATTGCTTAATGAGTTTAATTTTTGCAACGTCCCTTTTAATGTTCGGTTGTTAAGTTTTTTGAGAATTGAATAGAGTCGATTCATGAAATCCATCGTTTCAGGAGTCGCTTGTGCTCGTGTTACTAAGGTGGGCGTTGTCTGCGCAGACGTACGTAACTGCGTCATACGGTTAGGACTGAAAGGCACTAACCATGGTAGCGACCAAAACAAGCTACCTGCTAACGAACCAAAATAACTTCGTGTGCTATTTTTAATCACTCTTTAAACAATTCAACCACATCATTCACAGTTAAACGTTTTATGTATAAAATAAGCACACTGTAATAAAATCACACCATCCATGAATATAATTTAACCTGACAAAATAAGGAAGAACTGTTACTGTTCTGACAAAAATCACACACAGGAACATGGCGAATTGTTGATTTAACTTCATCACTTTAACTCCTGAAGTGCTCATTATGAGTACTGGGAACTGTTCTGGATATTTAGGATTTGTAATGTTCAGGGTTCTTATTTTACATTACAACTACAAACAAAACACAGTGTCAGAAAGGAATCTAAATATAACAATCAGTTTTCAATGTTTATATGGAGTGTATTTTCTCTTGTCAAACAAAACTGGTTCTGTAACCAGGAGACTGGTGTGATTTGTTCGACATTATTTTAACTACCAGACAAATCTCACCTGTCCCTCAGCTCTCTCGTGATCATTTGTGTGAGAGAAACAGACAGACAGTGTGTTTTCTCTCTCTCTGATGGTCACTCTTCAGCAGAGAACAGTGAGGGTATGAGGGAGAGTGTGTTATGTGCGTATGTGTGTTACCTCTCTCTGATGGTCGGTGTTCAGCACGGTGAATTGTGTGAGCCAGACATCACTGCGGAGTCTCTTCAGCCGCTTTACACACAGGCTTTTCTCAGGTACAAACACCTGCAAAGACCCCCTCATCCTCCTCCACACACACAAACACAAAGTTTTAGACGTATATCTGCGATCATCCCCCGGTGCTGCACCAGCGACCCCTGCCGACCCTACGATGAACTGTTCAGTGCATCGTTACACGTGCCATGCATTCTTGGGATAGGTGTGTGTCGAAGCCTTCAGACTCTGACCAAAACAAGCAGGGGTTCAACATGGGGGAATATATAAGTATGTATTTATTAAGGTTGCATCGATACAGGTATTATGTATTCACAAACCATACTACATGGGACTGTGGTGGCCTAGCAGTTAAGGTACTGGACTATGGACCAAAAGGTCCAGGGTCCAAATCCCACCTCTGCCAAGCTGCTTGGGTCATTGAGCAAGGTCCTTAACCCACAATTGCTTGGATTGTAAGATTGTACCAATTGTAAGTCGCTCTGGATAAGGGCGTCTGCTAAATGCTGTAAATGTAAATGTACTACATCTTGTGAATCTGTAGTCTTTTATTAGCTGGTGCTGTGTTTAGATGTGGATTTCACTCTCCCAATACCTAAAACAACCAAAGTTATTTCAAACACAGACCAAGCACGACAAGCACAGTTGATAAAATGGATCAGGACTTAGCTGAAAGATGCAGCCCCCTGCTGGACTCAAGATAACTAATGTGGCTCTTAAAATCAGATAGTTACTTTAATGGAATAAACGCACTAGTTCACACTGACTTGTTTTCATATCCTGATTGATTACCAATAAATAATTGACTCTTTTCAGTATATTTGTGTAAAAGCAGCAGGTTAGACATGGTGCAGTTATTGTTTTAGACTTTCTGGCTCTGATCACGTGTGACTGATGCTGAACTGGAACAGACTGAAGGTGGATCCATAAAGAAACAGATTTGGAGTGAGAACGCATAAACAGGGAATGCTTTGAGTGTGTTAAACCTGCTAACGAAACCATACACACCCTGTATACCTGAGCTGCAGTGTGTGTGTGTGTGTGTGAGATAAAACGCACGTGGTAGATGCCCATCATAACAGTAACATCATTACTCACAGCTCTGTTCGCGCCGCTCCCACATTTTCACCTGAAACAATCACGTGATTCTTACCGACACAACTGCAGCGAGTTTGGCGAGCAGCTCTTGCCATGTGAGCCCTCACGTGTGCAGATCATCCCACGGGGTTGCCAGGTGTTTCCAAAATCCAAACACGTCGGGGAGTTATCGGTAGACTCGCCCAAAATGCGAAAAAATCGACTCATTTGATCGACTCTGGTTTATTGTGAATGCGTTCATGCATGATGGACTGAAGGTTATTTTTATGGAATTGAGGATGTGGATACGAATGCTGGAAATGAAAGCTCACGTGATCAGATCCATACATTTTTACATACTAGTTTATAAGGGAGTGTGCAGTTTGGGATGTAGCCCCTGATGAGTGCACACACTCTGAAAGGCACCAGCTTCAGATCATTTGCTTATAACATTTTGAATCCCTTAGTATCAGTGAATTAACGTATACTTCATCATTTACACTTAAATTGTTATTAACGTACAGTTCTAAGCAGTCTGAAATCTTAACTGTTTGTGTTTAATAGAAAATAAAAATTTTTTATCAGAGTTTCTGTTTTGTTTACATGTTTTTGGATGCACTGTGTTGATACAGTGTGTAGTAACGAATGATCTGACCATAAGGGATGCGAGATTAACAACACCACACACTTACAGGGTCAAATAACGAAGGTTTATATAAAGGTCAAATCAGCAAAGCAAATACAGATCCAGACCACCAGGAGTTGCGCTTTCTTAAAAATCAGTGCTAGAAAGGCTAATTCAAGATTGCTGTGAGTCATAGTACTTATACTCATACTCATACTTATCACCAGTTACTGTCCTTAATTAAGTAATTACACGTTGACGTGTTGACTTATTATTAAATTGATTAAAGTGATTCATGGGGGAACCAGAGAAGAGTCTGAGTAAGAGAAACCACACCTGTTAATAAAGCAACCCTGTGAAACTAAAACTAAAGAGTAAATAAAAAGAGTCACAGTTTGTTCTTCCTCTTCCTCAGCCGGGTCTTCCTCTTGTTCTTGGAGTCGATGATGAGCTGCGATTGGCGTTTGAGTGAGGCACGCGTGATGACATCACCATTGTCGTCACTGCTTCCATCGTCTTCTAGAGCGAGATATGAGATATAACTGTATGATCACAACATCCATGCATGTGTATCCGTTTGTGTGTGTGTGTGTGTGTGTGTGTGAGAGAGAGAGAGAGAGAGAGACCTTCGTATAGATCTGATATCTGGGTTTCGGGCAGCAGGATGCGAGTGTTGTAGTGAGGAAGCTTCCCTTCGATGCTGACATGGAACTGCAAAGTAAGGAAAACTGCTTGAGGTTAATCGAGGCAACAGCGACACCTATTTGCTGGATGAGGTGCTGATGTCACACACACACAGACACACACCTCCTGCTCCTCCATCTCTTTGGTGAGAGAGTGCAGATCTCGTCCCTGTAACTCGTCCTGCAGTTGCTGCAGTTTTCGTTCCACCTGATACAGAAGATCCACCGGAGACACACACCGCTGCTGCACCGACTCCTGTTCACACACACACACACACACACACACACACACACACACACACACAAGTTTATTTCGGAGCTACAGTCAGCAAAACTACATGTTTGGGTTGGTATTTTGATCAAAACATATGTGAAGTTGTGAAGTTTTGAGTTGTGTAGCTGTGTAGTTGTGAAGTTGTGTTGGTATATCGTTGTGTACTCATGTAGATAATAGTTGTGAGTTGTGTAGTTGTTTCTGAGTTGTGTGTGTGTGTGTGTGTGTGTGTATACCCGCGGTGTGACGTGTAGTTTATCTCTGAGGTGCTGCACGGCGGTGCTGACTGTGCTCAGAGTGTGTGTGATTCGGTCCAGCACCTCTTTAGCTCCGTCTCGCCTCTGCTGCAACTTCTGAAGCTGAGACTCACACTCATCCATGACTGTCCTCCTGCTGTTACACACACACAGACACACACACACACACAACATTAATAAGCAGACTGAATCACTAAACCCACACACAGATCTGACAGTGGATGTTAAATTCCTGGATATATTAAACAGTAAGTAAACAGTCTGTTCTTGTATTGGATGTGGGAGAAATGTTCAGGTGAGTGTGTGAGTGTGTGTGTGTGTGTGTGTGTGTGAGAGTTTGTGAGTGAGAGAGACTCTAACCGGATGAGTTCGGTCTCCCCTGTGTATTTGATGTCCTGTAGCTGGTTGTAGAGCGACTCTTTCTCCTGTTTGAGGCGCTGTAGCACTCGCTCGTTCTCCTCCTTCATCTGCTCCAGGTGTGTGTGAGTCTGTCTCTGAGAGATGAACCTGTCCACCACCTCCTACACACACACACACACACACACACTCACTACATCACAGCGCTTCTTAAGTGCACTACTCGACCATCATGATTATTCGATGAACCTCTGCTTCCAGCAGGTGGCTCATACCTCCAAGCCATCTGAGTGTGTGTGTGTGTGTGTGTGTGTGTGTGTGTGTGTGTAAAACCTGTATATGCGTGACTCCTGTAGCCTCTTTGATCCGTTGGAAGGCCTCCTCAAAGCTGGTGATGGTTCTCTCCTCCTCACCCGGTGCTGTAACACTGCGCTGGGCCTCACTGCTCAACTCGTCCTGCTGCAGCGCCCCCCGCTGGACCTGAGAAGCATTCGCACACACACACACACACACACACACACACACACACACATGTACACACACACAAAACTATCAGATAACAGATGTTTGAGCAGGAAAAAGAAAGTATACTGTATGTGAGCTATTTAAGTAATGTAAGTGTATCGTTGTGTAGCTGATAGTTGTGTAGTTGTGAGTTATTTATGTGTATTGTGTAGTTGTGTAGGTGATAGTTGTGTCATGTGTTGTGCAGTTTCGATTTGTGTAGTTGATATTTGTGTAGTTTTGAGTTATTTATGTGTATTGTGCAGTTGTGTAGTTCATAGTTGTGTCGTTGTGAGCTGTGTAGTAGTTGTGCAGCTGTTGTGTAGTTTTGAGTAGTGTAGCTGTGTAGTTTCTCACGCGGCGGTCTCCTCTCTCTGTTTGAGCTTTGCGTTCTTCTGCTTGTTTTTTGTAGCTGTTGAGGATGAGCTCTCTCTCTCTCCTCTCTCCGTACACCAGCTCCTCCTGTCGCTGTAACTCCGCCTAACACACACACACACACACACACACACACACACACACACACACACACACACAGATATAATAACCAGAGCTATGTACAAGGAAGCACCGTTTAACGACCATCTGATTTAACAACCAAGGTCTTAAAAATTACAATAGGAAATTAAATTATAAAAATAAATATTTAAATAAATTAATTAATAATTAATAAAAATAATTAAATAATCTATCTTTTAACTCCAGACATTTTGGCCTAAAACAGCTGGTCAAATATTATGGTAAATATTATTTACCATACTTTGATGTTTTTTTTAACATATGTTTGAATTTATTTGAATGAAAATTGATTTACTTTGTCAACATCCATTTCGATGCACAACCTGTTTCACAGAATGTAATGCAGCATACCTGTATTTAAGTGTAGGTGAATAAGTGAGTGTGTGTGCGTGCGTACGTGCGTGCATGCGTGCGTGCGTGCGTGCGTGTGTGTGTGTGTACCTTGGAGGCATCCTTGGCCAGGTGAGCTTCTGTGTTCAGGAGCAGCAGCTGTTGTAGCTCCTGTTTCTGGTGGAGAATCTCAGACTCCAAACCATCTAACTGGGACTGAAATGTCAGACTCTCCTCCTTACACACACACACACACTGTTCACTTTAAAAACTGAGGTCTTAAAAATTATCTTAAACTATAATTTTATTAAGTTTTGTGACTCTGGACAAAAACACCCAATCAACACTGAGGATCCATGAGCAGAAGTCCGTCATCATGTCACGGTTGCCAGGTATACTCTTTCTAAACACCTTTGGGCTTCTTTTTGTACAACTTCGCTTACAAATAATACTGGTTGTTGCAGGTTTGTTTTTGGAGTTTGTTTCTAGTGTAGTTCCTTATTTGGGTTTCCTGATCCTGTCTCTCTCTCCAATATTCCTGCAAGTTGGTTTTGTATTCGGATAAAGGTGGACTTGCTTTCTGTGTGTGTGTGTGTGTGTGTTACCTGCAGGTGCTCCTTCACTTTCAGGTAGCTCTTCATGATGTGTTCGGCCTCCTGACACTTCAGCTGCGCTTTCTCCAAACGGTTCTCCAGCGCACACAGGTTCTGCTCCACACACACGCACGCACGCACGCACGCACGCACGCACGCACACACACACACACACACACACACACACACACACACACACACACACACACACACACACACACACACACAGAGAGCATATCCACCTTTATCCCAATACACACGTATACATTATATCATAATGAATAGATAAAGGCTGTATAGAGTGGGAGGGGCTATTGGGGGCTGGGCGGAGCATGATGACATAAAGGGGCGGGGCATTAGGAGAGACCTTTTGGGGATGCAGGTCAGCGAGGTCACCTTCATTCTGTGGATGAGTGGAATAGCATTACTATATGTAATGAAGGCTCTGTGTGTGTGTGCGCGCGCGCGCGCGTACCACGGTATTGTCATCACTCGGCGGGCTGCACCTCCGTGCTCTCTCGTTGTCGTACAGAGCGTGCAGCTGCTCCAGGCGGTGCCGGGACGTGTTAGTGTTATGTTTCATCGCGTTAAGCTTCTTAACTTTATCACACACCTTCTGATCCAGAACTTGCAGCGCCCCCTTCAGGTACAAAAATAAACATAACGTACATACACTGTATACAGAATCTTATCCAATACTGCTGATCCCATGTTACAGGTTACGTGTGTGTGTGTGTGTGTGTGTGTGTGTGTGTGTGTGTGTGTGTGTGTGTGTGTGTGTGTGTGTGGCCTAACCTTCCCAGACATGTTCCTGTAGGCGGCCTTCTCTGATCCGCGCGCCTGAAACGCCTCCTTTATAACCTGCTCATCTCCCTGCACATTTTAAAATGCAAAGTGTGTAAGTTGTATACTCACAAGCAGTGTGTGTGTATTTTAGAGGTTTTTTTGTGTGTGTAGCATACTCTGAGTGTGTGTGCGAGTTTCCTGTGCAGCGCTTTGTTGGTCTCTCTGAGCTGCAGGATTGCGTCTCTGTTCTTTTGTATGGAAGCCTGGGAGCTCTCGTAGAGCGCGTTTTTGTCTCCCTCTGGAGGACACGCACACGAACAACACTGTAACTGTGTTTCGCCACGAACTCTCAATGAGCGAATACAAAGTCTGATTAAATGTTACAAACGTGTTCCTACCTAATGTCTGTGAGACTGACATACAGTACCATGGTTAAACTCTACAAATACACGTTAGCTTCATCGTCATTCAGCCACTGGAAACGCATTATTCCAAGATTCATGATTATGAATAATATTAATAGTTAGTAAGTAAGAAGTAACATCTTTCCTATTCCGTTATATCTCTCAACGTTTTCTTTCCGAGCTAAAACCAACCATCATTTCTGCTGGTAATTTTTAACTATAAATGGTACTTTTGGTTTTTGTTTGAAAGAGAAAAAAGACAAAGTTTTTAACCAGATACAAGTTTAATGTCAGGTCGCACCAGACAACGGAGAACTCGGGCAGTGAACAAACGGAGCTTTGACTTCTCTAAACTGTGCACGGTTTGGTTTCTTTTTGAGTCATGGTTCTCCCAAGTTTTCTTCTTTACAACGCTGAGGGATTTTCCTTGCCGCTGTCGACCTAGGCTTGTTCAATTTGGGCTTTGGCTTAGATAATACAAGAAATAGAAAAACTGCTTTGTTTACTTACAATGCTCCATTGTAAAAAGCGCTATATAAATAAATCTGACTCCTATCAGCGCAGAATCGGTCAGTGGAGACGTGTTCAGTGAACATTTCGGAATAATTTCAGCATCTCCAGAGACATTAGATAAGAGATCTGTAATCACTGATCATGTAATGGATCAATAATAGTTATTTTATTACGTCAAATGTAGTTCTATAGCAATTGTTTTACAACAGAGCATCATCTCAAGCAACTGAGCAAATCTACAGCAGCAGCAGCAAGGAAAAGCTCACACTATTATATTATTATGAAGAATATAATCAAATAAAGAATATAAAACAATACTATATAATAAATAAAACAATATGTATTTATAAAAAAAGATTAAAATCGAATTTTCTTTGCATCCTGAAGCGGATTTCATAACCACTGATGTAAATCAGTAAAATTAATAATAAATATAAAATAAACACTGGTACTGAACTAAAACTTATCACACTACTATGTAAAATATAAAAACTGGAGCATGTTATTTTACTATTTAGTTATTTACTTCAAACGTCGACTTATAGTACTATTTTATCAGGTTATTTATGTAATCATTTATTCCTTTAATTCATGAGTAACTTAAAAACACTTAATTAGTCTGTAGCTATGTTGTATGGTTGGCCTGTTTGAGAGTTAAACACTCACCGAGCAGCTGGATTTTCCTCTGGAGCTCTGTAATCTGATCATGGATGGGAGGTTTGATGCTGTGAGAGCTGAAAGTAGCCGGCATTTTATATAAACACAGATTATTATTACTATTATTCCTCTTTATTTGTATATTCGGAGCTCGGCTGTGTTAGCTGCGCTCCGGTGCTCTGTGTACACGCGTTGCTTGGCAACCAGAACTACCTAGAGTGGGCGTGACTAGAAATGAATGACCCGCCCACAAACAGGTTAGGGAAAGCACAAATGTTAGTAATCATTAAAGAGGAATTTATTAAAAAATAAAACTAAAACAATAATGATCATAAAAACATGACAGGTTTCCACAGGTACCAACATTACAGTTTGCTAATAATATATTATATATGAAATGGTCGTTCTAAAGTATTTTTTAATTCACACTTCAGTCCTGATTCAAAAAATTAGTCTAGTAATACATCCAGAGTTATTTATAGTGAGGTACATCCAACAAAGCAGTAAAAATAAAGCATACATACAGTCACATATAGAGTACAAACATACTGTCAAGCAAGATCTCAAGAACTCAACACAAATATCAAAGAAGCAAGACGGGACCTGGCTCCTCACACATGGGATACAAACTCAGGATCGGGAGCCATCTGGACGACTCTGGTTTGTATCCTGTCTCGGGCAAGGTGAGGTTCGTCTGCTTATGCTGGAGAAGTCTGAAGTGAACGCTTCGAAAATGGCTTTCAGGCCCCACTTCATGCCGGTACTGGGTTGATTTTGCGTCCCGCTCTTAGAGTTGAGTTCCGGTGCCATCTGTGTGTTCCGCCTCACTATGGGATTCCACCTCCAGAGTTTCTACGTTTCCACGATACTAATGCTCTACAGAATGTATATTTAAAAGTGGTGTAAAAACCACTAATCCACTGATTCCTTCCCTTTACACTTATAGGGAAATCAAGTTACTTTGATAATGTGATTTTAATATAGTGCTCTACAAAGGGTATACGGATCATTATTTAACCCTCTGTAGTGCACTTAGATACACTATATGGCCTAAAGTATGTGGACACATCAGTAAAATCCCGGCTACAAATGGAGGTTGTGGGAGGGGTTAACTCAATAATAACAGCCATGGTTCAAACAGGTGTGATACGGAGGTAAGGTGTAGGCCTATGTAGTAATCGCTGGTTAGGCTAGGCGGGATTGACGGAGTTGGTGCGTTTGGGTTTGTTCAGCGTGCCCAGGAGGCTTTGGTGCATGAAGTATGGTCGCTCCGCTGAGCCGTCGTTCCGCTCCAGATCCTCCACTAAGAAAATAGCATGCATTACAGATCTTACATATTAGATATGATATAACCCTAGACCTTACATAATGTATAAGGGAATACATAAAATCCTGGAATAATTGGTACAGTCGAGACAGTGGAGGAAAGCACAGGCTAGCAGAGACGTTTATTCAAGCACAGGAAGTGACACGGTAACAGCACAGAGTACAAAGATAGAAAAATGGGGAAGAGGTAGAAAAGACAGACAAAGATAAATATCTGCTGAAGAGCAATCGCAGTCCGGCGTGGGCGGTGTGCCGGGCCGACCCGACCTCAGGTTCATCGTCTCTGATGGCGGGGTGGGGCCACACGCTCACCACCAATCACATTTATTTATTTATTATTTATTTATTTATTTATTTTCACTACTTCATAGCAAACACACAGAGTCACAAGTTTGTCTCATTAAACGTAACGTCTCAGTGTAAACGTAGCAACGGTAAACTGGTAGTGCATTCACCAGGATTATAACACACACACACACACACACACACACACACACTCCCAAGCTGGACGACCACACAACAGGCAAAGGGTGTAGTGTCATTACAATCAGGAAAGAGCGATTGACAAACGCACAACTCCTGCAGTTCGAGTTGAAATCTTACATAGCGTACCCCGGGCCGGACTCGGAGCAGGCACATGCTGATCATCACTGATAATATAACGCAAGATAACGCAAAATAGCATGGCATACAGCAACATACTGTAATGAACCATAACACATGGCATTATACTGTAACTACAATATAGCGTAAGATATGGGTAGTATAATGTCATATATATATATATATATATATATATATATATATATATATATATATATATATATACTCTAACAAAGGAAAAACTAGGGCATTATATCCTAATTTACCATCATTTCTAAATGTGTCATGTTACTAAAGAACTTTAACAATTTCAGACACACTCTGGACAGTTTCTTAGATCAATTTATAAAGTTGGCACAGTTTTTTGACTCCTGACATTTTTAAAACCAAACTTATTTTTCGACTGTTCTGACAGTGTAAACAAGTCCCGGACAAATTACAGGACAAAACGTCCACAAATCTTTGACAATGTAAACATTCTGAGACATTTCTGGAGAAAGGTCTAATTTCTGGAAACCTTTTGGCCGTGTTTAGACATGTTTTAACACTTTGAGTCATTTCTGCCAAAGTCTGAGGTACTTTCAGTTTCCTTATAAACACAATTAATAAAAATGATTTATTTAAGCATCAGATTTCGGGATGTTGTTCAAACGGAATACTTTTAATTTAGCAATATTTTATATATTTGCTATTTTTTACATTACATAAAAGTCCAATATTTACAATTTTTATTTTGTAAATTTGTTTAATAAGCCACAAATTATTCAGAAAATTGGATTTGTGGATGGGAGATTTTGACCATATTTGGACAAACGGTAAAAGGTACACACAATTATTTGACAATTTTTATACATCATTTGAAAAATTACTTTTTTTTTTCGCACAAATTGAGCTTTGAAGGATTGTTGGTGACAAGAAAACAAGAAAGTAAAAAAAAAAATCTTTAACAACATATCCAGGATTTCTTGTTAATAATTAAAGCCGTTTGTACAAAAGACATCACTTTTGTTTAATTTAGTCATACTTAAGAGGATTTTTGAACTAGATAGCTGCTTAGTTAGTTAGCTTACTGTATGGATATATATTCGTGAGCTAACCGTGTTGCGTCGCACTGATTTCTGATGGTTTAGGAATTTGTTCACGCTTAATAACACGCTAATCGATGTAAAGATAAACACGGTGTTATGGTTTAGAAAGGACATCGTAGAACACGGGCACCGCATGGAGCACGGAAACTACTTAGCTAGCAGTTAGCTTGAAGAACCAACTGAGAAACTAGCGTTTGCTGGTTTTCGTTATAAATATTAGACAATCAGCACATGCCCAGTCTGGGGCGGCTTACGTGCTAACGCTCCGCTCAGTCGTTCTGGGGAGTTAACGGCGTCTCGCTCTCCTGGGGGCCGTTCTCTTGCGGTTTCGGTTCTTCGGGTTCCTGTTCCTGTTCCTGCGGTTCTGGTTTGGGTTCCGGCGTCTCCACCACGAGATCCTCGATAACGCCGTTCTGATGCACCTCCTCCTGCGGACTCGAAGCCGCCGCCAAAGCCCCCGGTTTCTCTTTCGCCGGATCCCCAGCCTCCTGAGCTAGCGGCGCTAAAGGGGCTTCCAAGTTCGGACCCGGGTCCAAAGTTAGCGCCGTCTCCTGTGTTGGCGGCACTTCCTGAGTTAGCGCGGTCTCCTGCGTCAGAGGCGTTTGCTCTTCGTTCTCCTGTTTGAGCGCTTCCTGCTCTTTAAGCTGAACTTCTCCGTTCTTCTGAAGAGCCTCCTCCTCTCCCTCTTCCTGTTCTCCGCCTCCGTCTCCCTCTGTCGCTTTGCTAACCAATAAAATGTCATGCAGCTCCGGTGACATGAAGTACGGCCGCTCGGACGAGCCGTCGTTCCTCTCCAGATCCTCGCCTTCACGTTTAGCGTTAGTGGTTAGTCAGGGGAGGAAGGAGGAGCCGAAAACAGCAGGAAGCAGGAAGGAGGCGCAGGAAGCAGGAAATGCAAACGAGGGAGAAAGACAGAAAGGGAAAAGCATTAGCATCGAAGCTACGTGTTAGCATTCTCAAGAAAGAAGGAAGTGAAAAGTGCGAGAGAGCAGCAACCAGGACTAATAAACAATTATTAAAATGTGATCTTAAATATTAAATAATAAATAGAATCGATTTATGTCTTTCTATATCAAACATCGAACTGTGTACCAAATTATTACACATTTTATACCATTAAAAATGTATTATTTAAATGTATTCATATTTTACGACTTTAAATTGAATTTAAAAATGCTACAATTATTGCTGTAATTTAATTCATAAATACTATGTTTAAATATTTCATCTGTAAAAGCAGTAATAATTTAATTCCCTAAATCTAATCTGTATTTACATTTGATTTTTATTTCTGTGCATTTAATCTATAATGGTGTTATCTTAGTTGTTAAAATTACTATACATCTGGAAATGCTATAATATTGAAAATGACGTTGTTTTCACGTTGCTGCTGCGAGAAAATACGTAAGAATTTCATTGTACACATTACGCTGTACTTCAAATATTTAAATAAACTCTCTACATTTAATTTATAATTGCAATAATATTTATTTTTACCGTAAAAATATAAATTATTATTGAAATATATGTACTTAAACTAAGAATACAATATTTTTATTTTCATTATTAACCTATATAACTTTCTATATTTACTAAAAATGTTTACATTTTTTACTTTATTTACTCTAGAAATGCTATCTTCTTTTATAATTATTTATTTATTTTATATATTATTTATAACTGTAGAAATGTTATCCTCTTTTAAATTTTTACCTTTATTATTCTTATTTACTCTATAAATATGATCTTCTTTTATAATGGTTCTTTTTATTCAATATTTACTCTATAAATGTTATCTTCTTTTATATTTATTCTTTATTTAAACATTATTATTATTATTGTTATTATTAATAAACTAATAAACTATAATTTTTTAAAATTCTTTATTTACTCTATATTATCTTCTTTATATTTTGCCATTTTATACTTTATTTACTCTATAAAAAAATATTTTTTTATATTTTGCATTTTTATTTTTTATTTATTCTATAAATATTATTTTATATTGTGTCTTTAATTTTTTACTTACTCCACAAATGTTATCTTTTTTATATTTTGTCCATAAGTACCCCAATATTTTTCAATATTCAATATTAATTTAATCTTTTAATCTTAGTATTGTAGTATATGTACATAACATTATCAAATTCAACTATCTTTTCTTGATTTATATTTACTCTGTTAATCTCTTAATATGATTTTTTTAAGTGTATTTGTTTGTGTGTGTGTGTGTGTGTGTGTGTGTGTGTGTGTGTGTGTGTGTGTGTGTGTGTGTGTGTGTGTGTGTGATCAATCCCTGATATTGTCGCCAGGTTGTGGTTTTGTTGACAGAAGGTCAGAGCTTAAACACTCACAGAAGCAGAGGAACAGTGTATCCACACACATGGCATAAACACTGAAGAACCCGTGGGCAATCAGGTACGTGCCAACCACCAGTGTCTGGAGGGAGAAACACACACACACACACACTCTGCTTTAATAAAGACGGAGAGAGCTCAGAGGAGAGCAATGCAGACCTGCTCCCTAAAGGCGCTGCTGGACTTGTCACTGCACCTATAACACACTGATTTTGCTCTCTCACCAGAATAGGAACCCAGTAGTAATTGAGTGATGGTGCAGCTTCCTCCACCATCTTTATCTTCCCCGTGAAGAAGAAGAACGAGCCGATTCCTAAAGGAAAACAACCATGTGTTAGGGTTCGGTGGTGTAGCTGAAACGGGAGAAACGGGAGCAGATGGATGCAGGGCTCCAGTTACAAAAGGAAGTTTAATAGTGAGAGTCCCCTAACGCCTGCGGGAGAAGCTATGAGAAGCTAATGCCGGCGGGAGAAGCTATGAGAAGCTAACGCCGGCGGGAGAACCTATGAGAAGATAACGGCGACAGGAAGTAACCAAGCAGCAACGAACAGAAAATATACAACCATGGACGCAGCCGCACAACCATAAAAGGGCAGAGACCGCGAACACGAATGAAAAATGAATACAAAAATTAGGGTACAATTTTAGACAGAATTTAAGACAGCGACTTCACTCACCTACGATCCCGACAATCAGCAGTTTACCCAAAAACAACAGGAAATCGGTCACTTTATCCAAAACAGCCACTCTGAGAGAGAGAAAACACAAAGCTATTTCATTGCTAAAGAGATCATACGTATGCTTACAAACAGCGTCACCCACATGCACACAGAACTCTGGAACTGGGACTTTAACCCGGAGGAACGTGGCTCAGACCTCAAAATGTGAAAGAATCTAAACAAAATCACTATTTACTCGTTTTAAGGCATGACTCGATCGTTCATACTCAGCTCTTACCGGACGATGTTCCTCATCAGGAGGAAGAAAGCATCTTTTGCAGAGGTGCAGAAATTTTTGCCGTAAATCGCCACCTGAGCAACCAAACCAGATCCAGTATCAGTACCGGTACCGGTACCAGTGTACGTTCTTTATGAATGCATGTTTATTATTTTTATTTGTGTGTGTACCATGATGTAAGCGTTTCTGTTGATGAACTTGATGCATTTCTCCAAACACCAGAAGCAGCACTTCAGACAGCTCAGGAGGAACTTCGCAAACCTGTTCTGAGCTCCTGAACACACACACACACACACACAAAATATCATATCACCAGACGATCTACAATCAAGCACAAGCTCTCACAACATAATCATATTACCTTTAATACAGTAACGTTCTTCTCACCTGCTGTTGTGCCTATGGTTGTTCTTATTGATGTCACACGTTCCTGCTCATTTAAAATTCATCTTTAAAAACATTCTGCACCTCACCACATGATCCATTGGTGTTTTTAAGACAAAACACGTGGCTGATCCCAAACTTTTGCATATACAGACGGATTCAATGTGACAAACTTAAAGCTGTTTAAAGCTATCAAAAAATATATATTATATATATATATAGAGAGAGAAAATATATATATACAAACAGCTCGAACGTTTTGAGTCTCGTATAAAGAAAAATAAACGATGCATTTTGAGGATTTTCTTACACACACCTTTGAGCTTGTGGTCGAGATACTCCAGAGTGACTCTGATCACCTGAACGATGGCGAGAATCAGAGAACCGAACGCCAGAGAGCCGGTGTGGAACCTGAGAGAAATCTCACTTAATTAAAACGTAAAGCATTTGTTTTTTTGTGGAGTGACGTTTCAATCAAAAGAAAGCATTACTTTAATGCGGTGACGGAATTATCATCTAGCGGTAAATTTCCATTTCCAACATGCAGTTCCACTTTGTACCAGCAGATGGGATTCAGACTGTACTTGAACAATCTAGTGACATCTGCTGTTAAGACTGAGTAAGTGCATATAAATTACGTTCGTTGTTGACTCTAAATAGACTTTACTGCAGGTTGTGTATAATATCAACACATTACATCTATAATTGCTCACAAATCTAAATAATTATTTACATTTTAAATGACTCAACTGCCCCGTTATGAATCGTACAGACCTGAGTGCGCGTCCCAGCGAGCTGCACACCGGGTACGCTGGGATATCATCCGGTTTTTTAAAGGCCCAGTAGTAGGAGGCGAACGCTCCTGCCAGCGTCACGTGTCCCAGAGCCACCACAAAGTTCACGCACCAGAAGAAGAGAAACAGGTTATAGAACTGGAACAGGATCAGGTACCGGTGATAAATCGTCTCGCCGCCATAAAACGCGAACAGGCACTCGGCATCCGGACAGGCCAGTGAGACGTTAGAGCTGTTAAACGTCTGAGAGAGAAAGAAAACGTGAGCACGGAGGGAACCCGGATCGTGCGTACATCAGACAGCATTAATGCATCACGTTAAAGGAGGGAGGAACCTCGGGGCTGCAGGTCTCCCTGGAATATTCGCACTCGGTGGTGTTGAAGACTTTATAGACCGGTTTACTGGAGGTCGACAGGAACCTGCAGCAGGAACTCGTTAAGGAATTAACACCAGGAAGTTCAGACTGATGAGCTTTCAGAATGTCAGGGTTCGAATGAATTTTATCAAATCAAAAATATGCATTTAATTACATACGTGATGTATGATCGCACCCTCTGGTGTTCAAAAATGTCAATGCAATAGACAGCATAACAAACAGAAATATGTTTAGAGATATCATCCAGCTCAATATTTTTGCATTTGCAACAGTGATACACCAAGTGTGTGTGTGTGTGTGTGTGTGTGTGTGTGTTGGATACACTGCGGTCACAGCCCAGTAGGCAATCACCACCGACAAGAGCGCAAACGTCAGCAGAGGGTAGAACAGTG